>CAUYVT010000076.1:0-79545 GCA_963576565.1 Aspidapion aeneum
GTTTTGAAAGTTGCTTGCCTAGAATAGTAAAAAAATCATAGTGGTTTGGTTCGGTTCGGTTGGTTTCATTGGTTTCAATTGTATGTTTGATTTCATTAGTGAAAGTTAATTGATCTCCTTCAATATAGAAAATATCAGAAAATTGAAAACAAAGATTTGAAATTAGTTCTTTTTCTTCGTAATTTAGATGTTCTAGTCTTAATTGATTTTTAATAAGGTCGATTCTATCAATGAGTTCGTCTTTATTGGTATTAAAATTTAAAATATCGTGAACACTTGGTATGGGTTCAAAAGACAAGTTATTAAAATTTATTGTTTTAGGAATAGCATTGGGATTTATTACTGATGTATAAAATTCACCATTTTCGTTAATGTGGACTAGGGCGTTTGGTAATCTTACTTTTTCTATTTCTTGAACAATTAAAATTGCATCTATGTTTTTTAAATTACATTTTAATTTGAAAACTTGTTCGGTTCGCGGTTCTAGAGGTATTGGTGGCGTTTTTTGATTTTGTATTAATCTTGGTTTAGGTATTGGTGGTATAGTTTGATTTATTTGATTTTGATTATTTTCGAGATTTCGTTCAAAAGTTTTTTCTGTTACTTGAATTAAAGGTATTGTTTTAAAATTGGTGCATAGCTGTTTCGAATTTAAATCAATTACGCACTTGTAATGTTCAAGAAAATCGAGTCCTAATATTCCGTCAAATTCTATGTCTAAATTACAAATATAGACTTTTAGTGGATCGTTTTTAGTAAAAGGGATTAAAACTGATTGGGTGATTGGAATTTTTTTATCGGTTATTCCTTGTACTATTACATTTTCTGCAAATCGATTATTATAATTTTCGACTGTTTTTTCTTTAAATACTGAAATTCCTGCGCCGGTGTCAATTAAAAGTTTAAACTTATTTGTTGCGTCATTAATATAAAAAAGATTTTTTGAGTTTAAGTTATGTAGATTGGTATTTACACGAATGTTTGTTCTGGTGTTTGATCGATGGACATGTGTTGGATTTTCGTAGAAGTTTGTTCTAATTGGGATTCCGTTTCTTAAATCGATTGGGGTGGATGGTTTTGATTGGAAGCAATTTGAAAATTTTGGGTCTCTGGCGGCAAAATTTGATTAAAATTATATTGACTTATGTCATTTAAATATTGTTCATCAAAATTATTCGAAAATACTTTTGAGATTTTATTTTCGTAATGAAACTGATTTTCATACTGAAAATTTTCAAAATTTGGATCATAAGGATCGTAATTGTCAAAATTGTTAAAATTTTCAAAATTTGGATCATAAAGATCGTAGTTATCAAAATTATTAATATATTCATCAGAATAGTTTACTACATGTGCTCTATGTTGTGGGGAATTGTAATTTGGATTTCTTTGAATTACTGATGGTCTAAAATTATTTTGTTGATTTTGGGCAAAATTGGGTCTTTGAAAATTTTGGTTAAATTATTGATTTTGATTTGTGTAGACCGGGGGTCTCTGTACAAAAGTACGACATTCACTTCCGTGATGACCTAAACGATTACATTTAAAACATTTTTGTGGTTGAGAGGGTATTCTTCGCGATTGAAAATTATTTTGTCTATTTTGTATGGGATTATTTGAAACATTGGGTCGGTTTGGAGTTTTTTGTGTTTCAAAATATGAAAGTTGTAGTTCGCGTCTTATTCTTACTTGTGCTTCAAGTAAATTTTTAGGATTGCTAGCACGGACAATATGACCTATGCGCGATTCTAAACCTGTTAAAAGCGTATTTAATGCCATAGAATCTATAATTTGGATTTGTGCATCTTTTTGAAGCATATTTAAATTTGATTTTTGAATACAAGCGTGCATTTTTGAATTCATGACTTGTAATCTATTGAAAAACATTAAAGGTGATTCATTTGTTTGTTGTTTAAGTCTTTGTAGATCTTGAATTAATGAAGAAAGGTCTCGCGTATCTCCATAATATGTTGTTAATAATTGCTTAAATTGAATCCAAGAAAGAGGATTTCGAGAGTTTACCAATTGTGCGGCTTTTCCTTTTAATTTATTTTTAATGTGTATGACCAATAAATCGCGTTGATCTCCGACGGCCATGTTATAAGCACAATCGCAAGCATTGATAAAAGTTCCTAAAAACATTTGATCTCCATCGTATTCAGGGATTATTGAGAAAATTTCCGATAAACAATAAGGTTCAACCTCAACTATAGGTTGGTTTGCTGGTACGTTTGCTGGTTGGTTATTACGAGGTTCAGTCATTTTTGATGGTTTTTGATTTTTCGTATTTTAAAACTTAAATTAAACTTTTTTAGATTTTGTTTCTTAAAACTAAATTTTATTTTTGACTTTTTTAAACTGAAAAAATTTCTTAAAAACTCAAAATTGTAAAAGTCAGGCTTAGAAAATCGAACAGATTTTTCAAAATATCAACTTATTTGAAAAAAAAAATAAAACGTGATGATTCAATTGTCTTACTCACAAAAGCTTTAGCAGGACCATTTGTCTCCACGTGTTCGGCTACCAGGGGCTTCACTGGGTGTTCCTTCCGTATCCGTTGGTTGCGAGGACGCTTGGTTCGTTGCTGTCTAGCTTCTTGGTTGCTTATGTAACTACTTGGTTGCTATGTAACTTCTTTGTTGCTTGTGTAACTTCTTGGTTGCTGTAGATTCTTGATAGCTTAAAGAGCTGGAGCTTCACCACTCGCGAATTAGAATACTCGTGTTTTCGCGTGTGTTAAACTATCCGTACGACTGCGCCAAATGTTATACTTTAAAGTTTACTTTTAACTTTTTAAAAAACTTTATTTTGATTAAATACAATATAGGACTTAAACGTTATAATTGAACGTGTATTTAAGAACGATTCTCAAGAGAATGACTTAACATTACAATGATTTTAGTTTATATAAAGAAAAGGTGCTGATTAAGCAATGGAATAATTCCTTAATATTCTAGATTTAAACTTCTTAGAACAAAAGTGCAATTCGGCAGGAATGCACGTGGTGTTTCTTCCATGAGAGACGCAAGTCAGCGGAATGGTCTTCTTATCTTGAAAGGTTCTGAGAAATAAAGTGCTGATTCGGCTAGAATGCACGTGTTGTTTATTTCACGGGAAACGCAAGTCAGCAGAATAAGCTTCTTATCTGGAAGGTTCTCGGGTTTCATAGAAGGTTCTGGTTTCTTCTAAGTGTAGGCAGGATATTTTCATATAACATATATATAGAACTCGGTCCAGACCTTAATATGTCGTCGCTATAACCGATGTGTCGTAATATCCGATATCGTTATAAGCGATATTCACTGTAATAGATAAGGGATAAAACACATTACACAATTCTTAAATGGAGAAATGCACGGTAAAAAACACGTTCTTTTCTTGAATAAATTGTTTTACCTTAAACCAATTTGTTTTTAATTAAAATATTTTTTTTTAGTTCAGCGCAGCGTGTAGTCTTGAAATGAGACTTCTTTAATTGTTTTGTTTCAGTATACTTCATTTTGTAACAAAGCAAATTATCTTCATATAAGTAATATTTAGCTTCCAGAGAAAACGGTGCCTTTATTAATTCAGTTCTAAGTTATAATAAAACAATTTCAGTTTCATATTGAAGTAAAAAGGCAAAACATTTTTTGTACTAGATCAAGAAAATTTTCTCTTGCTGAATAGGAAAGCACAAATTATTTTCCTTCAAAGCAATTTGCTTCGACCCAAGACAATTTTTTTTACCGTGTAAGCTTAGGATTCAGCTGCGAGGTTATTTTTATAGGCCACACCAGCGGCAGCGATCCGATATGAACTTAAAACCTTATGGAGACTACGTTCTTTCTCACGGTACAGTTGCGTGTACATTTTTTGCCTTCTCCGTAACTGCAAATTAACAAAATGAAAGTCCAACTGCAATTGCGGAATACGAAAACAACTTAACCCTTAAAGTGTCAAACACAAAACACTTCACGAATAGAGCTTGACTTCACGGCAGTCCTTTTAAATAATAGACACTTATTGGAATAAAACCTGACCTTATTTTAAAATCGAACCTACCGTGACAGATTTACATATAAAAACCAGCTGCTTTGCTTCAAAATTCGGCCTTTGTGTATTTAAAAACCGGATTTATTAGTGTCGGTATTTATTAAATGGAAGTTAGCGACAGTATTATTAAATTTGGCTTTCGTATGTCAATTTTAAGAGGTCAGCTGTTAGTTTTCTGTGTGAATGTTTCAGAATAAAGTCGATTCTAAAATAAAGTCAGGTTTTATTCCAATAAGTCCCTCTTCAAAGATATAGAAAAACAATAAAACAGTTTTCAGGCCTGCGCGGACTGGAGAAAATACGAACAAATTGAAATCCGCCATTTTTGGAGTGACTGAACTATACTCATGGTTAAACGTCAATATCATTAATTATATTATGAATTAATTAATCTCAAGAAAAGAGAAGAACTGAGTTTTAAACTCTTGTTAAATGCGCCGGGAAAATTTGGCTGCTTGTTTATTGTGACCTTTAGAAATGGCGCCTTGTACTATGCTTGTTTACCACAGCGACTTCTAGGGATAATGACTTGTACTATAAATTTATGAAAAAGTGACCGTCAGTCAATTTTTTTTTGAGATTACGTCGAAAATGTGTTATTTGAGTATATTTTGACTTACCCTAGCAATATCGTCGTGATGTCTGGTTTTAAACTCTTGTTAAATGCGCCGGGAAAATTTGGCTGCTTGTTTATTGTGACCTTTAGAAATGGCGCCTTGTACTATGCTTGTTTACCACAGCGACTTCTAGGGATAATGACTTGTACTATAAATTTATGAAAAAGTGACCGTCAGTCAATTTTTTTTTGAGATAACGTCGAAAATGTGTTATTTGAGTATATTTTGACTTACCCTAGCAATATCGTCGTGATGTCTGTCTGTGTGTGTGTGTGTGTGTGTGTGTGTGTGTGTGTGTGTGTGTGTGTGTGTGTGTGTGTGTGTGTGTGTGTGTGTGTGTGTATGTGTGTGTGTGTGTGTGTTTGTGTATGTCTGTCCGTAACATGATAGCTTCTAAACCGTTTAACCGATTTTCATGAAATTTTTAGGTAAAATAGTGTTCGAAAATGTTACGAGTCGATTTGGTCAAAATTCATAACTGCTAATGACAGTTTTTAACAGTTAACATTTTAGAAAAATGATAAATTTTTAACAAAGCGTCGGCGTCGCATCAATATGCGGGTTTAAAAATATAAAAGAGCATATATTTTTTTAAAAATTTGTGTTATAAACCAAAACTTTGTAGGACATTTATCTACACTCTTTTATCTGGATTCATGTGAGCTTCTTATCCCAACTTAGTTGGATATGCAGGAGAGTTTCGTAGTTTCCTTTCCTGTCTCCGGGTAGCTAATTACGGGAAGATATTCTGTACTATGAGTTTTTTATGCTTTTCTTCCCATCTTATGAAACGATCCTTCTGCTACTGGAACACTTCTGAGATATCCTTACAATTCTTTTGTCAAATCATTGTAGCTTCGCCATTTAAGTTTTGTACACTTTACTCCAGAATGCGGCAGCAAATTTTTTTTTGCATAAATACGGGGAGAAGCAGTTGCATCCATATCAGTAGTTTTGTTCTCCTATGTAGAGGTTAGCCTACTGTGGACTTAATTTATTGTTCGTTCTTTGCCAGCTTCGTTTGATGATTGTCACTTTTTAATGTAAAGATAAACAATTAAGTCTTGTCTGGGTTGACATAGAGACTTATTGCAATAAAATCTGACTTTATTCTAGGCTCGACTTTATTCTGACACATTTCCACAGAAAACTAACAGCTGACCTCTCAAAATTGACATATCAAAGCCAAATTTAATAATACAGTCGCTAACTTCCATTTAATAAATACCGACACTAATAAATCCGGTTTTTAAATACACAAAGGCCGAATTTTGAAGCAGAGCAGCTGCTTTTTATATGTAAATATGTCACTATAGGGTCGATTTTAAAATTAGGTCAGGTTTTATTCCAATAAGTCCCTATTGATCTCTCTTGGTACTGACTACCATTCTACACAATAGTGTCTCACAGTAGTAATACCACAATAAATAATTTTCGCGCTTGATACTTTATATATAATATAATATAATACAATATGATATAACTATGTTTGACTGTCTACATACAGTTATTATCTACCAATGGTGGTATTAAATATGTATATATTTCATACCGTAAGAGGAAAGCACGACCGCATAGCAGAAGCAAGCCGGGCTATGCAGGTGAAAATGATGGCCTTGTCTGGATTAAAAATCAGCCTAGCCGAGTATCTGAAATGACCTTATAGACGTACACACATATAGGTTTTTTTAATTAAAATTTTCAGTCTTTTACATTAAAATAGGAAAAGGAAGAAATTGATGTCCATTTTAATAGGTTTTTTAGATCACACATATACTATACTATAGTTGTGTGAGCTATGGTGATCCTAATTTTTTCGAGAAAAAAAAAGTTGCTCCGATTTCAAAAAATTTTATATATCTTTGCGTTTCAGATGATTTTGAAACTTTTTTGTTGCGCCGTCTGTCTGTCTGTCTGTCTGTCTGTCTGTCTGTATGTCTGTCTGTCTGTCTGTCTGTCTGTCTGTCTGTCTGTATGTCTGTCTGTAACGACCAACGCTCATAACTCAAAAACCGCTTGGCCGATTTCAATGAAATTTGGTACCTAGGCTGGGTCTTGGGTCGAGATGGTCCCATTTAAAAATGAACAAAATCCACCGAACACAAACCAAATAAAAGGGTGGGGATAGATTTCAAAAATTAGAGTTTATGTGAAAATATGGCGTGTGTGATATCAAACGAAAGATAATTGAGTCTGGAGTTAAACAAAATACATTTTAATTTATTTAAAAAAAAGGGTGGGGGTATATTTCAAAAATTAGAGTTTAAGTGAAAATATGGCATGTGTGATATCAAACGAAAGGTAATTAAGTCCGGAGTTCAACAAAATACATTTTAGTTTTTGTTCTTTTTAAGGGTGGGGGTGGATTTCAAAAATTTGAGTTTAAGTCAAAACATGGCTTGTGTGGTATCAAACAAAAGGTAATTTAGTCTGGAGTTGAATAAAATATATTTCAGTGTTTAGTTATATTAGCTCACACGTACACTATAACTATAGTACCTAGTGTGAGCTTAGGGGCCCATATATTGGCAGAGTATTTTGTTAAGGCCAGTTTGTAGAAATGGTAAAAAAGTAATGATAGATAAGGTGCGCTTTAGTTTGTAAATGTTAATTTGAAGTAAACAGAGGATTTTTTTAGCGTTCTTTTTTCTAATTTTAAATATTTTTTTTGTACGTCGTATTATTAGAGCCGCAATTAGCTGGAATATTCTGGGGGGAGGGGTGGTTCGGTTAAGTTTGTTAATGTGACAAATACTATTGTATGAGGGGGTAAGATCTCGGGTAATTTTAAAAAATTAAAAAATTTTTGGGTAAAAATCGCGGCGCAATTTTTTTGCATTAATATAACGCCGCAGGCGATCATTAAAAACTTTAGGTACTTCTGGGAAAAAACGGGGCGCATAAAAAACTTGTTTAATACAAAGACACTACTTAAGAATTTAAAAAAATAAAATGGAAGAATCACGCCTTGGAATTTAAAGGTTTTTTGAAAAAAATTGTGTTTGCCTCAATTTTTTTTATAAAAAAAACAAAAACAAAGTGTTACCGTAGGCAAATAATTGAAAAAAATTAGCCACTTTTAGAAAAATTAGGTAGTTTGGTAAAACTAATAAAAAATGGTGCTGCAATTTAAAGAAATAAAGGTTCCGCGGACCAAACATTTTGTGAAAAAATGACAAAAGTACCTATAAGCGCGGCAAATTCTGTTTTTTTCATGGACCTAATCAGTTCGCGCCCGAATCTCCCAATATTATGTATCATCGAAGCCACACAGTTTTCGTGATTCAGTGACCCTAATAACAACAACAATAACACGGCCTCTAGGGATGGTAGCTTGCACTATTTGTTCACCATAGCAATCTCTAGAGGTAACGGCTTTTACACCAAATCTGTGAAAATCATAGAAATTGAAAAATAAATAGAACGCTTACAAACCCGCGCAGACTAGAGGAAATGGGAAGAAATTAAGGTCCGCCATTTTTTCACAGATTCAGAAAGGCCATCTTTGACAGGCATGATTTGAAAGGTGGCTGCATTTTACTAATGGCGTATTCCATTGGGAAAATGAGTGCAGCACTGGTGGTGCACTGACACTGAAACGGTGCTGTCAAAAATTTGCACCGAGTGCAGTTTCAATGGAACACGCGGAAAATGAAAAATTGCACTCATGTGGTATGCAAGCCAATATTTAACCTAATCTGTGCACTCACATTTTTTGTTGTTCAAACTGAAATTTTACAGGAGACACAAAAAACTTCCTACGACTCCCATTATGAGCTGTACAAATCCTTTTTTTCTCTTGCTTTAAACCATGTTAATATAACATTTCTTTGCAATTAATTTTTTATAGGATACCCATTATCAATGTTTGAAAAAAATGTCACATCACAGGTTTTATCACACCAACGACGATATCCATTTTTATTTGTTTCAAAGTTACACGCCCATAAATATTATTTTAAGATAACAATAAACATTCGTAAAGTAAATAAATAATGATTTTATTTAAAAAAAGTCAATAAGAATATTTAAAAAATGCCCACCTCCTTGTTGAATGCAGGCTTGTGCTCGTATAGCAACAGATAGAGTAGTTATCTGTACTTCGCGCTTGTTTATCAAAAAAACCTTAACAGAAGTGGACTTTATGCTCCCAAAATTTAAACAAAAAATTGTTTGAAAACATTTTCTTAAAAAAATTTTGTTCAAAAACATTTTCTTTGAATGTAATTTTTTCTTATAAGGAAAAATTGTTCAAAAAAGTTTTTGAAGAAAATATTTTTGAACAAATTTCTATTCAACAAAATCATAACCTAACCTAACAGCTAGGTAAGGGTGTTTTAACATACCATAAAAATGACAACACATGTGCCTCAGCACTAAGGGGTGTCGTCCCCCGTGTTCTTTTTTTGGACAGAATTGAGACTTTTTAAACTTGTTTATGACGAAATCCTCAGTGATCAAATCGAGCCGAAAGTGTTTCTTAAATTAAAAAATATAGTTATTTTTACTTATAATCATGGCTGCCAGCAAACCCAAACTGTCGGAAAATTAGCCCTAGGGTCCCAGTCAACCGAATCCTTACAAATAAGTAGATTTGTTGTTAAATCTAAAAACCAAATTTTCAATAAAGTTTTTGATTTTTGGGGTTTCCATTCTTATTGTTTGCATTGCACAAAACTGTTCCTCGTCATCTTCATCGCTGCTACTACTTAGCAGCGAAGAAAATAATAAAAAATCGCTCACTACTTTATATGTACTCATTTTTACGTCCCACGACAATAATAAGCGTTTAAAATTAATGTCAGGAAAAAGTTTTCGGTGCGGCACGAGCACTCAGAGCAGGGGGCCGATTTTGGTAAATTAACCTTCCGATCGTTTTGGCCGACTAAAAAATTTTAGCCACAAGATTTAGCCTGAAGCCCGGCAACGCCGCCGGTATAGACTCCACAGCACCCCTTGGCAGTGGCGATGAATAGCGTGGAGGGTCGTCGCACAGTGGGACCAATTGTTATAATTTAGCAGTTTTGTATTACAAGATTAAGGAGTAGTAAATCCTCAAAATTTTAGCTACCGATGTACCGGGTGTCCTATAAAAACATTTCATATTTAAAATGCAGCTAAATTTTTGACTAGGTACTGATTTAAAAAAATTTTAAATATATGTAAAGTAAATAAGTTTTTCAATCCAACTAAACAAAAATAATCGCAAATATAAAATAAAGATAGCAGAAAATTAAAAGCTGAGAGGCATTTATATATTTTCTTTCAATTAAAAAAATACTGCGTTTACATCAGTATATCAATACAAAAAGTAGAGAATTTTTTATCGCTTATTTCAGATACTACTTAACCAATTTTAATTAAATTTAGCATACATGTTTTATAAGCCATTCTCCCTTGTTAAGGCGATTTTTTGACGCTATGACATATGCAAGTCAGGCCGAACCAGCGAAGCCAGCTATTGTTATTTTTTTAGGTTAGTTATTAATCAATTGGAATAAGAAACCGATACCTTCCTTAAGGCTTTAAATGCAAATAAAGATTAATACGGCTTTTTTTTAAATTCAAGATGGCTACTATACTCTAAAACTATAACTTATTTGTTTTAATTGACGGAACATTTATATTTAATTTGGTTACACGGTTACAAAACTACTAATTAAAATAGGCAGTCATAGAAAAAAAACTTAAAGAGAATGTCACATACTTGGATTTATATAACGATACTCTTTTTAAAAATAATTCCGCATTTTTAGATTATTTATAGTTTTTACCTGATAGGTTAAATTTTAAATTTAATCACTGCTCCAAAGTCAAACCCTTAAGGCAATCCAAATATAAAATAAAAATAACTCCATTTTGATGGTTATATTGTTATATTCGTGAAAATGCAAACATGTACTTATTTAAAGATTTTTTTTATAATATCTAACCAAACCACTTTTAATTAATGTTTTAGTACAGTTATTCCTTAACCCCCATTTTTTATGTACAATTTGTACGGAAAAATAACAAAGATTTGATTTAATTTGAAAAATAATATTTATGTTTACAAATACTTGTCTACTTTTTAAAACTATCGGTCATTTTTCATATGTATGAAATAATGTCTAAAGTAGTAAACACTTGTTTAATGGACTAATTAGGTCAAAAGTCATAAACCTTACCGAACCAATGCAAAAAAAGTGCGGACATTTGTAGCCTAGCCTACAAGTAGTACCTAGACTATTGCGCCACCGAGGGGAGCGACTTGTCCGTTCATTTAATAGGTTTAATTTTTAGATCGGAAAAAGATTTAAGTAATGGAAGATATAAGGAAACTCGTACAAGGGGGACGAGTGTGATATAGTTTAGGTAGGCTAGATTAGTTTACTGAAGATGGGCTCCATCTGCTAGGACCTAAAATAAGTATTGCAAAAAAATACAAATAATAAGAATTTTCTCTCTTCTACCCTCCCACCCACCCATTAACCTTATTGTGCACATGACAGAAAATATTCAATGAAAAAAATGTCGCCGCGTACAAAAATTTAAAAAAAATTAGGCACTATTAGAAAAAATACTCTGCCAATCTACGGGCACCTAAGCTCACACTAGGTACTATAGTTATAGTGTGAGCTAATATAATCAAAAACTGAAATATATTTTATTCAACTCCAGACTCAATTAACTTTCGTTTGATACCACACAAGCCATGTTTTGACTTAAACTCAAATTTTTTTAATCTACCCCCCACCCTTTTGAAAAAAACTAAAATGTATTTTGTTTAACTCCAGACTCAATTACCTTTCGTTTGATATCACACACGCCATATTTTCATTTAAACTCTAATTTTTGACATCTACCCCCACCCTTTTTTTAAAAATAAACTAAAATTATTTTTTTTTAACTCCAGACTTAATTACCTTTCGTTTGATATCACACACGCCATATTTTCACATAAACTCTAATTTTTGGAATCTACCCCCACCCTTTTCTTTGGCTTGCGTTCAGTGGATTTTGTTCATTTTTAAATGGGACCATCACGGCGCAAGACCCAACTTAGGTACCAAATTTCATTAAAATCGGACAAGCGGTTTTTGAGTTATGCGGGTTGGTCGTTACAGACAGACATACAGACAGACAGACAGACAAACAGACAGACAGCAAAACAAAAAAGTTTCAAAATCATCTGGAACGCAAAGATATATAAAAATTTTTGAAATCGGAGCAACTTTTTTTTTCTCGAAAAAATTAGGATCACCATAGCTCACACTACTTATAGTAGTAGTGTGAGCTAAAAATCGTTTGTCTAGGACACTCTTCCACTCAGACCCATATATACAGGGTGTTTAATGACATAATTTTATTATTAAATTTCTTGAGTGATTTTAAGACAAAAAGTTCATATAAACATAGGTCTTCAAACGCTTAGTTTTCGAGATAATATTTTTTGTTTATTTTGATATAGCCGCCATGCCATACCAAAGCATTTTTTATTTTGATGATAGCAGTCTTTGGCGCAAAAGCTTTTTTTTAAACGGTTAGAGATGCGAAAAAATTGCAAGAGACAAAAAAGTTTGCAAACGAAACAAAAATTTTATTTCTTGTTTTAGAATCTACCAGTGGCTTACAACAAAAAAATATCCCAGGAAAAAGCTGACATGACCTCTGAAAAAGTATAACCTTCTAGATTTTTACTATCGTTTGGTATGTCTTATAGTGTAATGACAACAGCTAAATATATTTGTTAAATTTGAGCTGCATTTCTCAAAAACTGCACGAGCTATAAACAAAAAACTAAAAAATATATGAAATTTTAACACCCTGTATCTCGAAAACTAAGCGTTTGCGTGTCTATGTTTATATAAACTTTTTGACTTACAATTACTTAAACACCTTTTATAAATATAAAATTGTATATGATCCGATTTGAATTAGAAATTCAGTACAAAAAAAAACTGTGTACTAAGTAAAACATAGTACATACATAAGTTTGAAACACATATTTAAGTCTTACAAGTTTCTTAAAACATTGTTGCAACTCTTGTCTTATTTTGGAACATAAGTTCCACAACGGCACAGAATTTTTCTTCTTTTTAAAAACATTTTTTGTATTAGAAGATATCTTTTATATTTCACCATAAAGATTTCGTTGAGCCTTTACTTATGGAAAATAAAAACGTGATCTGGTTTATTTAGGAAAATACCTGTTATGTTTGATCGTGGACACATTCCCCTACCCAATTGCAAAAGTGACTTTTACAAAGTTATGTCATATCATTAAATAAAAAATTATTGTGTGTGCTGAAGACCACACGGCAGAAGTGTAAACTTCAACAAGGCGAAATTAATAATACTGGCCTTCATCTGCATCATCATGTCGCTCGCTGAATGTTCCTCTCACAGTCGACTCGAGCCGACTTCACCCGAATGAGCGATACATTGCCGAGCCTGGCGGCTTAGTTCAATTTAGTCCCCACAAAAATTGCTAAACGCGCCTAAAGAAGTTTACACTTCAAAAATCTTCAGTCCTTATGATATCGGACGGGGGGCAGATTGTGGTAGGTTTGTTGTGAGGGAACTGGTTATGGGAGAGGGGAATATCTCACTTTACCCCTTCCCATAGAAATACAGGCAGTTATACTTTTTATGTAGGAATTTATTTGTATATTATTATTAAACTACAAAAACAGCAATTAAAGTAAAATGATGTTTTCTTTTTCTAGGAGAGCTTATTTTTTATAATGAGTCACTAAATTATGTCACTAAAATTCTAGAAAAAACAGAGAAGGAAGGCCTAGTCCGCATGTTATTTGTGGACTTGGTCGGCGCCCCTGATAGATTATGTTCATTTCGTTTGCAAGGGGCTAATTTTGATCTTAGAGGGCTTACCCCCTTCTTCAAGCAACTTCCTTGGCGTATAAATATACATTTATTCCATTCTGTCAAAAAATTTTGGTTTTGTTAATATTTAGTTTTACCAAGAAAAATTGCATTTGGATATCTGATTTGGCCGACTGTGCAACGCTACCGTCAGTCAGTTCTGCATTTCACAAGAAATAAGCTTGATAAAGACAAAAGTGGGTTAGGATTGCATTTTTCTGGAAATTTTTATTTTAATTTATAAGTTATATTCAACTAATTTATATTTATGTTCAACGTTCGCTAGTTTTGGTTTTGTAGCTGTTGTGCGATATGTTCAAACGTCAGTATTAGTCTAGTTTTGTCTAGTAATTTCGCTAACAAGGAGCCCCTTTGCCAAAAAAATATATTTTTTTCACTTGGAAATATTTTTAAAGGCATAGCTAAATTATTTCCTGTGCGTAAATTACCAGTAAAAACTGTAGGAATCAAGAAAATTTCAGCTTAAGTTGGTCTTGAAACTCAGGCTTAAAATTTAAAAAACTTTTGTTTGCATACCTAGTTTAAAAAATAATTAGTGCTGGAAAATTTGCATCTTTTTGAAAAATATTAGTTTTTAATATAGAAAGTTTTTGTTACAGGTTACTTATGTGTCTACAACAACAACAAACTTCTCAAGCTTGCAAGCAATACCTATCATCGTTGGTCCAAATAAAAAACTTGTTTCAGAGAAATAAACATCCTTCGAGACCAGTAGATGCCACCCAAATCTCTTGTGTGATTAATTCGATTATAGTAATGTAACTATGTGAATGTGAAATAGAATACAATGTATTATCAAATATTATTTGTTAATTATTATTAAAAATAATATTATTCATAAGAAAAGTGCGTAAAGTGATTACATTTCCACAAACAAAAACAGTTGAGCAATATGAAGTGAACTTCAGTTTCATAATAGTTTGTAAGAAATAGATACCAGGCACATATATAAGGAGGGGGGGCACTGGGGGGATATTTCCCCCATCCTCGAACAAATTTTTATTATGAAATTTTAGTGTTGGGCACTTCACTACTAAAATGTTCTGTATTCAGTGGACTTGCCTCCGGCAAGCATTTCTGCCTACCCTGTCCAAAACATCATGCACTGTCACTGAGAAACAACACAGGACTTTCTATATGGGAGTATCCCCCCAGAAAGAAAAGCTATCTACATGCCTGCTACATACTTTGAGTACATGTTTTACAGAACATTTATTGTTCAGTTCTTCAGAAGGATAATTATTCAGTAAAATTTTGTTGAAAATATTTTTGAACAAATTTCTGTTCACAGAAAATGTTTAGCACTAAATAAATTTCATACAATTTTCCATTTAAACAATAAAATTAATTTTAAAGATGTTTCTGCAACCCACTCTTTTCTATGAGGGTTAACAAAAAAAACTACTACATACATATTTTTACTCAAATGTGAAAAAATGCTTCGAACATGCCCCATGTTCTAAAAAAATGTAAAATCTTAATTTTAAAAACTATTTTTCTATAATCACCAAAAACAGTTGTTGATTTTAAGTAAGCACTGTATAGTCGTTATTTTAATTTAAAAAAATTGAGTACCTTATGAAGTTTCTTCAATAATTAATTCACTTTTTTTTTTAATATTTAGTTCAAAAGGATAATTATTCAATAAAATTTCCTTCAAAGAGAAAATTGTTCAAAAACATTTTCTTCAAATAGAAATTTGTTTGCACAAATTTCCATTTAAAGAAAATGTTTTTGGAGAAATTTCCATCCAAGGAAAATGTTTTAGGAGAAAATGATTTAGAAGAATTTTCCATTTGAACATATTTTTACTCAAATGTTACAAAAACTGTAAAATCTTAATTTTAAAATTTATTTTAGCTCACACTACTACTATACCATAGTAGTGTGAGCTATGTTGATTTTTTTGAGAAAAAAAAAGTTGCCCTGAGAGTTTAAGTGAAAATATGTCGTGTGTGATCTCAAACGAAAGGTAATTGAGTCTGGAGTTAAACAAAATACATTTTAGTTTAAAAAAAAAGTGTGGGGTTAGATTTCAAAAATTAGAGTTTAAGAATCTTAATAAGGTACTTTATGGCTTGTGTGGTATCAAACGAAAGGTAATTGAGTCTGGAGTTGAATAAAATATATTTCAGTTTTTAGTTATATTAGCTCACACATACACTATAACTATAGTACCTAGTGTGAGCTTGGGTACCCATATATTGGCAGAGTGTTTTTATAATCACCAAAAACACATTAAAAAAAAATTAAGTACCTTATTAAGATTCTAAATCAATAATTAAATTTGAAAAAACATTTTCTTCAAAAGGATAATCATTCAATAAAATTTTCTATATACAGAAAATTGTTGAAAAACATTTTCTACGATTAGAAGTTTGTTCGAACAAATTTCCATTTAAAGAAAATATTTTTGAACGAATTTTCGTTCACATGTTACAAAAAATGTAAAATTTTTACATAACTTTTTTTTCTATAATAACCAAAAACTCAAAGTTTTTGATTTAAAATAAAGGACTGAAAAGTCATTATTCAGTGACCCAATAAAAGTAAAAAAAAAGTACCTACTGCATAAGGTTTCTAAATAATTTATTAACAAAAAAAAATTGAATTATATTATACAAGTAAATAATAATTTATTCTACCACTGTCGAAACAATAATTCTTCTCATTTCATCTCATTTTCATGGATAGTACAGGTATGCAAAATTAAATTTAAAAAAATACAAAAAATGGATATATATAGGTACCTATGTCACAGGCTTGTAGCAATAAATAATGATTTTAGTTGTGGGGGTTGCTATAGTCTATAGTTAAAAAAGCTATAGTAAGTACCTATAAGCAGATAGTGTAACTATAACCCTGCCAAATTAAATTAACAAAATAAGCACCTATTAAAAATTGGTAAACTAACCATGTATAACATGGGCATAGTCAGGGTCTCACTCAGGGTGGGGCAAAAAAGCAAAAAATTTTATAGCTCTCCTTTAATTCTTGTATTACGAAATGAGCTAAAGCCAGGGTGGTGCAGGTGACAAGGCAGGGTGGGGCAAGTGCCCCATCATAACTACGCCCATGATGTATAACCATCCAAAGAACACCAATATTATTTAATGTTTTATTACCAAATTTGATTTAAGCCCCTCAAAGAAATTGACCCAGTTATATTCGTTATAAGGAATATAAACACTCAAGAGGGGGAGATTGGCTGTGCGTCATGATTACACGCAATGTTTTTTTAATGTGTTTTTTCTTCAAAATGCATTACGAGGGGGAGTTAAAAATCCTGAATTTTTGCGTTGCATAATTTAAGGATGTTCCCCTATACATATCCATGATTTTAACTTTGTATACTAACTATACGTAGGTACGTTTCTTTTCATATTTCATCAGGAGATTTTATAAGTGAAGCTTCAAGACTATGTAAAACTATTCATATCTTCTCGTCTTTTGTGAGGGGCATATTTAAAAGAAATGGAGCCCCTCTGGGATGGAAAACTTTGTATACTATGTTTCTCTTCTTATATCATCAGAATATTTTACAGGTGAAGCTTCGTGTAGAACCACAGAGGTTATCCAAGTAGAGCTATCCAAATCTTCTTGTCTTTTGTGAGAGGCGTATTTAAAAGAAATGGAGCCCCTCTCTGGGATAATAATCCGCCCCACAGAACACCATATCCGCACGTGTGAGAAATCAACTTATCATTTTTTTATAACTGGTAATATTATTTAAAAAAAATTCTGTTTGTTTATTCTGAAATTGCTTCATACTTCTGTCAAAGTAAGCGTCATAAAAATCACGGCGATCTCGATTTTCTGAAATAAGTGAAAGAATTCTACCAAGCTGCACTGACAACACTGCGGCTCGCGATCACTGACTTGTATGAACACTGAGAAATAAATTCGACGTACAATTCGTGTCGGAAAACGGTTTTTGTTTCCTTCATAGAATGAAATTCGTAAGAAAATTAGCTCTAGAATGTTGTGTTTACTAATATCTAAGGTTGTTTTGCCTTTTTGGTTCAAAATATTGAGCAGAAACCTTCCACGATATTTTGTCAGTTCTAGTTGAACTCAATGCAGCCCAATTTTATATGGCTAAAAATTTTAGCTGGCTAAAAACGATCGGAGGTCTAATCTACAAAAAAGCCGCACTCAGTGTAAAACTGAATTCATAAGTTCCTCAATGGAATACAAATACTGAAAAAGTGCATGTCAATGGAATACAAACACCGAGCCAGTTGTGCCCCATTGCTGCACTCATTTTACCAATGGAATACGCCATAAACTTGAGGTAAAAAATCATATGATCTCAATTAAAGATATTTAATAGAGAGTCACTGCACTGCTGTTTTTCCATGGCGACTTCTAGGGGCGTTGACTTATACTAGGCTCGTACACCAGTATTTACTAAAGAGTCTACAGTGCTAAGTGCTACAATCCTAGGTTTAAAAGTCTACATTTTGGGTAAAGGTTTAACTTGTTTAATAAATACCTTGCGATATGGGTCATATTTTTTCATTGTAACAAAGACATTATTTCCACACAAAGATTATAAATAAATAAAAAGAATAAAATTTTGGTTTAAAAAAGGTAGCCATATTTAAACCTCCAAACATCACTAGGAAATGTCGAATAAAAACGGTATAAGTCAGTGTCAGCTGTCCGCTATGCTATATTTTACATGATAATTTTTTAGAAAAGTTAGCGACGATTCAACCGATAGTCGATTGTTTTGGTGAATGTGTAATTGAAAAGGGATTCTAATATATCTTCTGCTTTTTACAGTTTTTAAATATTGATACGTATTTAATACGGTAATGCATTTAGAGATATAGTTTTACGTCATTTATGTATTGTTTAGTGTAAATATTTTTGTATATAAGTTTTTTTGTTTATTTTGGATTATTTCTATTCTTTTTCGAATTTTAAACCACCCCTCAGGGGTGGTACTACAATTTGAGACTATTTTTAAGGGGAATCCTATGACTGCACAGACTAAAGGATCCCGCCCGGAGCTTATGAGCGGTGGCTTTCGGTTGGATTTCTTTTAAATTTCAGTATGTTGTAGATCTTGATGCCCTGATGAAAACTTATCGTTGCCCCATCGTCGTCCGACCCTATGGTTTTCAAGATACAGGGGTTCAAAATTTCAATTTTTAGCTTTTGTGCATTTTTCACAAAAAACTATTTCCGAACAAAAATTATTAAAAAATATTTATTTAAAAAACGAAGCTTTACAAAATCAACTATAAAAAAACCAAACGGTGGATTTTTTTTATTTTCTCCTGTGTTTTAGGAATCTCCCAAAGAAACCAAAATATGTATAAATGGTAAAAATCTGTTTGTAAAGTTTTTCAAAAACACTGTAAAACTCTTAGCTTTTTAGGATTTTAATGGTTTTCTGTAGAAATGCAAAATACTTTTTCTTTTTTTAACGATAATATTTAAACAAATATAATTATGAGGTTATTGGAATGATTTTTGTTGCTCACAGTATTTGTTTAATCATTTATTCATTCAGTGGCGTGCAATTTCCCAAGACAATCGTTCGAAATCCTAACTTTTTTGGACATTGATTTTTTTGCGACATTAAAAGTAAAATAAAAAAAGCTAAAGATGCACTGAGAGAAGAATTTTGTAACAATAACAAACATTTTGTAACTGCTACCAAATGCGTTGCCCATATTTGGGTTATTAGATATTTGTTTGCAGGTAACAATTCATACATTTCAACAATTGCAACAAATATTTGTTAATAAACACAAAATCGTCTGGTAATAGTTAAAAAAAGCTACATTAAGCACTAATATATTGTTGGTATTTAAAAATATATGTGAGTTTAATTATTAATATACTGTATATTTATTATAAGGATCATTCTTATTTAATATTAAATTAATTAATTATGGGTTATTATATAATTAGTAGCTGTAATTATATTTAGTTATTTTGCATTAATAAGGTATTTGTAGGTTTCACGTTCTGTTTAATATACAGGGTGTTCATTTTAAAACTTCCCACCAAAGATTTCTCGAAAATGATTTTTTTTAAAAAAGCAAAAACACGTCAATTAATTTATTAAGGATGACACATTTTGGCTCTCTTAAAATTTTTGTAGTACACACCCTCTTTGAGGGGTACAGTTTACCCCTATATTTTGAATATGGAAAGTGGGTCAAGTGATACATTTTTTTAAAGGTTTCTTAAATATCTTTACAAAGGTGTACAAATTTTGAAAATCTATCAATTTGTTTTTGACACATTCACTTATTTTTTCAAAGGGGGTGTGTACTACAAAAACTATAAGATAGCCAAAATGTTTTTACTTTTTCTCAAAAAAAAAATCATTTTCGAGAAATCTGGGTTGGGAAGTTTTAAAATGAACACCCTGTATATTTCTACAGGGTTAATGGAAATAAGGACACCAATTTTGATCACACACCTGTATTTCTTTGCGATATTTGGACGATTCATTTTCGTCTTCCTCAGGCTACACACCTTAGCCTTAGGAAGACGAAAAGAATTAAAGTTGTGTGATCAAAATTGGTGTCTTTTTCCCATTAACCCTATAGAAATGAATAAGGTATAGAATAATAAGAGAATTTTAATAATAATAAAAAGCAAGTTGTTTTGATGAAAAATATTTATTTGTCTTTAATCATAAAAATAAAAAGATCATGGATCTTTTTAAACCTGTGGAGTCAATTTTTTTTACGGTGGCTGATAATCTTTGTTTTTTTTTTGCAAAGGTTGGTTAATGAGATATAAACACGTTTGTTCCACGTGAGATGCACCAGGCCCCCCCTCAAAGTTAAGTTTTTTTAGATATTTTCGACATATTTTATGAATATAAACATAAAATAGCCTCAAATACGGCTTCATGAGGTCTCCCCCCCCCCCGAAACCGTCTTGGGCTCACCCCCCCTAATTTTTTTTTATATATACGCCACTGTACAGAACAATAAATGTTTGCTTTAAGTTAAAAGGTTTAAACTTCACATTTTCATACTAAAGGCTCTTTGCTTAAAAATCTTTAATAATTAATTCAAAGAATTGAAGCCATGATTCAAATGACATCAAATTTAAAATTATTAAAATCACAAAATACAAATATAAAGCATTCTAAAAAAAATAATAAATAACACTTACTATTCTTACTGCTCTTTAAATAGGATAGTTTTTGTGATTTCTAATAGTGGAAGACCAAAGCCAGATTGTTTCCATCTTTAAGCGGAAATCTGAAACAAAAAAAAAGAGTATGAATTTTATATTAAAAACAAATAAAGCCTACGCCTGTGGATACTTGTCGTCAATTAGCACATAAATCAGTTAATTAAAAATTATCCTATTACTGTTTGTTTATAAAGCAATAAGTTTCGACACAACAAAAAATTTAAGGCAGTATACAATGAATACGTTTTTTTTTTCTTGAAGCTATATTTCTACCTCTAAATATTTACCTTTAAAACGTTATTCCTGAAGACTTTTTATTCACTTCGACTCATGCAACCAAAACATCATTATAATGCCATAAAAATACCCGCGTCTTTAGGTCCGTATTAGTACAAACTCACAAAAACTAAACCTTGTTTGGCCAATGTTTTGCCAAAAACATGGCGTCCCCTTGATTTTTGGGCACACTTTCTGCCACACAACACCAAGCTTTCTGCGACGGTCAGTAATACATGCTACGTGTCAACGGGTTCTCTCTCCGCGTAGGGGACAGCGGGGCTAGTTGGGCATAGTGGCACGTCGAGCCACCCCTATTAACTCGACAATTAGACGTCAGATGCCAGTGCGACCCACGTGACAAAGTCGCCTTAGCTCATGCATTAGTCCGCAGTGGAATCTGTGATATGTGTATCTCCAAGAAAGAGATTTTGAACTATTTTTTTTTGAATTTAATGAAATTATAGCGATGCTAATAGTTACGCAAACATAATTGCCGACTCTCTCAATTTTGTATGTAAGTGTGGGGCTAGTTGAGTCAAAAAGTTCGGGGCACGTTGGGCCACCGGCCCAGCTAACCCCATACATTTTCTAAAAACATTTTTTTTATTTTAAGGTTAAAATCAGCATGCGTACGTATGATGGACTAAAAATCACGTCATGTAATAATTCTCCACCTAAACAAATGTTTTACTTTGTCCGCCTCTTGAAGACTGCGAAGACTTACGCCTGTAGTTATTTATCAAAGTTACCTAAAGCAACGCTAAAACGCTTTTGACTGGAATCGGGCATATTGCGGTCTCTTATTAATATATGCTATATTCTATCTGATTTTTATCCTCTTGTGAAAATTAGTATCATCAATATATTTGCGTGTTTTAATATAATGTCTGGCAGATTTTTTAAATTTGAATACCATCTACAAGGTAACTCAATCCTAAGTGTCCCACTTGAAGCTAAAGTAAAACTTTAAATTTTACAGGTCTTTTTATCCTTGGAACATAGCAGGCATCTTGATAGCATCTGTTCCTCATTGCTGCATTCCAATTTTCACGGGCTGTGCAGGTGTACAATCTGTCATCAAGTAAACGTTGCTGAGCTTCGTGACACCCTAGAATACTAGATGCCCTGAAAATTAATAAAAAAACTAATTTCTGAAATAAACTTTTACTATTACGTTTACCTATTTACCTAGATTTATGATAGGTAAATTGTTGCGTGCGTTCGAAAACAGATTTATTGAATGTGGTACTACCTAATTGCAAATTCTTTACTTCCATCTAGTTTTTATTTAGAATCCCTTGTTCTTAGAAGTTGTTTCTATATTATTTTTAACATAAGGATTTACGTTTTAAAAAGTTATATGCTTATATTTGTTTTAATTTTATTTAATTGAATACATGGATCAATAGCTTTCTCTATAATCGTTTAAAATAGATTAAGAATTGAAATATTAAAAAATGCTTTTATACAAATAAAATAAAGTAATACTTAAAGCGGTTCATAGATGGTGCTTTCGTTAAGTGCAACGATATAGGTAGTTACTGACCTTGAGGCAGGAAAAATTGGAATAATTTAGTATCGTGATAAACGGACCTAAATACTCACAAAATTTAATTAACAACAAAATATAATGGAAGAAAAGACTAAAAACAAAAGATGGCATGCCAGAAAAACAAGAACATCCTGATTTAAAAATTAGAGAAACTAGTAAGGCATGATGTTAAAACAAATATTCTATAAAAAGATAAAGGATCTATTTAAAAACATTTTTACAGATGTATTTACTAACGGGTGCTAAGTTTTATGAGTTTTGTTCCGAAAGGTTTAATTGCAGGTATAACTTAGAAAATATAAATATATTAAGTTTAAAAAGCGTAACCACCAGTCATCGCTAATTGATGTAAAAAAAAATTGGGGTAACTCAAATAACACCGTTTGACATCTGCCCACTGTATTGCATATAATTTACTGGACAAGCTGGCGTTAACTGAACTTTTTTCAATTATTGTTCAAGAGAATATCACCGAACTAGAAGTCCAATATAAGTTGTGATTTTTGTAATGTTTATACAAAGCTATACAAAGCTATAATTTATTTACATACCTATTACTTGGCTTAAAACTTAATAAACTTAAAAACCACCTTTAGATAAGTACTAAACTTTGAGATGACCTCTTTTATATGAAATCCTACCACTGAACAAACAAAATCTTTAAAATTTGAATATATATAAATATTCTTTAAAAAATTACTTTGAATTCCCTTTATTTCTACAGTAAATTTTAATCGTTTCGGTTCGGTTCGGTTCGGTTCGGTTCGGTTCGGTTCGGTTCGGTTCAGTTCGGTTCGGTTCGGTTCGGTTCGGTTCGGTTCGGTTCGGTTCGGTTCGGTTCGGTTCGGTTCGGTTCGGTTCGGTTCGGTTTGGTTCGGTTCGGTTCGGTTCGGTTCGGTTCGGTTCGGTTCGGTTCGGTTCGGTTCGGTTCGGTTCGGTTCGGTTCGGTTCGGTTCGGTTCGGTTCGGTTCGGTTCGGTTCGGTTCGGTTCGGTTCGGTTCGGTTCGGTTCGGTTCGGTTCGGTTCGGTTCGGTTCGGTTCGGTTCGGTTCGGTTCGGTTCGGTTCGGTTCGGTTCGGTTCGTTCGGTTCGGTTCGGTTCGGTTCGGTTCGGTTCGGTTCGGTTCGGTTCGGTTCGGTTCGGTTCGGTTCGGTTCGGTTCGGTTCGGTTCGGTTCGGTTCGGTTCGGTTCGGTTCGGTTCGGTTCGGTTCGGTTCGGTTCGGTTCGGTTCGTTTCGAACATTGAGAAATGTTTATTATGTTCTTGGACGTTAGCATTACCCAAATATTAACAGTTATTTAAAATGTATTTATAAGAATCAAACAAGTTTCGTGGCTAATCGGGTAAAAAGGAGTTTTTGTTTCTCTCAAATTTTTCTGTAGGTAGCTTAAAAGCTTAAACTCACGGGGTTCCAAAATCTAATGGTTCGGTTCCGTTAATACTGGTATACAGTTGACCAGTGACCGTAAAACAACATAATATGTAGAGCTTCTCGAATTTAAATTTTTATGGGTTATATTAGTTTGGTTGGACGGTTAGTAAGGAGAGGGGATATGGGTTTATGGCCCCTTGGCCCCCTCCTTGTAAACACCGCACCGGTTAACACAACGATTTGGCTCCACTATCTAAAGCTGCGCAAGTGTCGAAGGGGATTTTAATTTTCGATTTCCATACAGGTCCCCTATTACACATTTCCAGCACAATGTTCTCGGTTTATCTAAGATCTTCCACTCTTTATTCACGTTTTAAACTTTTAGCACCTACCTTGTGTTTTGAGTTTTAATCCCTCTTCTGTTTTATAATGGTACACATTTAGGTCTTGATATTTATCTTTTTTACTGTGTACTTTAACTACCATCTTCAGAAAATATTCAACTTTTTTTTAAAACGCGTTTTAAAAACGCATAGTTATAGGTAGGGGAAAGTGGGCTAAATGGGTTTCGGAGGTAAAACGGTATACCGCAGTTTTAGGTAAACTGCGTAAAAATAAAACCTCTTGATATAAGATATTAAGTCGGTTTTGGTCAACATGTGATGTTGTCCGCTGTTTATTGTAAAAAATGGGCGTAAAATTCGTGTAGAAGAGAGGAGAGAGAGAGAGACTAGGTCGCCGTAATTCTTTGTAAATTTTGTAAATAGTAAACTTCATTAATATAAATGTATTTTTTATTACAACTTTTTATTTTCAAATTAAGTATTTTAATTTTGGTTAGTATTTTAATAACTTGTCTTAGAAAAATATTGATTCTAAATGACCCGCTTGTTTTGCCATATAGAGGTATCCCATTTTACCCCGTATGCGGGGCAAAATCTACATTATACAAAAAAAGTTTCTTAAACTAAAAAGACAACATATCTAGTAAGCCTATAAAATTAAACGAGAAATTTATGTTATATGTGTAAGGTATTTTTTCTTACCTTCCTAGCCGCCGCAGCAATGGCTAGTGAAGGTATTATTTTTGACAATTTTTTTTCCTGAAAATGTGTAAATACCCTATTTGGAGCTACTATCTTAGCAATATCGTCGTGAGGTCTGTCTGTGTGTATGTGTGCCTGTTAAGCAATGTTAGAAGGTACATCGATGTGATTTGTGTGGGGACATACACACAGCCCCACATTTAGTTAGCACCTTTTTATGTAGTTGTGTAGACTCGAAATCATACTTTCAAGAAATATCCCCAAAAATATAACACCAGTTGAAATAATAAAATGTCTACGAGTTTCAAACAAATAGCAGCAGTTACCCTGTGTATTCAATCATACTGCATACCATGCCAATGGGGCCAAAAACAGGCTAAACAAGTGGCGCTCACTATAAGGAGTCGCAGTCAACGAGTGTGTACTATTTATGGGGACGAATTGCACTCAATCTGTTTAAAAGTGTGTATTGTGATATCTTCAGGACCGTACTTTATATCACATCGTTCAAGATACAGAATATCTACCACGAGGTCTTCATAGCCATTGCGCGAGTTGTTTACTATGGATCATTTATATTAATATTTACAAAAAGACATTGCTAAAATTATATATTAAACATAGACGCCGCCATGTCAAATAGGAAACAAAAGGATGGACCCTTTAAAATATCGATCAAAGCCCGCTTAGTATGTTGTTTTTGGTTGGTGGTGTGTAGTAATGAAATCGGTTCGGCTTTTGGAACATGTATGCCAAATTTCACTAAAATCGGTTAAGCAGTTTCTGAGATTAGCGGTAACAAAAATAGCCCGGCTCCTTTAGATACACTGAAAAAAGAAATTTGTGAACTAACATAACATATAATTGGATTTCGTAACCATGAGTATTCATGTAAGTTCACAAATGATTTGTGAATTCACAATTTTAGTGTGAAATCACCTAATTTATGTTACTATATATATCATTAACCCCATTTTGCATAGTAGGTTTAAATTTCTGCAAGAAAAACACTTAAGTGGTGTTTAGTTCCAGAAATGCATGAGTTTTGATACTATTCTAAATGTGTATTGTAAGGTTAGGTGAAGTTAAAATGCCGTTTTGCAAAGAAATAAAGTGCTATGGTTGATAATAATTCTCCAGGGTAAATATTAATTGTTTATTTTCATTAGTGCTATAAAAAAAGTCGATTATTGTCTAAAAAAGAGTAATATTGAATTTTGTTCGTTTTGGAGGCCACAAAAGAGATAGTTGCCGGTATACTACAAACAACGCAGATAAGGGGTGGTAAACGGTAAAAAAAATTGTCTTAGATCAAAGCAAATTGCTTTGAACTAAAATAATTTGTGCTTTCCTATTCACCAAGAGAATATTTTCTTGAATTAGCACAAAAAATGTCTTACCCCTTCATTTTAATGTAAAACACAAATTGTTTTATTATAAATTGAAACTGAATTAATTAAAGTCACCGTTTTCTCTGGAAGCAAAATATTTGCTCATTCAAAACAAAACACTTTTGATTCTAATTCCAAAAGGAATAATTTCCTTGACTTAAAATCGAATAATGAAACTTTCTACAGTTTTTTTTCCAGACAATAGCCCTTCTTAGGGTAAAAGGAAGCTTTTTCAAATTAAGACAAACCTAGATCTGCATTATATTTTTTCAAGACAAATCTTTACTTGAAATCAAAAATTAGTCAAAACGAATTTTATACTTCACACAAAAGCGTGTGTGCTTAACTCGCGAGTGTCAGAAAGAGAAGGAAGAGTTGGTTTTGGTTGTTTTCCAACTTACATAAAGTAGCATCTCCAGACGTACGCTTCTGTGTGTTTCACGTCATCAGTGGAGAACAACATACCCAGGTAATCCAATTTGATCCAAAACCAACTCCTACATATGAATTACACGCATCCGTGAAATACGAGTAAACTCTAAGGTGTGGCGCCATCTAGCGATCTGGCTCGAGCACTCGAAAGTTGAAGCACACTGGCATGGTCTTTTCTGAGACTAAGAGAAAAATTACTATCTCAAATCAAAACAAACGGAGATTTGTTTTATTTTTTTCCAAGACATTTCTTTTCTTACAGAACACTGCACCCGTTTACACAGGCCTTATGGAAAAAAAATTTCTCGGTGGAATTGGCTATAATTTTAGTATGTTATAGTAGGGTATGTAACTAAAAAAAATGTAAGTAAAGTAAAGTATTTCTATGTACAGTTTTGAGATTTAAACGGTCAAAGTTGTTCTATGATAATAACTCTTACATCTTCACCGAAATAATACTTAGTTAAGGCGCAAAGACAAAGTCGTTTATAATTTCATTCTTTTCAACTCATTAGGTAATATACGGGAGGTAGTCAAAACATCAACTTTTTTATATCAGCACTACTACCGAATTTTAAAACTAGCACATTATATTTTGACATGAATCAATAGTTTTATTCCATATTGCAAGAAAAAAGTTAATTTTGTTTTTTAGATATTAATTTTTTAATTGTAGATTTATTTTCCTACTAAATAAAATTGACTGCGACAGATGTTTTAAACCATTTTTCATACGACAAATACGAATTTACTAAATATTTTGTATACAGCACAACGAATATTTTAAATACATAAAAGAAATGCTATAGACTTTGGTGTAGTTAAAGGGTCTATTAAAATAAAATTATTTCTTTTTGCTCCTAAATAATTTTTATGATAAAGAATAATATTAAAAAGCTTAAATCCGGAAAAGCTAGCGGACCTGGGGGAATATATGCTGAAATGCTCAAATATGGATAAGAGAAACTACATATCCTCAATACATAGAAAAGGAAACAAGCTGGATTGCAACAATTACAGAGGAATTTCAGTAACCAGTACTCTAAGTAGATTGTACGGTAGGATTCTTAGAGATCTAATAGAGAATGATTTTCATGAACAAGAAGAAGAAGAGCAAAGTGGGTTTCGCGCAGGCAGATCTTGTAGTGATAATGTTTTTTGTCTTAAACAAGTAATTGAGAAAAGGAGCGCCTGAAATATAGAGACTCATGTTAACTTTGTGGACCTATAAAAAGCATATGATACCGTTCCAGTAGAAAAATTATGGACAGTGTTAGAGCAAACTAATAGCATTCATACATACACAAAAGCGATAAAAGAACTATACAAAGGGTCAAAACCTAAAATTAAAATTGGAAATCGACTTTCAAAAGAATTCCTGGTAACAAAAGTCTTAAGACAGGGATGTTGTATCTCTCCAACACTTTTTAAAATATATATCGCAGTAGCTCTAAAAAACTGGAAACGTAAAGTGCACGGCATGGGAATACAACTTAACGACCGATTTACCATATACACACTACAGTTTGCTGACGACCAAGTAATTGTGGTTAATGATAAAGAAGACATGGAGTATATGATGAGAAAGTTAACAGAAGAATACCAAAAGTGGGGATTAACAGTGAACGTGGACAAGACACAGTACTTATGTATTGGAAACGAATCCAGTGAGTTAGTACTAGAAAATGGACAAACAATATCTCCATACAATGAGTATCTATACTTGGGTGTCACATTTGATAAGACAGGTACAGACTGTAAAGAATTGGAAAACAGAATCGTAAAAGCAAAAAAGTTATTGGATGTCTTAACAGTATTTTATGGAGCAGAGAGATAAAAAAGAATGTAAAATTTAACATATATGAAACAATGGTCAAAAGCACGCTGTTGTATGGAATAGAGACTTGTCGCGTAACAGAAAAATACAAAACAAAAATGGAAAGTGTCGAAATGGATGCAATAAGAAGATCAATGAGAATATCTAGAATAGATCACATAAGAAATGAGATCATAAAAGAAAGAATGGGAATCGATGGAAGCATAACAGATGACATCACCAGAAGGCAACTGATATGGTACGGCCATGTACAACGGATGAACGACGAAAGATTACCAAAGCAGGTCCTAGAATGGCAACCAATAGGGCGCAGAAAAAGAGGGCGTCCTAAACTAGAATGGCAACAGTCAATCCAAAGATCAATGAGTCAAAAAAATCTGACAGAGGATGATTGTCAGGATCGAAGGAGGTGGAGAATAGGCGTCGGACAACGTAGAAAAACGCTCTAAACCGACATAGTAGTAGTAGTAATAATTTTTATTCCCTTTCTGGAAAACGGCTTGGTCAATTTTAATCCAACTTTACTTGCTGACTTTTGTAACTCAGTGTCATACTGGCAAAAAATATATTTTACTAAAGATATTAATTTTTATATTTTATATTTTATACTATTCCTGAATTTACCGAACGGCAACATAAAAAAAGGTTTTTAACCTCCAATTTTTGCTGCACATATAAAAACTATAAAAACAAATATAAGCTAAAAATAGAAAAAAATATATATATTAATATAGACGTTCAAATCAAAACACTATTTCCGTTTCGGACAGACTTATTTGCTTCACATCACGTTAACAACTAAGCGCGTAAACGCGTATTAAAACTTGTCCAAGACAAATATTAGGAAGATATATCGATTCAAGAAAAGAAGAGTTTTATTTTCTTACTTTGTTTTGGTAGACAGTGTCGTAGCTTCGATAAAAACTAATTTCTGTTTTATTTTAAATAAAATTAAGCAAGAATTCGGAATGACTTATATGGAGTATACTGAAACAAAACAATTAAAGAAGAAAAATAAAGTCTCATTTCAAGACTAAACGCTGCGCTAAACTAAAAAGAAATATATACAAATTGTTTTAAGGTAAAACAATTTATTCAAGAAAATAACGTATTTTCATTGTAGACAAAATTTTGTACCGCGTAGGAAGGTTCAAAAGTACAAAATATCCTTATTACATTTTGCAACAAACCTCTTTGTTTTTTAGATCTATCTATTTATTAAGCCTTCTTCGATGCATCTTTAGACATAGGCCTCCCCAATATCTTCCACTCTTCTTTGTTTGTCGCGGTGTTGCTTCATCTAGCTCCCGCATGTTTCTCCAAATTGTCCGCTATCACAATTGGGTTCTTCCCCTACTTCTTTACTTTCCCAAGGTCTCCTTAGTATACCTTTGTTCCATTGATCGTCTTTCTGTCTAATATTATAACCGGCATATCTCCATTTTAACTTTGCTACTTCTCCTCTGACATCCCTTACTTTCTTATTCATTCATTTCCTATTCTATCTGTTAGCTTTACATTGATTTTTGGGCTTTTGTTACCGTATCCATGTTTGATTTTGTGTGTCCAGGTCCGGGATCCATGGGTAAGTACAGGAAGGATACCTTGGCTATACACATTTGTGTTAAGGAACTGACGATATTTTTAATTTTTTAATATGTAGCTTAGTTTACCGAATGCAGCCATTAATCTTACTCGTCTCTTGATTTCAGCCGTTTGGTTTCCTTCTTTTGGTTTAATAATTTGTCCCAGGTATACAGGGTGTCCCAGATAAAAGCAACTACATGGAGATTTCGGAAACGGTAAGAGATACGACAGTGGCGAAGTTAAGGGGGGCTTGGGGGGGCTAAGCCCCCTTAATTTATTAATTAGCCCCCCCCAAAATTGATTGAAGGCGTCCCAATATTTTTCAATGCTAACAAAATTCGAAAATTTCGATCATTATAAAACTGCAAATTTCAAACCTATCGTAAATTTTATGAAAAGTGCTAACATTGCTAATCTAGGCGAAGATGGTTTGTCTCTGGCTTTTGCTCGTCTGCTCTGTTTACTCAGTCATTTGGACGTGGAAGGACACGATTCGTACTATCCACTTCGCTAGCTGCGTTCGGAATTTGCATCTCATATGCGACGGATTTTTGGTGACGTGATTACAGATTAGTCTGAGCAAATTGGAATTAAAGAACGATCCGGATCAAATCGATCAAATATAACCAAAAATATTATGTACATATTCCAACTCACGCCCAGCTATAATTTGGCAAAATTTTCCTGTGATTTCCGAAATGTATATAATTTGTTATCTTTAACATCAAATAATTCGATTTCAATCTTTTTACACAAAAATATTTTTGTAAACAAAACAAATACACAACGTAACGTCACAATCTCGGATTAATCTGTTTGGTCGATCAAAATGCACAGAGCAACCAGATTTACGTTTGACTAGTCTGACCAGAATTACCGAACGATTCAGACCTCCCCTAGATCTAGATGGAATTAACGAACGATTTCGATTAAAAAGATTAATCCGATGTAAATACCGAACGCAGCTACTGTGTACGCGACCGCTACATCGGTGTTCATTGGGTGATTCTGTTGTAAGTGGAAATTTTGAATATTGCATTTTAAGCCTAAATTTTAAATTGCACCCAATTTTATACCTTATTGTCTTGTCTGATTCTTACAATTCCATCTTTGAGTGTGTCGCTTTAGAGAAGTTTTTTTATGTTTGAAAAGGTTAAAACATAATTAGAACTTATTGCCCAAATATTTTTTTATAATAACGATGTCATGTACAAGTTTGCCTCCCTAAAGGACCGAAAAATTGAGTTGCTGAACATTCTTTGAAACGTAATACGTTCTAACAATACTTTTATCTAGGTGATTATAATCTGTAGCCATTATAACTAGGTATAATGTTTGAATGTTTTTCCCACTGTATTTTCGCGAGGTATTTTATTTATTTATACCTATAAATATTAGCTTTATTATTATGTTGACAAAGTGGTGAATGCGCGAAAACATTTTCGCCTGCGGAACTGTTGCCCCGCTGACGCAGTTGGGTTCTGGGGCTCAAGCCCCTCCAAAATTGGAGAGCTAACTTTACCACTGAGATACGAGTTTCTTTAAATAAGAAAAAAGTTGCGCTATTCTAAGCCCAATCAGGTGCAGTATCAATGTTAAAGATATCTACAGGAGTCTAAAAAAAATATAAAATATAATCTAAAATGAAGACTAAAATATCGAGCAAAAACTAAAAATTGTGTTTTTTGAAAAATTTAAATATTGCCGCCATCTTCCAAACAAATTTAATGAAATTTGGTAGTTACATAAGAAATAACAAAATTGGCTGTGATTTCAAAACAGCTAGAAAGCCTAGAAAAAATTTGTTAGTCATTCAATTGGCCGTAGTTGCTTATACAAAACTACCAAATTTCATTAAATTTGTTTGCAAAATGGCGGCGATATTTCAATTTTTCAAAAAACTAAATTTTTAGTTTTTGCTCGATATTTTAAAAACCCCTGTAGATATTTTTCATTTTGATACGGAATCTGATTGGGCTTAGAATAGCGCAACTTTTTTCTCTTTTAACCAAACTCGTATCTCTTACCGTTGCCGAAATCCTCATGTAGTTTCTTTTATTGTGGAACCCTGTATATACTCCTTTACTTGTTCTATTTTCTCTTGGTTTATTCTGATCGTGATTTTTTCATCTCTGTTATGATTTTAGATTTTGTGCAGTTCATACTCAAGCCTATATTTTTAGCTGCTGTATCCAGTTTTTCCAGCATTTTTATCAGTTCTTCTTTCTTATTTGTTATCAAGCCGATATCATCTGCATATCCTAGGTGGTTCAAGTATTGTTGGTATACTTTAATGCCTATTTCTTCCCAATCCAAGTATTTAAAAACATCTTCTAGGGCCTGGTTAAATAGTTGTGGCGATATTGTGTCACCTGGCTGACACCTCTTCTTATGCGGATTGGCTTGGTTCCTTGGCGGATTTTGATTGATGTGATTGCTTCGCTGTATATATATATATATATATATATATATATATATAGATATCCTCTGATCGCTGTGACATCCAGGCGTAAAAATTTTAGAAATCTTCAGAGTCAGAGTCAGTCAGAGTCAGAAAAAGCTTTATTGTCAAAGAAAAAAAAATCTTATTGACAAAGCATCAATCTTTTAACTAAAACATATTTTAAAATTATAATTAAGTAAAACTAATAAAAATAAGTTCACATTTTTAAAACACTAGGTAATTTCTAGCAAAAAATAAGTAGGAAATGGGTAGGACCTGCAATTATAAAAAAAAACAAGCAAAGCAAAACAGATAGGTAAAATAAGAAAGTGCAGAAACATATTTAAAGAAAAACAAATTTTAACCGCTTGTGATATATATCTATTTAAACTTTCAAATTGTGTCCATGAAAATGTAAACGAATTAAAATAATAATAATAATAATAAAAATTTACAGATGTGCATACCTATAGCACAAGAAACACACAAAGCTAGTGCAGCTCAAATTTAATCATAATTTTATTAGAAAATTGGCTTACTTTGCCGGCTTAACTTACTATAACTTGCTTCCAGATAATTCAACATCATTACAAAACAAAAATCATTTTAAAAAAAATGCTACTTAATTTAGCACCGTACACTTTAAGTGAATATAAAAAATCTTTAAAAAGCTAGAAACTGGTTTTAAAATATTTTTAAACATATTTTTTGTCTGTTTGTTTGTTCATCAGTGAGAAAAAAAAAAGGTTTGTCAGATACCTAGTGTTTTTCAGTCACCTTAATCACCTATAATTCTTTACAATTGCAAATACTATCATTTTGTGGCAAAGCCTGTATTTGTATAATACTTTGGTGAATAAATATATCTATCTATCTACATTCACACATATTAATTAAATCGTTGTTTGATGGAGAATCAAACTCTCTTGTGACATCCTTCGACGCCGTGACATCCAAATTCGGATGTCACAACGTTTTTCCATGTTTTTGGTACAGTCCTGATGGGGAGGGCCCGGGTGTACCTAAATTAAATGGATGTCATAGCATACCATGAGTCTGATGAAGAATACAGCAAAATTTTTAAAACATTTTGACGCCAAAATTTCCGTGTATATTGGCGCGAGTATATTCAAGAATCGATCCAATTGATATTCATCACTCTGTGACATCCAATGTATATTTTCATCTTAATTGCACGCACTTGTAACATCCGTCAAAGCGACAACCTTGCATTATGCCTATTTTATTAATTAAATTTGGCTTATTTTTTATTTTGGGGCGGCTGTTGCTATGTGGTCCAGCGATTCACTTGACTTGCATCTTTGTAAAAATATTTAAAAATGTTAGCATAATAAATAATGTTAGCTAGCTTATTGGGAACATAAATATAAAATATAAATAAATATTTCTTCATGTACCTCAGAGCAAAAGTGAATTAACTAACGGACTTGGATAGGGACTTGATACTATTTGTGAATTGCTAACTCCGTCCTCCTTTTTACCACGTAGTTAAAGTCAGATGAGTAAAAGGAGGGCTAAATTTTAATCTAGCTACGTCAAAACGTACTGATTTATAATAGTATATTTTTAACTCAATTCAGTAATTTTTTTACAAAAACAAATCTGCTGAATTAAATTAAAATTCTTGTAAATCAATCAATACATATATACCAGGTGGTCCAAAAAAACCGCACATTTTTTTTCATTATAACTTTTGAACTATACCATCGATTTTAATGGGACAAACTGCGCTTGGCAGAGAATTAATCAGAGTTTGGACTAATTATAATTATTTGTCAGCGATCTCAAAATCCAATATGGCGGACAATATTAAAATGTACCCTTTGTTATGCCCGCAGTAAGAAAAACGATAAATGCAATGGACTGTATATATTTTAATTAATGAAAGCGCGAACAAACATAAATATATTGATATGAAATTACGAAATAATTAAGAGGTCCATAGGTTAATTGTGGGTACCACACAACGGAAATCAGAGACAAAGCACTCACCAGTTTGCAGCCAATTTCTCCACTTCCAAGGGGCCCCTATCTGGATCTAATGATGTCACCACGTAGTTGAAGGGCTGAAATTTCTAGTTTCTATGCTTCAGTACACCAAAATCGAGCACTTTCAAGTGTAGAAATTTGAAATAGTTGGAGAAAGTAAATTAACACGCCATTTCTCGAGGCGGTCGAAAAAGGATCTCACTGATTCTTGGTGCGCATGTCCAAAAATGCGCGAAAATGCACTCTGTCCGTCATTCAATTGTGTGGTTTTAAAATTTACAAACACCGCGAAATTTAGCGGGAGCTAACATAACTGCCCTCCAAAACAAACAATTTTAGAATATCAGCCGGACAGATATAGATAAAAAAAAATGATCGACCGATAAATATAAATGAATGAAAAACAGATAAGTAGCGTAAGTTTATTTAGAGATAACGAAAACCCGAAAAAGTCAAAACAAACGAACAAAATTAAAAAAATAATAATAATAAATAATTACCTATTGTAATAATTGACTTCAATAGGTAGAAAAAATTAAAATTACTTTTAATTCGGCAATAGGCACAGTTTTACAACTGGCCGCTTGTAAACACCGGTAACCGTTTGTACCGTCGCAACACGCACCTGACCGTCTCCGCCGAGATGCAGTTCGATGACCCGACCGACCGGCCGTTTCAAAGGTGATTGGCTGTGATCACTTGTTATGATAACCAAATCATTTAATTTGATATTTGGGGACGAATCAGCCCACTTGTGTCGCTGTTGTAGCGTATGCAAATACTCTATAGAATACCGTTTCCAAAAATCATTATGTAGTTTTTGGATTAGTTGCCATCTCGAGAGCCGATTTAGGGGAACCTCGGACAAATCTGACTCCGAAATTTCTGAATTAAGGGGTTCAAGGGTCAAAAAATGCCCAGGGGTATGAGGTTGAAGATCGTGTGGGTCTGAAGAGGCAGGAGATAAAGGGCGACTATTAAGTACGGCTTCTATGCGACATGTAAGGGTGGACATTTCCATGATAGACAACTTCTGGTCGCCGACTACTCGAACAAAGTGAGTTTTAAAACTTTTGACGCCAGCTTCTGCCAGGCCATTGAAATGTGTACTGAGAGGAGGTCCCAGATGCCAACGAATAGAAAGTCTGGTGGCCGCACTTCTTGCGTAATCAAGTAATTGGTTACGAAACCCTATAAAATTACTGCCTTGATCTGACCAGCATTGCGTCACGCTTCCACGACTGGAAATGAATCGATGGAATGCACCTACGAACCCTTCGGTGGACAGTTCCATGGTTAATTCCAAATGCACGCAATGTGTGGCCGTACAGACAAACACACAGACATACGATTTGAAAACTTTACAAACACGGTAACGATGAGGAATCACAAGAAAGGTCCACAAAAGTCGATAGCTACACTCGAAAAAGGTTTAAGTTGATTGATTCGATGAGCGGGAAGTGAACTCATAATGGGCGGTCTATAGGGTTTAGGGTTGATTCTAAAACATTGCAAACACTTGGATATGGTTCTTTGAATTGCCCGTCTGGCAGATAATATCCAAAATTGCTGTAAAAGCAGATTATGTAATGTTTTAAACCCAGGATGAAGGTATTGTCGATGAGTGGACTCGATAAGAAGAGTAGTTAAACGATGGTTACTCGAAAGTAAGACGGGGTGTTTTGCAGAATAAGACAAAAGGTAAGATTTTTGTAATCTGCCACCGACTCTAATGATATTATTTTCATCAAGAAAAGGTGAAAGTTTTCGAAAAGGTTTCGGTATTGGTTTATCCTTAGATAACGCGGAAAAAAGCTCAGAAAAACAAGAACCTTGAACGCGTTTGATAAGAAGGTATAACGCACTTTGCATCTCACCGGTCGGTGGTACGAAAAACAATATTTTCAAAAATAATTTTTTGGTCCGGTGGCTTAGTGGGTTTTTGATAGGAATGGTTTTGAAAAAGGTTAACTATTCGAAGAACATAACAAATGATACGTTAAATTTTTGATATAGATGAATATTTGATAAGAAGCTGATCTAAGAAGTTAACGTCAATTATCGCTTTGCAACAGACCTTTGGCTGTTCCTCCAGAAAAATATCTCCGAAATCAATCGGCATTTTTGATTTATGAAAATCGGGCCATTCGTTTTCGGGAGACCACAAAAATGACGGTGCGTTCCACCACATGTCATGTGACATGAGATGTGAGGGGGTGGCCCCTCGTGACGCAATATCGGCTGCATTTAAAGCAGAAGGAATGTAGCGCCATGAGTTTGAGGGAATGATTTCTGGGATTCTACTGACTCGATTTCCAACAAAGGTTTGCCAGCGATTAGGAGGGGATGAAAGCCAATGCAATACGACTTGCGAATCGCAGAAAGTAACGATATTTGTAAAAGTTATTTTTCCTTCATAGCTAGATAAGACGAAATCAATTAATTCGCTTAAAAGAAATGCGCCTAGGAGTTCTAGCCTAGCCAAAGTTTGTGACTTTATAGGCGCGACCCTAGATTTTGCAGATATGAGAGAAACTGATATATTGTTTTCCTCTTCTACACGAAAATATACGACGCCTGCGTAGCCTCGAATTGAAGCGTCACAGAAGCCGATGATTTGACAGGTATTGGTTTTAGACAGTTTGATTTGTCGGGGTAATTGAAAATTGGAAAGAAGCGGGAATTCAGAACGAAGTTTGTTCCAAGAGTCGATGATAGAAGAATCTGGTTCTTCGTCCCAGCCTATTTTTGATAACCACAACTGTTGCAAAATAAATTTTGCTTGTAGCAACAAGGGACAAAGAAAACCTAAGGGATCGAAGATTGTTCCTATGATAGATAAAATAGAACGTTTGGTTGGGGGTTTGTCCTTCATTCGGCATTGATAAGAAAAAATGTCGTTTTTTGGATGCCATTGAATTCCTAAAACTTTGATAAAGTGGGGTTCCTCCTTGTCGAAAGAGAGAGGCATTTGACGATCGGACTCTGGCAATGTTGCCAATAACTCAGGACAATTGCTTGCCCATTTTTTAAGTTCAAATCCTCCCGACTTCAACAAATCATTGAGTTCCGTTTGAAGGGAAAGAGCTTCAGAAAGCGAAGGGCTAGTTCCCAAGATATCGTCGATGTAGATTGACGTTTTTAGAACAGTACTAGCCATAGGAAAACGTTCCTTTTCTCTCTCTGCCAGCTCATTTTATGTACGCATGGCTAGAAAAGGTGAGCATGTCATGCCAAAAGTGACAGTAGAAAGTTCCCACACTGAAAGTGGGTCCTGTGGAGAAAACCTCCACAATATCCTTTGATAAGGACGGTGATAAGGATTGATAAGGACTTGACGGAACATCTGTTTGATATCAGCAATGTAGGCAATAGGATTAAGACGAAACGTAAGGATTAAAGAAGCAATATCCTTTTGAAGTTTCGGTCCAGATAACAACGTGTCAATGAGACTAATATTCTTTGGGGTGACTGCCGAACAATCCCAGACTACCTTTAATTTTGTACTTAAGCTTTCCGGCTTTAGTACGCAATGATGTGCTAAAACACATGATACGTCGACTTTTGGTTGACTAGATAAAACTAAACTCATATGATTAGAATTGATATAGTCTTGCATGAAACTTGAATAGGCAGTGTACAGATCAGGATTTTTGATTAATCTATTTTCTAGAAGTAAAAATCTACGATAAGCTTGCGGATAAGTATTTCCTAGGTCAGGGTTTATTTTATCTTTAAACGGAAGATCTACCATAAATCTACCGTCGTACGACACTCGCAGTAAAAATTGATTCCGCTTGTTTTTCTTCCTTTGATAAGATTTGTTTTTTAGGCAAATGTTCGATTTCCCAAAACCTAGGGATAATGGCCTCTAACGGAGGTAAATGACTCGTTAAAAAACAACTGGTTCGTTCCGTAAGCCTACCTACTTTGTCCACTTTGCCCATGACGACCCAGCCAAAGATGGTTTCAAGGGCTGAAGGTTGCCCTATTTGTCCAAGAACCCTCCTTGAATATCTGTGCGAATAGCTCGCAACCAATAACTAGGTCCACAGGTCTAGATTTGAAATAAGATGGGTCGGCAAGTTTAAGGTTTTCCAAGTATTTCCACTGATTATCGTTCAAAGTGAATGTAGGCATATTGGAACATAATTGTGGAACGACAATTGCTTCGAAATTAAGTAAAGGAGTGACCTGTCCTTGTGGCTTAATGTGACATTGAACGAGCCCTTTGGAAGTAAAAGGAGACATTTGATTTAATCCGAATATTTCAGTGGTGTAACTTCGCCTAGAAAGATTAAGACGCTGAATACACTTTTCACTGATGAATCCTGTCTGTGATCCAGAATCAAGCAGTGCCCTTACAGGTTGAAAATTTCCGCAACCGTTCATAACATCTATTATGGCGGTGCATAAAAGAAAGGTACCTGAAGGTCCTGAGCTATTTAATGACACATAAAGATTATTGACAGGTGGTGTGTGAATGACAGGACTAGTATCTTGGCTTCCAGACTCTTTATTAGTTTCTAAGATATGAGTTAAAGTGTGGTGCCTTTTACTATTGCAAGTCCTGCATGAATATTTTGATTTGCACGTGTCTACGCCATGCGAGGGATGAAAACACGCTAGACATAATTTTTTCTGCTTGACGAAAGATAGGCGATCGATAGGCGATAGGTCAAGAAATGTTTGACATTTCGAAAGCACGTGACCTTGATTACACCGGAAACATTTTATTCCCGTAATTGAATTAGTTGAGGTGCCAGCCAGTCCTATAAAAGGCGAATTGGATGATTTATAGGTAGGCTTTTGCCCAAACTGATTTGGCATAGAATTTGATTTTTGATAGGTAGGCTTTTGCCCAAACTGATTTTGCATAGAATTTGATTTTTGATAGGTAGGCACCTTTTTGGGTGCTGTTGATTGAGGAAGTGATTCCAAAACTTTACATCTTTTTTCTAGAAATTGAAAAAGTGACTGAAAAGTGGGGAATTTCGGTATTAGTATTGGCGTGACTCATTTCGAAATTTGAACGCGTCGGAATATCCAATTTTTCTAACAAAATGAAAAAAATAATAAAGTCCCAACTGTCAACGTCAAAGCTAAGTGATTTTAAAATTTCTAGGGATTCTGAAAAGGTGTCAATTAAATTACGCAATTCTTTAGCTGACTTGTTTTTTAATATAGAGTTCATAATTGTGCTCAAAGCATCATTTGCGAGGTCTCGCTTGTTTTGATATCTATTGACTAATTTGTCGTAAGCAATTTTATAATTTTGATCAGATAAGCTAATCCCTGATATCAATTTTAAAGGCTCATCCTCGAGATATGAAAATAAATATTGAAGTTTTCGGACGTTACTTAGACTTTGATTTTGATCTATAATGTTATTAAAAAGATCGAAAAAGCTTGGCCATAATTTTTTATCACCTCGAAATATGGGAATACGTAACTCTTTGAGTTTTGGAGTTTCAGATTCGTTTTGACGAACATATGTTCCCGAAAAGGATGGGGCCTCAACCGGAAATATTTCAGAGTAAACCCCCTTACACGCATAAAAATATTTACGAGCTTCTGCAAGGATCGCATCCTGCTTTTTAAACTCCTCGTCGTCCGAGCCGTCTATCAACATAATGACATCATTATGTGCCAGCATGCATTTATCGAAGGTTTCATCCAAATCGGAATACCTTTGAAATGACGAAATTGTCGGTAAATATACAATTAACAATTAACAATATATAATTTTAAAGCGGTTAAAAAAAAGCCGTCACCGCTGGTAATACACACTTTAATTAAAGAAAAGTTCCAGTTTACGGTGGATCAAGTAATTGGTCTCCAATCCGATACTTTAAAGAAAAAAGTTTATCTTAAGCTTATATCTCAAGAACTGGCAAAAAATCCATAGAAAAATGTGAAAATGACCCGCTTATCTATAAGGATGAAGAGGGGGAGGAGTTTGAAATCCCTGTTTCAGAGGATACGGATGATGTTTTTGTAAAGTTATACAATTTTCCATTGAAAATGGAAAATGGTAATATCAGAATAGAATTAATGAAATACGGCATTGTCAAGAATATAAGAAACGAAAAATGGAATGGTGAGGGGTTGTATCCGGTAGAAAATGGTATCCGCACAGTGGTAATAAATATGAAAAAGCCGATCCCATCTTACATAACAATCGAAGGATATACGTCCTTAGTTGTTTATAAGAACCAGATACGAACCTGTATGTTATGCTCCGAAGATACACATGAAAGAAAAAACTATCCTAGGAATCCAATTAATAAAAGCAATCAAATAAGGAGGCCCTCTGCGCCCCGTCCAGTTCAACCAAGCCAAGGTTTACCGTATGCCGACGTAACTCTTGAGGTGGGTAACCAATCGCTTGCCCAGACCCTTGTCGAAGCTGAATCGCCTTCAGGAACCCAACTTATAGTTGAGGAGGACCCTCCTAGTATTTCAAGTAAAAATTTAAGCAGTGATGACATTATTGAGGCTACGCAATTTGAACAAAACCCAGGCATGAAACGTCTTCACTCGGAACTAACTGCTTCGAGTGAAGAAGATAAAAAGGTACCACCACTAAAAATAAAAATCCCGATAAATAAGCGAGGGTCAGGAAGAAATTCACCTTCCTGCCCTGAAAAAGACGACTCTCCTATGAAATAATTGGTATGTAGACAATATAAATATCATTTTTTTTTGTGATTTTCCGGTTCATTTAAAGCAAAAAAAAAATAAATAAAAAATCCAAATGGCTTTAAAGTTAAAAACAATTTGCAGTATTAATTGTAGTGGGGTGAAAAGTAGTATTAAGCAAAACCTAATTAATGACTTTCTCCGTAAAAATGATATAGACATTTGCTTTATTCAGGAGCTAAATACAAATGTGTTTAAATGTCTTAAAGATTATAAAATTTTTCCAAACATAGGTCCAGAAGAACGGGGTACCGGAGTCATTTATAGACAGGGATGCCAGGTTAATAATATTCTGTGTTCTCCTAATGGTAGAGTCCTCTCTTTAGTTATAGATGGTATTAGATATATTAACGTATACGCTCCATCAGGAAGCCAAAAACAGGCTGAGAGAAAAAACTTTTTTCAAAATGAATTAACATTACACTTAAACTTTGACCTACCAATAATTATTTTGGGAGACTTTAATTGTATTATCAAAAAAAAAGATTCTAGAAACAGATCTACGCAAATCTGTAAAACCTTGCTTAATATTGTACAAAGTTTTGAACTTCATGATGTTTGGGAAATTATTTACAAAGACTATGTTGAGTTTACATTTTTTAGGGAGAATGTAGCTACTCGAATAGACCGAGCGTATATCTCGAAAACAGCTTCAAACTTGATTCATAAATCCCTCGTAAAACCTACCCCGTTCTCTGACCATAGCTCATTAGTTTTTATGATTAAAGATCAAGAAAAAATCAATACTGTAAAGCACGGGTTTGGATATTGGACTATGAAATCCTCACTTCTGGAGGAAGTCTGGATTGAAAATTTTCAGGATGAAATAACTAAGTTACAAAGTCATCCCTCATACGGGAACAATTTCATGTATTGGTGGTTTTTTATTTTTAAAAAGAAGGCAAAATTGTTTTTTAAACATATCGAAATTAATCGGGCCACAGATCGTAAAGATACTTTAGAATTTTATTACTCTGCTTTATGGGAGGCAAAGAAAAAGTTAGACCTTGGTGAAAATCATCTTAATCAGTATAAAGATATAAAAAATAGGATTTATTTGTTGAAAAAAAAGCAACTAGATGAAAGATTTAATGACCGAAATCAAAATAAAGCAGTTGAACAGTGTTCTCTGTACGATCTAATGAAAATAGTCAAACATAAGAAATCAACTATTTCTTCGCTTGATTCTGGAGGAAATAAAGTTTTAAAGTCCCAAGCAGAGATTATGAAATACACAAACGAATATTTTGAAAAAAAATTCTCGCAAAGTCAGATCTCAGAAAAACAAACAAAATGCTTATTAGCCCATACAAAAAAAAAGTGACTAACGACGACAACATTTTTTTAAACAGCGAAATCTCCCTAGATGAAATTTTTAATGTGTTAAAATCTGTCCAAAAGAAAAAAATGCCAGGTATAGACGGTTTAACGTATGAGTTTTACATTACTTTTATTGATTACATTGGACCAGATTTGAAGAGATTGTACAACTTATTATTAACCGAAAACGCTGATTTCCCTCCAGAGCTTTGCGAGGGGATAGTTACATTGATTCCCTAAATAAAAAATCCTAAAACCATAGATAATTTTCGACCAATCACACTGCTTAACTGCGACTACAAAATTCTTGCCAAGATTCTTTCTGGGAGAATGAAAACTCTCACAGAGAGAATCATTGACAAACATCAATCAGCTGGTACCGAAAGATCAATTTTTAATAACTTAATGATAATCCGGGAAGCCATACTGCAATATGAAAACAACAAAAACTTAACTGGTGCGATGTTAACAATAGACTTAAATCAGGCTTTTGATAGAGTGAGTTACTCCTATTTATGGAGGGTTATAGAAAAAATGGGTTTCGCAAACCATTTCCAGAAACTTATTGAAAGGTTATATGATAAAGCAAACTCTAAAATTCTGGTTAATGGACATATTTCAAATACTTTCTCAGTAAAAAATTCTATTCGACAAGGTTGCCCACTATCTATGCTATTGTTTAGTATTAGCTTAGAACCCTTCTTAAATTTGATAGAATTTTCAATTCAAGGTCTGTCCCTTAATCATCAAGAAATAAAAACTTCGGCATTAGCGGATGACGTAGTTTGTTTCTGTAATTCTTACGAGGACCTTAACAAAATTGAGAATTTAAGAGAAAAGGGTTCAAACGCTAAAATTAATTACGAAAAATCAAATATTATACTTTTAGGATCGTGGTTACATAATAGCACACACATAGGTAATTTCCCAATAAAACAAGAAACAAAAATCCTTGGCATGATGGTAACACAGAGCTTTGCAAAAATGGTAGATATTAATTGGGAAGTAGTTACTAAAAATATTCAAGGAATACTGATATCCAACATACCTAGAAACTTGGACTTAATAAGAAGAGTTTGGCTTGTAAATATATACATTCTGTCAAAAGTCTGGTATTTGTCACAAATTTTACCCATGCCTAAAAAATACAGTCAGAAAATTGTTCTTTTAACAGGAAAGTATATTTGGGGTGGTTTTCTTTATAGAGTTAAAAGACCACAACTAGAGACAAAAATTAAAAAAGGGGATTTAAATTTAATTAACATAGAATACAAAGCTTTAGCTCTTTTTTTTAAAACACAGTTAATATCTTGGAATGATAATAATGAGAAAATATGGTTTAAATCACAGGTCAGTTCCATTTTTGAAAACAGCTTTCAGAGAAATACCGTTTTTAAAAAGATAAAAGTCCAAATGGAAAAGCTCAATATTACTTTGAATAAAAATGATAAAGTAAGCACAAAACTTATTTACGAAGACATTATGGATATAATATATTGTCAGGATAGAAAATAATGTCCTATTAAGTGAATGACACAAGTTACGTTTATAAGCAAGTGCACATTAACCCTAAACATTCTAAGGAAATGAACTTCTGTATATAGTTCAAATTGTATTAAAAGTAATAAATTGTATATAGAAGTATTATAAACAACGTGGCTAATGGGATTTCGATGATGTTTATACAGGAAACAAAACACATCTCGATATCCTATCAATGGCAAACGGTTTGTAATAAAAGCATCTCCAAAAGAGTTTAGCAGTTGGTTGTACGCTGAGAACCTAACGCCCAGGCTTAGTTAATAGTGAACAAGTAGTACTTTAGTCAAGTATAAGAAGTTAAGCCTATCAAAGAAGATTTGTAGACAAGATGTACTTAAGTACAATGTAAGTAGTAAATATAAGTATTATAATAAAACCATTACACCTAACTTAAACTGTGTTCGTCACGATAAAACCCCCTCGTGACATATGGTGGAGGCGCCGCTGTCTTTTTTGAAAGACATATAGGCATATAGTGGAAAAAATGTATTTTTCAAATTATTTTTAACTTTTTTTTATTTTTCTTAATTTCACTCTTTTCACTATTTGTTATTTCATTTTAATTTTTTTTTAATTATTTTAAGGAGTATCGAAATTATTATGACGCTCCAGCCGAAACAATCGATTCCGGCATGCATTAACTAAATATTGAATATTACATTTATTTATTTTTTATAATTTTTTTTCAATTATTTTTCTGTCATTAGAATTATTTCTCCTATATAAATACCATTTTCATAAAATTTTCAAACTAGATGGACAGAAAAAAATAATATATTTTTTTTTTAAATCAAAAAACGCAGTTTAAGTGTGGTGACATGTTACCTATTATTAGTGTATATTTTTTCGCATATTAGTTTAATTCATTTTGTCTCGACATTTTCAATTCGGTATTTTCATACGTTTTTTTTTTCTCTTAAAAAGATGGTTTCTATAATTAATGGGTACCCCAGCCAGAGTCACTAGAAGCGTCACAAAAAGTCTTAGTGAAGACGATAAAAATAACGTCTTCGCCTCTAGTTCGCAATCTGCGAGCAGTCCCTTTTTAAAAAGCACCAAACTCTCAAGAAGTCCTGTCAGAAAGACAGTAAATTTCGACTTATCCTTCGTCGATCCGAGTGCCGAAAATCACTCAACCCCTAAAAAAGTTTTACAAATTTCAAAACAAGATTTTAAATTATCCCGTGGGCAAAATTTATCTTTTGAAGATTCAAATAATTTAACGGTCATTCCCAATAAAACGGAAATTCCTTCGACCGAAGAAACGTTGCAAGACGAAAAAAGTCAAACCATAATTAACCAAGGGTTGAATACAAAATCTAGCTTCAATAAAAAACAGGACTCAGCCATCACAAAAATTTTTAAAATGACAAATACAACGCTAAGTGACGCTCTGACGGGTACGACCAGTAATCCGGCATCACCCAAATTTATAGACCCACCTTACTTTAACCCAGGGTTAGACTCCCCGGTGAATTTCATTACAAAATACGAAAAAGTATCTCAAGTAAACGGTTGGACCGAAACGCATAAGATAGCATATTTTAAAAATTATTTGGAAGGCGCCGCCTTCAGATGGTTTTTAGAATATAGTAGCAAAACCGAGAATGCAAATAAAACTTGGGCTCACTTAAAACAAGATTTTTTAAAAGAATTTGGGGGTGACCAACCTCTAAAAAATCTCAAAATTAAATTTAAAAATAGAAAACAGGGAAGTGCTGAGGATATTAAACAATATTATTATGATTTATTCAATATGGCGTATGAAATTGACGAAAAAATGCCATTTGACCAATTTAGAGAACATTTTGAAAGTGGGCTACATAGCTCCTATACAGAGTCATACGAATTAATAACCTCATCCGACCTGGATCACAAAAAACTAAGAGAAACAGTTTTGAAATTAAGTGCTATTAGACAAAACGTTTTAATAGACAAAATGACAAGACAAACAGAAGTTTTGACAATCGAACAAAATGAGGGAAGCTATCCTAGGCGAAACGGTCCTAATTTTTTAAGGCAAAATGGCCCAAATTACACGCGACAAAATGAAACAAACTATTTTAGGCAAAACGCGTCGAACTATCATCGAAATGGTAGAGGTAGGTCGAGGTTTCGCGAATTTAGAGGTAGATCAAACAATTATAGAGGTAATCTAAACAGGCCGATAGGTCAATATCATAATCGAAATACGGGAAATTATAATCAAAACTCAAATCATGGGTATAATAGGAGGAATTTTGGCCAAAATGTAAATAATTTTGGACAAAACAACAGGAATGAACAAAGAAGGCCGCAAAATAGTCACGTAGAGTCACCCAGAAGGGATCACTCAGGAAGCAGGGATCTTCCAAATACGAGGTGTCACGACGGCAGGCCGAGATGCAACGATTGCAATAGGTGTGGGCATTATGCATGTAGCAGGGAGCGTAGCAGCGAAAGGGGACCACAAAGAAGAGTATCGTTTAGTAGAGCGAGTAGGTCGCCATCCCCAAATGTGCAAGGACGACTCAATTAGAGTGCCCCAACGGCGTCGTCCTCCAAACAGGGGCAAGCAATAAAATTCTGGTAGTTAAGGGTGTCGTCAATAATTTTAAGGGAGTAGACATAGTCCTCGATACCGGCTCTGGAAAATGCATTATAGAGAAATCTCTATGTAGAGACATAGAGCCTTTAAAACAACAATTTGCTTTATCAACTGCCGGTGGAAATAAAGTAATGCCACTCGGCCTAACAGAATTTAAAATTAAAATCGGCGAAATGTGTGGATACATTGAAGCCATAGTCGTAGAAAAATTACCAAAACCTTTAATTTTGGGAATGGACTTTTTAGAAAAAAATAACGCCCAAATTAATCTCACCGACAAGACTGTACGACTAACGAACGGTTACATAACAACAACACTTTCGTTCCATAAAGACGAAAATTATCAATTGGGCACTTGTGAAAATTTTATTTCACCTTCTTTACCTTTAGTACAGGAGGAAAGCCAGGATTTAGGGGATATTTTCAAAGTAACTTGTTTAAATGATTATTTTATTATACCGAGTGAGCATACAACAATTAAATTAAAAATAGAAAAATTCGGTTCAGTTGATTTAAAAAATTTTATTTTTGAAGAGAATGACGCATTTTTAAGACCTAAAGGAATTATTTGCTCTCCCCCTGAATTTGATGACGACACTTGTACAATGCAATTAACCACCAAAAAACATAACCCAATAAAAATTTTCAAGGAATCGACCTTAGGCTACCTTAAAAAGGGGTTTAGGTACGATATAGACACCTTACCGGTCCTTAACATTGAAGAGACACAAGAGATACAGGATGAAGAGAGAGTGACAATGGCGGACCACAAAATTAACCACATAAAAGATGAAAAAATTAAATCGCATTTATACAATTTATTAGAGGAGTACAGCGATGTTTTCGCAAAAAGTCCAAAATATATGGGCCAGACGGACCTTGTAGAACACGTGATTGACGTGGGTGACGCGAAACCCATACGTCAAAAGCCATATAGGGTATCTCATAAGGAAAAGGAAATTATAGACAAACAAGTAAATGAAATGCTTCAGGCAGGCGTTATAAGCGAAGCGGAGTCAGAATGGGCAAGTCCGGTGGTACTGGTGAAAAAGAAGAGTGGAGAGACGCGGTTCTGTTGCGATTTTCGCCGCGTAAATCATGTTTCACGTAGAGCTAACTACCCAATGCCAGTCATAGACGACCTTTTGACCTATTTAGGGAAGGCCAAATACTTCACAACACTCGATATGTTCAGTGGATTTTGGCAAATAAAGCTTAGCGACGATTCTAAACAGTATACAGCCTTTTGTTGCCCCGGGCAAGGTGGTACATACGTTTGGAACAAGCTATGCTTTGGATTATCGGGAGCTCCTGGAACATTTCAAAGATTGGCAGATATGGTTTTTCGTGATCTAAAATGGAAAACGCTCCTGGTCTATTGTGACGACATCTGTATATTTTCAGAAACACTCTCTGACCATTTAGAAAAATTGCGCACCGTTTTTCAAAGACTACGGGATGCAGGGCTAACACTAAAACCCTCAAAATGCGAATATATAAAAGAAGAACTAGATCTGCTCGGTTATACTGTATCGAGCCAAGGCCTAAAACCCGACAAAAAGAAATTAGTTTGTATTGAAAATTTTCCAAAAATTAAAACACAAAAAAATGTCATGCAATTTTTAGGCCTTGCAAATTTTTATCGAAAATTCATAAAAAACTTTTCCGCTATAGCCAGACCGCTTCATGATTTAACCAAAAAAGACACACCTTTCTTTTGGGAAGAAAAACATCAAAAAGCATTTGAGGAGCTAAAACGAAGGCTGATCACATCACCAGTTTTAGCGCATTATCAACCCGAAAAAGAATGCGTTTTACACGTCGATGCAAGCAGGCAAGGCCTAGGCGCCATACTTTTGCAAGAGGGGGAAGACACCCATTTTCACCCCGTTGCCTATGCCAGTCGAAGTTTAACAAACGCAGAAAAAAATATGTCAATCTCAGAATTAGAGCTAGCAGGAATAATATACAGTTTAGGCTATTTTAGAACATTGGTATATGGTAAGCATGTTCGAATCGTAACCGATCATCACGCACTGTGCTGGTTAAAATCAGTTAAAGATCCCGTAGGAAGATTAGCCAGATGGGCAATAAAATTGTCAGAATTTGACTACACAATAGAACACAAAAGTGGAGCAAAACACAGAGATGCCGACTGCATGAGTAGAAATCCCGTGCTAAAACCGAGCGAAAATGAAGAGGAACAATTAGAGGAGATACCTACGTTCATCATTGAACCCGAAGATATGGGAAAATTACAAAGAGAAGACGAAAGTTTGCGAGAGATCATAGACGGTTTACAAGATCCTGACAAAATTGGCAGTATTGGACTAAGAAAAAGAATAAAAAATTTTAGGCTTATAGACACAGTTTTACACAAAATAAATCCTAGGCCAGAAGGGCGAGAATTTTTACTAGCCATACCAAAAAATTTAATTGGAGAGATTTTATTTGCACATCATAACGAGCCGTTAGGAGGCGCCCACCTAGGAGTGGCCAAAACAACAGAAAAAATTAAAAATCGATATTTTTGGGACCATCAACAAAAACATATCGAAGATTTTATTAAAAGATGCCCCGACTGCCAAGCCAGAAAAGGACAACAGAATAGAATTCCCATAGGGCTATTACAACCTATGCCGATAGGCGTTCCTTTTGAGAGAGTGTCTATAGACCTTCTCGGGCCATTCCCATTATCAAAACAAAAAAATACAATGATTGTAGTCGCGACAGATTATGCGACAAGGTGGGCCGAAACAGCGCCATTGCCGGACGGAAAAGCAAATTCTGTCGCAAAATTTATGGTCGAAAAAATAATCACAAGACACGGATCGCCCAAGTACCTACTGAGTGACAGAGGCCAAATATTTAGATCCGAACTAATAAGAGAGATGTTAAAAATGATGTGCGTCACAAGCCAGTTTACTACGTCATACCATCCACAGTGCAACGGACTAGTAGAAAGAATGAATAAAACTATCGCAGATATGTTATCAATGTACACAAACACGTCACATCCAGACTGGGATACATTTTTACCTTTAGTGACATCAACCTATAATTGTTCAAAACAAGCAACGACCCAGTACTCGCCATTTATGCTGGTCTATGGTAGGGAACCAATATTACCTATAGAAGCAAATATCATGATGAGTCCACCACCAAGTAACACGGAAGAAATCCGAAACCGGGCACTCGCAGTGCGAAATGCCGCAGCGGAAAATATAAAAAATCAGCAGCAAAAAGACAAAATTCACTATGACGCAAAACACAGACACGTAGAATATGAAGAAGGCGAGAAAGTGAAAGTTTTTACTCCCGTCAGAAAAGTAGGAAGAAGTGAAAAATTATTGCTCAGATGGTTCGGCCCATATTACGTTACACGCAGAATGTCGGATGTGGACTACGAAATAAGAAAAGGACCATCAAACAAATGCAAAAAAGAAGTGGTTCATGTCAGCAGGATGCTACCTTACTATGACCCATGGACACCGGAAGTAGTCCCAGTGACAGGAAATTAAGCTGCCCAAAAAATTTTTTTTTAAGGCCCTTATGGCAAGGCCCTTAGGGCAAAGCCCTTATAACAAGACCTTGTGTCACAAATATTCCCCTGTATATAAAGACATTATTTAAAGTGAAGTGAAATAAAATAAAGGACGCTATTTTAGTGAAGTGAAAAAGACATTTTTGTCCAATGCAAAATTTAAATTTAAAAAAAAAGATACCTACCTATAATTAAATTAGACTTTTATTTTTTATTTTCAGTGCAAGTATAAATAAAACAATTAAAAACCGATTAGGAGGTGTACGGTATCATGTTATTAAAACACTACACCAGATAATATAACAAAGTGTCAAGCAACGACCGCTTTGAAATCTTTACATACATAAATATAAACTGTTTGTAGGAAATATAATATCAATGGTACACGACCGACTAATTAGTGTTCACCAACCTAAGTTTAGAAAACAATTAGGTAGTAATAATAATAAATTAAATTAAATGTTGGGATAACACTCCCGCAAAGTTTAAAAATAAGTTAAAAATTATTGAAATATTTAACTTGTAAGTATCAACTAATTAGATAAATTGTTTTAAAAAAAAAACATTTAAGGAATATAAAAATTTTTGATTAAATTTGTTGAGACAACTCGGAGTTTGTTTAATAATATCCAAGCCGGTTGTTTTAAAAACACTTAGAAGTTTAATATTTTTCGTTAAACATTTATATTAACGATCAAAACATTATAAATAATTAAAGTATTTTTTTAAATAAATTAAGATGTTGTGGAAATAAACCACAACTTTATTTTGATAACTCTTAATATTTTGCTAACAAGGAACAGACGGCAATAAAACAAATAAAATGCAAAATAAATATCGTAGCCAAACACTATGAATGCTATTATATATTATTTTATTAAAGTAAATTTTAATTTTAGAAAGAGACATTTAATTTAAAAAAAAAACACATCTAATGGCATGTAAATAACATATATTTGCAAAGAATTTTTTTAGATGGAACTTCATATTGTGCATCATAGCAATTAAAGTCACAGAAGCCGAAAACAACCAATCCTACCTAGTAGAAGTCAGTGCCGGAGCATTTTGGAAGGCACTACCGCAAACTGTAGCATACGAAGCTACGATTCCGATTACATATAAAATGGACTGGTCAGAAGAGATCATGACAGAACCAGAGTTACCAAGATATATCTGCGAGTCATATGGCGACAATTGTAACTTGGTATCACACACACATGAGTTAGGGAAGGCATTCAAAAAAGAATTCGATTTGTTAAACGGTAACTGGGGCGCATCTTCGATGAGGACACAAAAATCTAAACAAAATTTAAGGCCAAAAAGGGCACTAGGCTTCATCGGAGACGCTCTAAATTGGTGTTGTGGGGTCGCGACCGAAGAAAAACTCGATATAATTTCTGAGGATGACGAAACAGTAAAAAGGCAACTTAACACAATCAGTAAAGGGCTAGGCGAAACCCTTCACAGTATCGGGGAACAGTCAAAACATTTTTCCGATTACACTACAAAAATTGGCGATACTTTTAAAGATACAGAACGTAAAATAAAATTTATCGACTCAAAAGTTTCAACTTTAAATAAAGAGGTTAAAGTAATCCTGAGGGATGAAGAAAGTTTTGCTAGCACGTCTCTGGTCAATCAGTATCAAAATTTAAGGCGAATAATATCTCTAACTCGCGCACTAAGAAAACAAAAAATTATTGAATCATGCAAAGCAAGAAAAATCCCTATTGAAATAGTCAATCCAGAGGTTCTACGAAAGGATTTAGATAATCTGGAAAAACAAATCTATTCGTCAAATCAAGGTTTGGCAATTTCAAAAGAAAAAATTTCAAAATTTTACGAACTTCCAATATGCGACTGCAGCATCACGGAAAATAAAATTTTTATTCACATTAAAATACCGATTATACAACACAGACAAAAGTGGGATCTTTATGAACTGACCACCACACCCTTCGCATGGTTCAATCAAACATGTACAATACCACACCAGGCATTGTACATCGCTGTCTCAAAAAATAATTACGGAAAAGAAGAGATTAGACAAATTTCAGGTACAGGGCTACATTTATGTAGACCTTATCACGACAAATTATGTTTTATTCCTAGGTTTTCTGCTGATAATATACAGGGACCAGAGTGCGCCAAAAAATTGTATCACGGCGCGTCTGTAGAAGAAATAAGTTCATACTGCCCGATGAATTGCCACTCGGGTAACTCGTTGATCATCTCAGAAATAAATGACATAACATACATACTTACACATCTGCAAGAAAAAACCTATCCCTCATGCGGTAGTGAAAAAACCGAGCTAAAAAACGTTTATAACAAAAAAGGAGCTTTAAAAATTAAAATCCCATGCAACTGCCAGTTAGAGTCATCCGGAGAAATTATTATCCCACAAAAATTCCCATGTAACAATAAAATCGAGACAGCGAGCATAGTTCACATTATACCTGCAGTTTGGTCAAATCTAAAATCATTTATTTTAAGACCAAAAATGCAACACACGCAACCCACATATAAAGATATGCAAGAGTGCCTTAACTCAAATTGGACACTAAATATACCTCATTTAAATTTGACGTCATCAGAGACAACATTAAAACAAATTGAAAATTCAGTAGACACTATCATACCACAAACATACGGCTTCAGCGATAAATACGGTATGGGAAGTCACGGAATTTTTCTGCTATGGAATTTTCTGCTCTCAGTGTCGACTGCATACCTATTTTTTCATCATCCGATTGTTAGTTTGGCAGCATCACCAGTTCAAGTTGCTAACGCACAAAATATTTTAAGCACAACACAGATACACTACGAATATGACATATTATTCGGTGTCACGTGCCTTGCCCTGCTTTTGTTTTTAACCTATGTAAGTATAAAACTTCTCAAAAAACATTCAAAAAAATCGGCGTCACTAAATTTAAAAGAAAATACACCCGAAATCGTAATCAACTACGGTCACACAAAGTTTCAAATCGAATTGAAAGAACAAAAAGATTTATTCTCCCTTCAAATCGGCGAAAAAGTTAATGCAAACATTGTCAATTGTGGCTCATGCGAATAAAAAATTCGTCGTATAATTAAATGCCGGTATATTTTATTTATACACGTGCTCAATGTAATTATAAAAACCGCATAGATTACATAACCGTATACTATGCCGGTAGTTTTGTATAATAAATAATTTTTACAAATGTTTACGACCTGCACTGCGCGTCGTAGTCCGCAAATGGAAGAACTCATTTTTACCGTGATATTTCATGTCAAAGTCTACGCGAAAAGATTATTGAAGAAATATTATAGTAAATGATAGGAGCTAACCCATTTGCCGACAAGCTAATTGCCACATAGAAGAGATCGCCAAGTATAATTGTATATTATTACAATGTTAATAATTTTTATGAATCACAGGAGTGAGATTGAGAGATGTAAGGGGAATAAATTATAATGAAGGGCGTATACCATAGAAAAAATAAATGTATGACATACATATTTTAAACTTAGTTAAATAATTTCTATAATGTCTTAAATGGTGCAAAACGCACACATTGTTTTGAATGTATAATAAAACAAATTGTGGAATGTATAAACAAAGGTGTATTAAATTAAACATATTTTTCCGAATGTTATCAAATGATATAAGTTTAAGCAGGCTAAATAAGCAGGGTTGCCAAGGTATAAATAATTCTAAAATGAACCGAGAACAATTAAATAATTTTTTTTCTCATATTTGTAATTTTTGTCTCTTTTCAATGTACACATATGTAAATATTTATTATGTCCTAACATCGTTTGTACATTAATTTTTTAGATCCACCTATTCTACTCGTTCCCAACATGAAGAAAGAAGACATGGAAGAACGATGACAACCTGACATAACCAAGACGTCACAAAAGGCCTAGCAAAGCGGCCAAAAAGATCAACCAAAGTAATGCAAAAGACGAAAAAGTGGTGAGCAGGGCCGATTAGCACTGGTGTACAGCAGACAAATCGCCATAGAGCCAACCCACCAAGTAGTCAACCCAGACAGAGCTAACAGCCGATACCACAAGGCAACAGCCGATAACACAAGGCAACAGCCGATACCACAAGGCAACAGCCGATAGCACAAGGCAACAGCCGATAACACAAGGCAACAGCCGATACCACAAGGCAACAGCCGATAACACAAGGCAACAGCCGATACCACAAGGCAACAGTCGATACCACAAGGCAAGACAGCTACCCAGAGCGCAGCATGAAAAAACCGGGGGGAGCCAACTCTAAACCCCCGCCAGTCATGCCGCCAAATCAAACACTACGAACAGAAAAAAGGACCTACCATCCAGGTCTTCCTGAGGGAATGGACCGCACAAGTCAAAACGAGATAAGGACAGTTGGCAACAAAGCGAGATCTGAACATTTTCAAGGCAGCGTGCAAGACCCACAAATTCGTCACGGCAACACTGCGGTTGATACTTCGTTATAAACCTACATTGGACTAGGTTGCGTCACCTGAAGAATGCAAAACAATCGGAACGAGTAGATGGGAATGGAATTATTTTAGTTAATTAGTTTTATAATTTATTAGGTACAGACGACTGTTATATTTTTTTTGTGAAAATAGTTTAGTAGACAATCTGTGGGGACAGATTTTTTTTAAAGCAAGGGGGATATGTCAGGATAGAAAATAATGTCCTATTAAGTGAATGACACAAGTTACGTTTATAAGCAAGTGCACATTAACCCTAAACATTCTAAGGAAATGAACTTCTGTATATAGTTCAAATTGTATTAAAAGTAATAAATTGTATATAGAAGTATTATAAACAACGTGGCTAATGGGATTTCGATGATGTTTATACAGGAAACAAAACACATCTCGATATCCTATCAATGGCAAACGGTTTGTAATAAAAGCATCTCCAAAAGAGTTTAGCAGTTGGTTGTACGCTGAGAACCTAACGCCCAGGCTTAGTTAATAGTGAACAAGTAGTACTTTAGTCAAGTATAAGAAGTTAAGCCTATCAAAGAAGATTTGTAGACAAGATGTACTTAAGTACAATGTAAGTAGTAAATATAAGTATTATAATAAAACCATTACACCTAACTTAAACTGTGTTCGTCACGATAAAACCCCCTCGTGACAATATGTCAAACCCTATATAGAGGAAAAATATCCCGCTTTGGATTGGGGAAAAATCTGGATTTCTATATCCAATCCCGTGCTGCCTTCAAAGTGGCGAAGTACGGTGTATAAGGCTATTAATGAAATTATTCCAGTGGCGGAGAAAACAAAAAGGCATGGAATGACCCAAAATGACATGTGTAGCCAATGTCACTCCATTGATACCCTTATGCACCGTATAAAAAGTTGTGGAAATAATTCTCATATATGGAATTGGATAAAAAACGTAGTGAATCGTTCATTCGGAAAAAATTTAGAAATAATATCACAGTGTAGTGAAATGTTACGAGTCAGTTTAGCTAATAAAAAAGACCAAAATGTGTGGCAGTTTTATATAGGTGCTTTAATATTTTACAACTTGGACGAAAAAAAACGCGACATAAATAGTTTCATTGATATGTTGAGAGAACAAAGACTAAAACTGATAAAAAGCAAAAAAGTGCACATGCTGTCGAAAAATATATACAGATTTTAGTTTAACAAACAAAATATATTAGCGATAATTTAGCATAAATTTAATCTGTGATATTAATTAAGTTAAAATTTGATACTTAATAAAGAAAAGTTTATAAAAAAAAAGGCGAGCAACAAAATCCAGTATTTGTTTCATGCCGATAGCTCAATCCAGTGACGAGATATGGCTGGTCCCCCTAACTTTACCAAAACTTATTTTTCGCATATTTCTCAAAAACGGCTACAGCAACAAAATTGGTTTTTACGCAACTAATTAGTACTGGTTACCCTCTATTTAACGGCATATGAAACTTTTGGGCCCCCTAGTTCATTTTTGAGTTATGACCACTAAAATGTTACGAAATAACAACTTTTTCACAAATAACGCCGCAAGAAAATGGATTTTGCCGCAACTAATTCGTACTAGGCGAGCAACAAAATCCAGTTTTTGTTTCATCCCGATAGCTCAATCCAGTGACGAGATATGGCTGGTCCCCCTAACTTTACCAAAACTGGTTTTTCGCATATTTCTCGAAAACGGCTACAGCAACAAAATTGGATCTTCCGCAACTAATTAGTACTGAATACCCTTTATTTAACGGCATATAAAGCTTTTGGCCCCCCTAGTTCATTTTTGAGTTATGACCCCTATAATGTTACGAAATAACAACTTTTCCACAAATAACGCCGCAACAAAATGGATTTTGCTGCAACTAATTCATACTAGGCGAGCAACAAAATCCAGTTTTTGTTTCATTTTGATAGCTCAATCCAGTGACGAGATATGGCTGGTCCCCCTAACTTTACTAAAACTTGTTTTTTGCATATTTCTCGAAAACGGCTACAGCAACAAAATTGGTTCTTCCGCGTCTAATTTGAAAACTTTTGGGCCCCCTAGTTCATTTTTGAGTTATGACCCCTAAAATGTTACGAAATAACAACTTTTTCACAAATAACGCCGCAACAAAATGGATTTTGAGTAGGGTATAAATAGGGGAGATCGCTTATCTATCCCATGTATTTCTTATGGCACTTCCGGTCGTTAGTTTTGGGTGCTGCCTCCGATGATTTGAACCAATGAGAAGGTTTGTATGAAAGTAGGTGGAGCTTAGATGATGGTGAGTGAGAGAGAGAGAGAGAGATAGAGAGGGAGTGAGAAAGAGAGAGAGTGAGAAAGAGAGAGAGTGAGAAAGAGAGAAAGAGAGAGCGCGCGAGCGAGAGAGCGGGAGAGAGAGAGAGAGAGAGAGAGACAAAGAGAGAGAGACAAGTTGAGCTGTAGGACTGTTCCCAAACTAGCGTGTGGTGTAAAATTCTGACCCCAGCAGACTCGACGCCCCGGCTACCAGATGGCGGGTGCGGGCGTCCAGCACGCTGGTGGGGGATCCTGGATGTAGGAGCCTGCGCCTGTTAGTGGGATGTAATTCTTGCTCAATTAACCAATTGAGTGTTCTAGGCTCCTGTCAAATTGTCAAAAATTAATTGCAACATTTAGGAAACTGATTTTTAATTCATTTAGTTTATTTTTGTTTTTTTAATTTATTTAAAATAGTACACAAAATAGGGTAGAAGTAAAATACAGGATATGGTATTCTATATTTTAGGAATCTATATTTATTTCAAAACATTTATGACAAATAGGTTTTCTTAAATGATAAATAGTTACAAAATAAAATACTGTTGAAAATACTACATAAATTAATTCGAGTATAAAAGTAGGATTGTTGTAGTAGGATTGTGAACATGCGTCTTTATAGGAAGAATTTTCAAGTATAGGCTTCTTTTCTTGAGAAAAAAAAGTCATATTGAGGCTGCTGCTGTTACTGCTGCTATTGTTGTGTTTTTTTAAACTGTTTTCATCAGAATTATTTGGAAATGTGTCTGATGTTGGGGGAGGTAGCAACTCAGGTACTAAGTCATATTCTTGTCCTGGAACAAACCATCCAAATTCTTCGTATCCAGATTTTTTAAGGAACTTTAGTCTTAGTTTAAAAATTGTAATAAATCTACATTCGGATGCGTTGGCTGTGTATTGATAAAATTTTATTTTGCGGGTTTTATTAAAAATACTTAATCGGTTCCACTCGTATGAAGGCCAAACCGCATTGTTATCAAAGGTTATGTATGCATCTTGAATATGGTTTGGATAGAATAAAATAATTAACGTACAATTTAAAAAAGTAGACAAAATTAATGGGCCAAACATCTTGTCTGTCTGAATTATAATCTGAAACTAACTATGCTGTCTTTATGTTTGAAATTAAATATTGTGAAGAAAGAGTACCCTCAACCTATTTGTTATCATATTTTCTTATCTGTTTTAAGGTTAGATGCAATACTACTACAGTTAAAATAGATAATAAAATAAAACTAGCGTAAACTCTAAAATAAAATATTTATTGTGGTAAGCTATTAAAAATATATTTATATAAAATTTTAACATAGGTTTGACTACATGCACATTCCCCTAGAATATGAACACCACAGTGTTCATTACTTTTTTTTAGTACTGGTACTGTGGACTCGAAAACATTCTCTAAATTTATAATAGTAGGAACATTGAGTTGCATGGATTTAAAAATCTTAACTATAAAGTTCTTTTTAACTTCACCTTTAACATAAATAAAGTCAACATTTATTAAATTTTCACAAAAAATCTGATTTAAATTTGTATATTCCGTATTTCCTTGATCATATGGAAGTCCATGATGCTTGTTCAATAAGTAGTTGACACTCCGTCTCTCTGCGTTGTTTAAAGATGTATAAGGGATCTTGGGGTTAAAGACATAATTTTTTAGGACTTTACCATCACAGATCGCCAGTTCCTTTACAACAAAATCCAATGCAATCCGGTATCCCTGAACGTCAATTATTTTTATTTTCATCTTAACCGTAGCATGGCGCAAAGACAACTGATTAAAGCAGACTTCTTACAATACCTGATAAAGGCAAATATTTAAAAACACAGTCGTGTATAATAATGCAATAAGCTACAACGTTTTCGTTGAAGTTTTCTTGACTTTGAAATTCCAGTTTAACGTCAACGGTGCTGCTTTTAAGCGATTCTGTCTGTTTATTACAGTCAATTACAAAAACAGGATAAGACAGAAATGTATCAAAATCCATCAGAGGTTCCACAAAACGTTTTCCATGGTAGGATCTTTGAAAGTCCAAATACATTCTATACACTTCGCTTATTTGTTTCTCAGGAAAGTGACTCATAAGGATATGATTCTGAATTCAGATATAATCTTATGTCGGTTATTTTATGTTATCAAACTGACTACAATCTGCTGTGGGGTTATTAATACGGTCTTTTTGAAAGCCCACAAGGACATATCTAGGTCGCTCTGAATTACTGGCTGTCTTCACCATCCATATATCTTTTTTTGAATTTTTCAGTGCAGGCAAATCAAAATATTCCCATTTTCTAAAGGGAATAAGAACAGGTGTATCCTTTTCAACTTTTTCTAAAATAGCCATTTTCAAAGAATCATTTGGAAATATGTGTTTAACTTTGAGTTCAACAGTAGACAGTGTCACTGTATCACTGTCACAGCGGTTTTGGTTCCACTGCTTTTGTAGCAATTATTATCAGTTCTAGCTCTAACCAAACGAATCCTATGTCTTCCTGCAATTACATGTTTATAATCATTAAATATCCCAAAAAGAAAACTAAGTGGAATACGTAAGCTAAACTGACGACTTAGTGCTCCAATGGGTTTTAAAATTCCGTCAGGCCAATTCCATCCTGCAGGTACTAATGCTTTGCTTTCTTGTTCGGAAAGACTGAGAAGTGCCCGAAACGTACTTAGCAGACCTGGTTCACGAATTCGTTCTATTTCTTTACCATTCAATTCGTAAGACATGGATTCAAAAAGGAATGCGCCAAAGTTATTTGTCGTGGTAATGCTTCCTGTCAAAGTAGCATCCGTGGATTCTTCAAGTTTACCCTCAAGAATTAACTCGGCTTCACTAATATCCATCCATTGATCAAGTTGGTTTAATACAATTTCTATCTCGTCGCTATTTTTGAATGATTTTGTATATGGGTGATATGTGTGCCACTCTTCACGAGCAATGCTCTCGTCAGATCTTACAGGATTAAAAATTTGCAGTTTTTCGAAGCCGGAAGCCATATTTTTTTGCTAGCGTCTGTAGTAATAAAATATTTCGAAAAGTGAGCTGGTTCTTGTTTGACGGTCGCCGATCAAATAAAACTTGAGCAAAATAATTGTCTCTTCTATATGGTAAGTTATTACGACATTTACTATTGAATGTTAAGCCCATTTCTTCGTAATTCTAATCTAATCAAAATTTCCTCACCTCGGAAATTAACAGGATTTGAATCTTGATCGATAAGATCCAAACTAATCGTGTCAATGATCTTTTTTGTGACAGGTAGAAAAATAGGATTGTTAGGTTCAATATCTATGCTATAGCCGGGATCAACCGAGGGGCTAAATGCAAAAAGTGTGTGTGCTTGCTCGTTTCCGTTGTACGATCCTGATATAATGTTGCACTCTATTCGAATAGAAAGCACTGGAACAATTCTAACGGGTAAATCTGATTCGTGTAGGATATCGGGTTTATATTTTTTTGATGAAAATCCTAGAAGCTGACCAATGCTATCTGGAGGTTCAAAGTCCACTTCGTATATGCTTTTTAACTCAACTTTTAGGGTACTAAGATTCGGTTTCAACAAAAATGGAGTACACTGACTGATATCAACTCTATCCTGACATAAGGCTTGCTGAATATATGATTCAATCCCATCAATTTCGTAGCTACCTGTAGGTATTTCTAAACTTAGGTGTTCTCCCTCACTATTATAGTAAAACTTGTTTCGTCCTGGCTCTATGTTGGGAATGGAATTCCAGGTATTAAGAGAAATCAGTGCAAGCGAATATTCGAATCGAGCATCTAGTTGAATGGGAGGAAAAAAAGTTGCTGAAAGGCAGCTTGTACGACCCTTTAATGTGAACGTATTAGACATGACTGGTTAAGTAAACCTGAGGTTGCTTATTTAATATTTATATTGCTTTGATTATACAAAAAGGATAGACAAAGATGTCCACAATTAACAGTATTAAACTTTTGATATTGGTCGATATTATACATTATTTTACAGTTTTTATAATATCTTATTACTTCTAGTGGTGGGACTATAGCAAATCCATCAAAATATACAGCAGTATTGTTTTTTTGTTTCCAAACAGCTACCCAGTGACTTCCACTTTGATCTTTGGTGTTGAGATTAATAATAAGAGCCTCATTAGACCAGGGACGCCTATTTTTTGAGAGAAGCTCGTCTCTCATAAAAACGCCTCTAAAGTGACGTATTTTAAGCTGCTTTGCGTATTTTTTCAGGTCAAAATCGGTTAAAGGCCGGCTGGGTAGTTTTATTGGAAGTTTTTTGGCTTTTTTTTTATATATAATCCGTATCCTGATTTGTATTTATGTAGAAATAGACCGCTACCCCTTTTTCCTACTGCAATGGATTCCATTTGTTTATTATGTCTTTCATCCTCCTGGAGTTTTTGTCTTGCATTTTTGGCGTCTATAATGGTCTTCGCAATGGAGGCTCCGCCCCCAGAAAGAGCTCCTAATGCAGAAAGGGCACTGTCGAAACAAAAATATTAAATCAAAAAAAATCAATTAGGTTAGGTTAGGAATATTTTATAAAATTAGAATAGTATTTACCTGAAAATTGGGATCAGGGGAAGAAATCCACCTGTCTTAGATACGGGAAGAACTCTTGGTAGTTTAATCTTCTTTTTGCCTCCTGCTTGTTTAACTGTCATTCGTGCAATTTTAAGAGCAGCATTAATTTGTTTGCGGTCCGACAGACCTCGACCCTTATAAACTTTCATTTTCCTTTTCAGAGGTGCTAAAATTTTGGAAGAAAAAGACTTCTTTTTCTCTTTTCGCACTCCCATGCCCAATTTTTGTTTTAGTTTCATTGCTGATGCAACAACAAAGGATGAGGCCTTTTCCCCAAAGCTAGCGTCTCGGGATTTAAAACGTTGCCACGCTTTCTCCTCGAGGATTTTATCTGCTTTGTGTCGGTCTTTTATATCTTTACTTTTAGAATAGGCAATATCGTGATCTTTACAAAAATTATCTAATGGATGAATTCCCACGTCACCTCTAGCCAACCGCTCTTTTAGACGAGTTCCTGGGCCACAAAACCTTAAAAAAATAAATAATCATATTTTTAAAAAGAGGTAACTATAATTATATAGACTAAAATAAATGTAATTATTAATATCTACCTGTGAGATGGTAGATGTAACTCAAACGGGAGTTTATTGATTGCAGTATTTAATAGACCTTTACCCTTCGAAGGTGTCATTACGATTGATCGTTTACTTGTGTGACTACCTTTTTTTACAAAGCTTGTTATGAGTCAAATTCAAGCTGAGAAGCAAGTGAACGGGGGTATTGAAATAATCAACCTGGATGAATTTCAAGATCATAATAAAGATGGACCATCGGGGAGCGGGAAATCAAATGTAGCCATTAGCTTGCTTCTAGATCCCAATGGACTACGGTTTAAAAATGTATTTGTGTATTCAAAAACACTGTACCAGGAAAAGTACCAGCTGTTAGAAAAAATTTTAAAGTCTATTCCGGAAGTGCAGTATGTACCGTATAGTGAAAATGAGGGAATCCCTGATCCTTCAAACGCTCCACCATATTCCATAATCATATTTGACGACATTTCATCGCACGAGCAAGACATTATTCGAGATTATTTTAGCAGGGGTAGACATTCCAATATAGACTCAATTTTTATTGCACAGACTTACATTACCATTGAGAAGAGAAATATAAGGGATAATGCAAATATGCTTATCTTATTCAAAATGGATGAACATAACCTTAAAATGGTTTTTAACGAACACGTCTCTCCCGATATGTCATTTATTTTATTTAAAGAATTATGTAGAAAGTGTTGGAAGAACCCTTTTGATTTTATAGTAATAATAAAAGAATGTGATGTATCTAACGGGAGGTATAGGTTTAAGTTTGATGTCTATTTAAAAGTCTAACAATCAGTCTAGTTCCACCCTTCTTCAGAGAATCACATATAGCTGTTAAAAACAACACAGCACCGGTTACAAAAAAACCCTTTTTAACGGATTAGGAAGAAAAATCTGTTAAAATCAGCTAATTAAGGGAAATATGACTAAAATAAGTAATAAAGAAAAGCGAATTAAAAAGCGCATAATAGAAGCCACAAATGCCATTAAAAAAAAGTACGCAGCTCTTGAATTGGTATTGAAGCAGAAGATGAATCTCTTAAGAAATTTTTTAAGCCTGTTTTTTTTTTACGGTTAAGCACACTCGCAAGGAGGTCCCTATCACGCTCGAGAAGCGGCCAGTGCGCGGAAATGTTGGTGTGTGTTGGTTTTGAAACGGTTCAGGTTGTAAACTGCAGGGAAAACTGTCGCAGGGAGTTTATTCCACAGCGATGCTGTTCTCCAGAGATATAAATTCTGACATAATGAGGTTCTTGGTGCCTCTATTTTGACAGTAAATTGATGGTTACCGTCTGTTTGACGTGTTCGCCTAGTAGGTGCTACTCCCGGGGGGATCATACGTGCCAACTCTTCAGAGCATTTTCCGTGATAATACCTGTAGAAGATAGATAGATCGTTATTGAACCTATATCAAAAATAACTACAGCTAATTTTGTGTCTTCACTGCCTCCTGTTTCTTCCAAGATACCACCTTCGCCGCAATACAAAATTTTGAAAAAACGCAAGTCATCGCCGAAAACACATACATCTTATCAATATCCTAAATCTTATGAATCTTTTATTCAACCAAGATTGAAAAATGAAAAATTTGACAGATCCACTAGCCGTATTTTGGACTCAACTTTAACAGGCCCCCATTCAATACTACAAACAGAAGATGAAGACGTATTCGAAACGGCTGACGAAGCAAAATCGGAAATCGATTCTCAAACAGAAGAGGATGCTGAAGAACAACATGAGAAATCGTTGGTCTAGTTTCAAGATGAATTTAACCGTAGTGCAGTCACCCAGTCAGAATTTTTAGATTATTTCCCTCAGACTACACGCTTTTACTTGGGTAAATACTTTTCACGCAGCCCGGAAATCGATTACAGCCTGTTAAAGTTTTTACCGGAAAGCAATAAATTTAGTCTAGGAAACAAATCGGTGGATTTTGATAAGAAGGGAAATTTAATTGTTGGAGAAAAAATACTCCCTGCTCCACTGGGAGTACTTGATCTATTATTTTTAAAAAATCCCCCAAGACAAGCAATTTCCTATGCTGACAAAGACACTTTTAAAAAAATTTTGGACTACACCAATGTTCACAGAAGAAATTTTACACCTACAGGTCAGTTAAAAGGGAGCAAAAGTGAAAAGTACAATGTTTTTATTAGACCTGCTTCAACATCGTCGATCACCGCCGCTGCCAGCACCTCCTCTCCCAGTGAAGTCTACTTGTCATCACTAACCCGACCCAAACCTCCCATAACAACACGGCCGAAAAGTTTGAGAACACGCAGTCGTGATGATATTGATAAGGATAAGAAAAAGGGTGGTTCTTTGTTACAATACACTGACACTAAAAAAGAGTATATTCCATACGGAGACGTGAATGAACTTGTCAACCGCCTACGCACTTTAGACGGATCTCGAGAGGCGGGCAATACAAACACATTGAATGATATTAAGTACATTTTAGAGGAGTTGCAAAGAGTGGGTATTATTGAAATCGAAGACGGTCACTGAAAATAAAACTTAATTCTAGGATTCTTCATGCAGGATGTAGCATGCAGAATCCCACACGGGGGATTCTACGTGCAGGATCCCAATTGTACCCCTCCACCGCCTCCTGTATCCCATGTCCGTAGAACACGTAGCGCACCTAACTAAAAAAATAATTTGTTTTAAGATTATTTGAATTAGTCTTAATAAAAACATGAACAAGTTTGGATCATCCCAGAAACCGCGTCGTGACCTTATAGGGTCAATGGATATTTTTCGAACTCTAAACCCAATACCAAAAACAAAGGAAGGAAACTATGATATGCAAAATCATAAAATTTATAACTTGTCATCTCCCAATCATGATAGTGACGCAGTGAACAAAGCTTTTCTTGACCAATGTCTTACCGATATGAAGGATAATATTTTGGCTTCGATAACAAATACCACACTACATTTTGATAAAGAATTTCACGAACATGTTGCCTCTATGGAAAAACAACTGAAGGAGTTAAGAGAATCGCTAAGTAAATTATCTATTTAGTTGTTAGTAAGATGCAGAACAACACACATTCTATATCAAAAATTCAAATCGATAAAAAGTGGCAAAATATTTTATCAAACGAAACGGTCTACCAGGAAGCTCTTACCAGTCGAATAAATAATTTAAATTTTACTTTTCATTATCGTTATATGGAAAAACGAAGAATTTCAACAAAATTATTATCTGAGCATGTCCAAAATAAAGGAACACATAGTCAACGAGTTGCATCGTGGGGCAAGAAAACATTTTCAGCGATTGAAAACAATTGTTAAGGGCTACGATGACCTGTGGCAGGCCGATTTATGCGAGTTTCGTAATATAGCGAAATTTAATCGAAATTTTAAATATGTTTTGGTTGTCATAGACAGTTTTTCAAAATATGTGTGGACCAGGCCTCTTAAAACAAAAAATGGTATCGAAGTTAGCTGTGCAATGGAGTCAATTCTTAAAACATCAGGACGACGCCCTTCAAATCTCTTAACGGATCAAGGTAGCGAATACTATAATACGCACTTTTCCAAAATAATGCAAGCTTACTCAATAAATCACTACCATACGTATAGTGGAATTAAAGCAAGTATGTGCGAGAGAGTTATTCGCACTCTGAAACATCGCCTGTACAAGTTGTTTAGTTTAAATGGATCATATAACTGGATAAGCCACTTGGATAAGATAACTGAAAACTACAATCAAACCAAACATTCCTCCATAAATCTTAAGCCTGCTGAAGTAACCAAAAAGCATGAAAAAACTCTACTTTCTACTACATTCTCTCGCATTTTACCTACGTTGTTGCCAAGGCGTTCTTTTTATTCAAAAAAAGCAAAATTTCAAGTAGACGATAAAGTTCGAATTTCAAAATACAAGCATTTATTTGATAAAGGTTACACACCTCAGTGGACTGCGGAATTATTTCAAATTACTGAAATACGAAACACTTATCCCAGAACATACCTTTTAAAAGATATGCAAGGTCATCCAATTAAAGGTTGCTTCTATGAAGAAGAACTACAAAAAGCCAAGTACGATGATGTTTATCTGGTGGAAAAAGTAGTCAGACGTAAGGGGAAAAAACTATATATTAAATGGTGGGGATTAGATAAAAAATACAATAGTTGGATCGACAAATCTGAGGTGGTATAAGTAAAAAAAGAGAAGAAGGTTATTAGTCAACATGTCTTTCGAATGTGAGGTTCTCGATTTATACTGGAACAAAGTTGATATGTGTCTAAATAAAGTCAAAGAAAAAGTTAAAAGTGAAAAATGTTACTTGCTTCAAATAACCTATTTGTTACCTCAATCTGATATGGGTGTGTCCATAGGAATAAGTACTGTTCGAGATTTTATGGGAGCAATCAAAATTTTTAAACAAGACAAAACTTGTATATCCTTTATCGCTGAAGACTGGACAAGTTTTATCAAGTTTGTTTTACAAGGACTGTATCAAGATTCTACTACATGTGATTGTGTATGTGAACGTGAATTTAAATTCGATGACTACATCATAAGTTATGGAAAATCCATCAACCAATTAAAACTCTGCTATGATGATCAGGTGTTGATTTTTAACAAAAGTGAATTGGATAACCTAATAAAACTGAACCTAGTGTTAAAACCTAGACTAGATTATTTAAATAACTTAAATATGAACAATTTTTATTTTTCGTTATTAAGAAATTTAGCAACATTAAAACATAATTTTTTACCCATAGAGACAGTAATCGAAAATTTTCTTTGTCATGAATTTCCTTTTAATAATGATAATATGATGTGTATGAGAGAATGCTTCCTGTTTTTTAAGGATAAATTATTACAAGATGTAGAAAGTTTGGATGCAATAAATTAATTATTTTGGAATTTATGTAGTTTTATTATTTCGAATACTATATTTAATTAGGCTGAATCACCCTATATATTAGCGCTTATGCACTCCTTCCACACAAGAGTGTTTTTTGTTGATAAACATATTGTTGATACAATTGCAGTGTGTAGGTGTCGAAACAAGATGAACCGAAACGCAATTTAAACCGAACCTCCATCATTTGAACACCAAAATATTATTAAAGCCTTTTAAACTTATTTGAACATTAAAATATTATTAAAACCTTTTAAACTTTAAAAACTATATATAAGCAGTCAATGAAAGGCTAATTAAAATGAATATAACAATAAAAGGAATGAGACTTACGATTTTTGGAATCTATGCGTATAACGACGATGCAAATGTAGCCGTGAAAGACAATTTTTTTGAAGAAATTTACAATGAAATATCAGCAGTAAGTGCATCTAGAGAAATTGTCATATTGGGAGATTTAAATAGTAGAACCGGTAACAGAGTTAATGATCTGACAGTTGGCCAATATGGAGAAAATATTGTTAATGACAATGGAAACCGGCTAATTACAGTATGTGAGCAATTAGACCTAAAAATCCAAAACGGTTTTTTTCAACATAAGGAAATACACAAATATACCTGGACCAAACCCTCACAAAACCTGAAATCCGTCATTGATTATTTTATCACTAAACAAAAGACAAAACTAAAAATTCAAGATGTCAGAACAAAGCGTGGATCAACATGCAGAAGTGATCACTATTTTCTGGAGTCCAAAATTCTCTTTCCTTATCAAGGCCGAAGCCTGCATCAACAACATCTTGATGATACAGTGATTGAAGAAATTGATCACTGTAAGTATAATCTACTAAGCCTAGAACATGACAGCGTAAAAAACTTATACAAAAAGAGACTGAACGAAAAACTTAATACAAGTTCAGGTGAAACCCCAGATGAGGAATACGAATGTATTACATTAAGCATCCACCAAGCTGCAAAAGAAGCACTAGGATTAGTGGAAGAAACTTCTAAAAGAAGAAAACCATACTGGTGGGATGCTGAGATTGAGAGAGAAATAGAGGAAAAAACGAAATTATATCACACCTACTTATCCCAAAAGACAGATAGAAGCAGACAAGAATACAAAATCGCGCAATCAAAGGTGATAAGAATGATCAGTGATAAGAAAAATCATTCGTGGACGCAAAAGTGCCAGAAAATAGATTCTTACTTAGGAGGTAGGAGAAGTACCGAAAGCTGGAAAACTATAAGATCGAAAGATCGATTAAAAAAGAAACTTGCAGAGATATCATTTCACCAATACCAGACAAAGAATGGGATGAGCATTTTAAAAAACTATTAACTGAAGATAGAGCAGAATTCAAGGAAGACGCAAGAGACAATATAATTAGAACGATGGGATCTCCAGTACCCCTCACAATCTCTGAGGTCAAAAACGTGTGCACAACCTTAAAAAGCGGTAAATCTGCCGGACCCGGAAATATCCCAGCCGAACTTATTAAATATGGCACTGAAGAACTGTTTTGGAGATTACGGAATCTCTTCCAAAAATATTTAAATGGAACTGTAGTCCCAACTGAGTGGAAAACGTCATATATATCCACAATACACAAAAAAGGAAGGAAAGATATATGTGCCAATTATAGAGGTATATCTGTGACTAGTACGCTAAGCAGAATATACGGTAAAATAATAAGAAATAAAGTAGAGAGCGAATATAAAGACATGGAGGCAGAAGAACAAGCTGGTTTCAGGGCGGGTAGATCGACTTCAGATCATCTCTTTTGTATAACCCAAGTTATTGAAAAGAAAATGGCATACGGACAAGAGCTGCATCTGCTTTACGTGGATTTGCAGAAGGCATATGATAGTATACCACTAAATCTACTTTGGAAAGCGTTGGAAAACACAAACATAAGCGTACAACTAATTAAGGCCATCAAAGAGTTATACCGCAATAGTAAGGCAAAAGTTAAAATAAAAGCAAAACTAACCAAAGGCTTTCAAGTAAATAAAGGTCTTAAACAAGGTTGCTGTATCTCGCCTACGCTCTTCAAGATATACTTGGAACAAGTCCTTAAAGTATGGAAGAGAAAATGCCAAAACATGGGAATTCCGTTGGACGAAACCACCTTGTATACTTTATGTTTCGCCGATGATCAGATAGTAGTGGCTCAGGATTATGACGACCTCGAATATATGACGCGAAAACTAATAGAAGAGTACAATAAGTGGGGACTAGAGGTTAATCTCAATAAGACAGAGTATATGTGTATCGGTGGAATGAAACAGGATCTAATCTTAAATACCGGGCAGCGAATTCACTCCTGTGATGAGTATAAATACTTAGGTCTAAAAATTACAGCTGATGGAACACTAGACAAAGCTATAAAAGATCGAAACGTACAAGGAAGAAAAGCAATAACTTTATTAAATGGAATAATTTGGGACCAAAGTATATCAAAACATAACAAAAAGCTTATATATAACACCATTGTAAAAAGTATTATTACATACGGCTCAGAAGTATGGCCAATCAAGGATAGAACAGAAAAAATGCTTTCCGCTACGGAGATGGACTATTGGAGAAGAGCAGCAGGGAAATCAAAAAGAGAAAGAGTTACAAATCAAAGAATAAGAGAAATTTTTACAGTGGGTGAACGTACTTTAGTGGATGATATAAGAACAAAACAACTGGTGTGGTACGGACATGTACAAAGAATGAATGATGAAAGACTACCTAAACAAATACTACAATGGAAACCAACTGGCCGAAGAAAACGAGGACGGCCAAGGAGAAGCTGGAGAGAAGGAATAGACAGTGAAATAAGAATAAGAGGCCTAGATGATGAATTATGGGCAAACAGAAACGAGTGGAGATTGGGTATCGGAAGACGTAGAACGTTGTGAAACCAATAAATATATATATATAAACTTTAAAAACTTAAGTTATGTCTGAAAGACAAGAACCAAGCGGTAGTGCTACGCCCGAAAACAGTGCCAATTTACGTAGAATTCGGGAAATATTTTTGGGAGACGAGCCCTCCACTTCCAGTTCGGTAACTTCTTCGACAAAATGTATCGAATTTTTAAATTTGCCTTATTACAGAAGCTTAAGTAGAGAGTTTCAATCACTTGTGTCCCCCTTTAATATTCAATATAAAAGATATGTAACCCATTTTGATCCTCGGGGATTACCATGGGAAGAAAATTGTGACGCACTACAGAGGCAGGAATGGGTACATAATACAGGTACATCAAATTGTAATATTTATTATCACATTTTAAGCAAGGAGAACAAAGATTGGATATTATGTCCTAAATGCTATTGCGAATTGGTAGATTTGAAGGATATGGACACCTTAAAAATGAAATATAATTTCTTGTCGTTTAATAAGGTTCACTTGCATCGACCATTCCATTATCATTGCATCTACTGTTTGTTAGATACAAAATCTGATAAAAGATGTGAATTTGAGTTCTCAAGTCTTCTATGTAATACAATATCGCTATGAAAAATCCAACATTTAATTTAAATTTTTAAAATCATAACGCACACTGTATAGTGAGATGCACAATCACGTCCTCCCCATCCCACAGATATTTTTCTTTAAGCACAAAACAGGCAAGGGCATAGTTGCAATTTGTTAAGTTAAGTTAAAACCCAAGAAGAATTTTTAAAAATGTGTTGCCCACGCAACAGAGAAAACCAAGTTTACCCAGTTTTTCAGGGACCGGAATTTCCACAGCCGGAACCCGATGATGAAAACATTTTATTTGAAATAGATGTTAATGTTGAAAATATAACAGATGTCTTACCAATATTTAATAATAACCAAAAAAATTTTCTTCAAATGATAGAACAGATTATTAATCTATATTTTAGTGAACCTTCACAAAATAATTAACTTTTTTCTATATCAAAAAACTTTTTATTAAGCAGATACGCCCTTATACCCAATAGAAAAATAAGTGGGAGGAAGAGAGATTTTTTTAATTTTTAATAAGACTATAAAGTAAAATTAGTTCAAGTTAAACCATTCAATAGATACAACCGAACAAGAAAAAAAAATGGAAAAAGTTAATGAAGTGGCCTCATGTAGTTTTAAAGAAAAAATTGACGTAGATGAGATGGGAGTAGGGATCCCCTACAAAATTTGCGCTTTTAAAAAAATTAAAACACAGTTTGGCAAGAGCATCTTGTGTGAGCTAGAAGAGCGTGCATTGTTTTTACCAAAACGATTAAGTGCAGTGCTAACCGATTCTACTTGTGAAGAATTGTTATCAGGTAATGGATGCAGTGTTATTTTTAAAGGAAAAAAAGTAGTACCAGGAGGGACACATCAACCAGCAAACAATTTTGAGTTTATTAAAAATTTAAAAAAAATAAAAATGGAAGATATTATCATTAAAACTATTCAGACTTATAATTCTATACATACTCCAGAAGAATATTTACAATTTTTAAAATCTCTTGAGGAGCATATAAATATTTATATCCAAAAGCTTAAAGCATCAAATATTTCAGTTGGAAAAAGACTGCAGTTTGAACACATTATTTCGGTGTTAGAGACAAATTTAGAATTTTTAATAATTTAACTCAATTTAATTTACCAATTGTTGGTGGAGAGCTACCATCAACCAGCACGAGTCACCAGCGTATGATTCAATGGAAAATTATATCTTCAGCATTCGATTGTCGCATATTGACTGCTCTTATAACCAATCATGGACATTTGGACCCAAAAATTTTTTTGGAAGATTGTAAGACCGTTTCAATTCAAAAACTGTACGACTTTCCGAAGAAGAAAAGGCAATGTATAAAAGTAAATTTTCGTTTAAATTGCCTTTTTGAATTACCAAGTTCACAGGAGCAAGATTATAAAAGCTTTGGAACATCGAATTATGAAATACTTTTGACTACTGATATAAACTCCATTCTAGACGATATGCAGGAAATTCTCATAAAAAAGGTATGTCATTTTTACTATATTGTATTAGAAAACAAAAACAAACAATTATAGGTATTTTTTGTCTCCTTTTTCGATAAATAAGGATTAAAATAAATTTTAGCCCCAGACCCTTTTTTGAGACACAAAAAACCACCTTTAGTCCTTTTTATATTTAAAGTAAGCCAGTTTCAATTTAAGATTAAATTTAGAAATTTTTGAAAATTATTTTTGAAATAAAACTAATTTTAATTTTAATATGATTTTTAACTCTATTTCTTCAAAATTTTTCAACTAGGGTTTTTAAAAAACTAAAGGGAATAAAATAGTATATATCCCAAGGGTCTAAAGTGTTTTTTAATCCCAGGTGAATTATAATCTTTTGATTTGGGATTAAAAGTACTTTGAGACCTAAAGTTCATAATACACTATAATATCTAGCAAACTAAATTTATTTTTTGTTGTTGTAGATGGAGGAGTTTTCACACAAAGGATCTGGATGGAGATATTTATCAGTATCACATTTGATAGTTTCAATCAATAAATTTCATCCATTGACTGCTGGCTTTGGAACTTACACCCCGCTTCCTTTATGGTTATTGCGCAAAGGTATAATTAATATAATTAATAATGATAGAAAATGTTTTTTATACTGCTCACTTGCGTTTTTTTATCCTGTTTCAAAAAATAAAGCTAAACCGGAGTCATATCCTCAAGATCCTTATCAAATATTTAACTTAAAAGTATTGAAATGCCAATAAAACTTTCAAATATTTCGAAATTTGAACAACTGAACAATACTATTTCAATTAATGTCTTTGGTATAGACACAAAAAATAAAACTCTTAGTGGGCCTCTTTATCACACTAAATCTAAAAAAAAGCATCATATAAATTTGTTGTACCTAAATAAGAATCGAACTTGTGGTCATTACTGCTAAATTACTGATTTGGCCAAAATTGTTGTTACACAAGTGACTAAAAGCAAAAACAAAATACATGTATGTGATTCATGTCTAAATCACTTTTCTTCGGAGGAAAAATTTAAGAGCCATATTGAAAATTGTTCTCTTTTTTCCCCACAAAAAATAATTGTACCTGAAATTACCAACGCTGTTCTTAAATTTAATTCGTTTAAGGCTCTTATTATGAAGCCGTTCGTCATCTATTGTGACTTCGAATGCTTTACTAAGAAAATAAGTACGTGTATACCTGATCCCACAAATTCTTTTCAAAATATTTACGAAAAACATGATACCTACAGTGTGGCATATAAAATAGTGTGTTCTTTTGATGAAAAATTAAATAAATTTTACTTGTATAGAGGAGAAAAACCTGCAAAGTGGTTTATAGAACAACTAAAAAAGGAAAGCGCTAAGATTTCAATTATATTAAAACAAAAATTATTGGATAACAAAATATGTGAAAATTCTGCCTTTAACTTTTCTGAAATTACATTATGTCCGATTTGTAATGAATGTTTCTCTGAAAAAAATCCAAAAGTTTTACATCATGACCACTATACAGGTAAATTTATAAATTTTTTGTGTAAAGAGTGTAATATATATGTATATTCAAATTCAGACAGACAACAAGATTCCTGTGTTTTTCCATAATCTTAAATACGACTCAAAATTATTTATCGCTGAGCTTTCAAAGCTAGGTTCTGTCAATATTTTACCTCTTAATCATGAAGACTATATTTCATTTTCTCTATACTTAGGAGATCTGAAACTAGTATTTTTGGATTCATTTCGATTTTTGGCCGCATCCCTAGAGACTCTTATAAAAAATCTTGATTTAAAAATTTTTTCCTCTTTAAAGGAACACTTTTCAAATGAAGAAGAACTAAAGTTGATTGTAAGGAAAGGTGTTTTTCCTTACGAATTTGTGGATAGCTGGGAAAAACTAAATATTACCATGCTTCCACCAAAATTATGTTTTTTTAACACCTTAAAAGAAGAATTTATTTCAGATGATGACTATATTCATGCTATTAAAGTCTGGGATGTTTTGAATGTTAAAACTTTAGGTGAATACAGCGATATTTACCTGAAAAGTGACGCCATTTTTCTTGCGTTGACATTTCAATCTTTCCGCGAGATGACGCTTAAGTATTATGGATTAGATGCTGCTGCATTTTATACTCTCCCAGGTTTATCTTGGTCTGCAGCATTACTTTTTTCAAAAATCCGATTAGAACTTTTAACAGACATAGATCAAATTTTGTTTTTGGAAAAAGGTATTAGAGGAGGAATAACACAATCATGCACCCAATATAGCAAATGTAACAACCGTTTTTTTCCGTGTACCTATGATAATTCTAAGCCTGAGGTGTATTTAGCCTATTGGGACCTTAATAATCTTTATGGATTTTGTCAAGCAAAGGCTCTACCCTATAAAGATTTTGTTTGGGTAAATCAACAGAAAATTGATAATATTTTTTATTTATTTCAGAAAAAAACCCCTCTCTAATAAGCTCTTGACTCTCTACGGTGAAGACAGTAACACGGGGATAATTTTAGAGGTTGATTTGGAATATCCTGACTATCTCTATGATAAACATAAATTTTTACCATTCTGTCCTTTAAAAGGGACACCACCGTCGGGTAAATATCCAAAACTGCTTTGCACTTTAAATAATAAAGTTAAATATGTGATTCATTTTGAAAATCTTTATCAATGTATCAAAGAAGGATTGGTCCTTAAAAAAATTCACAGAATTTTACAGTTTAGTCAAAAAGCCTGGTTAAAATCCTTTATTGATTTCAACACTGATATGCGAATGAAAGCAAAAAATGATTTTGAAAAAGATTTTTTTAAGATGATAATAAATGCAAATTTTGGGAAAACAATTGAACGAGATAGAAAAAAAAGAAAAATTGCCTTGGCCAACTCTTGGAATTCTGCTCGTAAACTATTTCAAGACCTGAATTTAAAAATCTTGTTGTATTCAATGAAAATCTAGTTTCTGTTGAATTACATAAAACTGAAATTATTTTTAATAAACCAATCTATGTAGGTTTTTCAATTTTAGATCTAAGTAAAACTGTTTTATATGATTTTTACTATGGGTATATTCAAAATAACATTACTCCTTATTTTGATGTAAAAATAAATTACATGGACACTGATGCATATGTACTAGAATTTACATTAAAAAAGGATAATTCTCTTACAATTTATGATATAATTAAAAGAGATGCAAATAGTTACTTTGATACTAGTGATTACCCAATAAATAACAATTTTGGAATACATCATGTTAATAAAAAAGTTCCAGGAAAAATGAAGGATGAACTGAAGGGAAAAATTTTAACAGAATTTATTTCCTTAAGAGCAAAGGTATATTCATACTTGGTGAATGGTAAAGAATCATTATCAAAAATTAAAGGGGTGGGAAAGTCTTCAACTCGAAATGTGACCTTTGACGATTTTTCTAAGTGTCTGTTTGACAACAGAACCAAACATGTTAAATTTAATACCATCCAAAGCAAATCGTGTGTTAATTATTCTTTATCAATTAACAAAATTGCTCTGAATTCTTCAGATGATAAACGTTTTACATTGCCAAATATGATTGATACGTTGCCTTGGGGACATTATTCAATAATGGAAACTTAAATTTTTCCTAGTTTGCCTGCATTTGCTATTTTTTACGTATTTTATAAGTATGTAACTGTGTTCTTCCTGTTAAAGACATAATTTTAAGGGTTTAATAATATAAGTTTAAAAGGTTTTAATAATATTTTGATGTTCCTCAGGAGTTTTTTTTTTGTTGTAAAATGTTTATATTTTTACTTGTTTTAAAATAATAAATAAACAACTTATATTTTGCTTAAATTTGTATTTTTATTTCTTAAGGTATAGTTTATGCAATCTCAGTTGAATTACCGCGGCAAGAATGTCAAAGACACCGACAAAGCAGTCGGCGCCTTTGACATTTTTTCCTCGGTGATTCAACTGAGATTGCATAAATTTTACCTACCTATTACACATCAATAAAACAAATTAAATTATTTAATATTTTAGCTCCTTTATTCTTAATATTGTAGACCTAAGTAACAACGCGTACTTTTTGTTTTATTAATTGATTTATATTAGATATAAGTAGGTGGTTCGTCCCGCCTTCCTTTTTGTAAATATGTTCTTTTTACTATAATTTACCAAATTGGTTCGAATTAGGCTATTTGGTGATTCACTAGAGCATTTTCTATTTTTTGTTTATTTAGTATTAATTAACTAATTAAGTACTTAAAATTACTGGGTTATTTGCATTTGAAACTCCCGCGGTTTTAAAGGCAAATATTACAATTTGCTATAATCAATTTACTTTACATAAAATGCATTTTGAATTACTAAGGTTCCTAGTTCCTTTAATATGGACCTTCGTAATCTCATTCCCTCCTACTTATTCCCTTTTCTCCTACGCCTATGGATTAACGACGCCACTGGGCGCCATGTGGGAGAATGAACGCAGCAGCGATACCTGCTGCCGCAGCAGAGAGAACCGTTTCGCCTTCGAACGATAATACACGCGTGTTAGCGACTCTCCTACCACATTCATGTGGGGTGCAAAAAGCACGGTTTAACAGCGTGTCCTCCCATGAGTTCCGCTTCCTGTATAAAAATGGTAAGTGAAAATGCATTATTTTTACCTTACATACATTTGTTTATTGCTACACTAACCTAGAAGGTAAACTAGACCATTTCAGAATCCCTTGTACCAGCTTAGCCTATGACCTTATTCCCTTAAAATTACAGTCCACATCTGACACCGTTAAATTCCAGACAACTCTCCTATCTGGACCACCAGGGAGCCCCATTTTTGATCCTTAGCGACCCGGATTTCTGGAATCGTTTTTTTGCCTTTTTAGGTTAGTTTTTTTTACTGGTTTCAAATGCAAGAAAAACCCTTGTTTTTCCTAAATGCCTTTTTTACTGGTTTCAAATGCAAGAAAAACCCTTGTTTTTCTTACATGCCTACTTTAGAAAACCCCTAGGTTTCTAAAATACATTTTGCGATTTTTTTTTGTGTAAAAACAAATGCAAGAAAAACCCTTGTTTTTCTTACATGCCTACTTTAGAAAACCCCTAGGTTTCTAAAATACATTTTGCGATTTTTTTTGTGTAAAAATTAAATATTTTTACCAATAAATTTAGCCTTTTCATGCGAAAAACCAAACACAGATAAAATCTGTAAACTACTATGCTTTTTTTTGTTTCGAATAAATCAAGTTTTTTCGTTTCTTTTTTGTAAAAAAAAAAACCGTATGGAATTTGGGTGTTTTTTTGTTTGTCACTGGAAATAGTTTAAAATAGTGTCTGCAAAGTGCTATTATTTTAGCCGTTGTGCCTTCACATTTGTGGATTGCTATAATTATATCCAATTTGCTCGAAAAAAAATCTCCAAATTGCCATATTCATTTTTGCTTATTGCAAATTGCTATGACTATATCCGATTGCGGATGCTTTACTATATTCGTTTTTGCGTAAAAATTGCTATGAATATATCTATTTCTAATTTACTATTATAATATCTGTCTGCAAATGGCTATGATTGTATCCATTTTTTGCGTGCATAATAAATTTTGAAGGAAATTTAATTCTTAACTTGAGAATTTGTTTTCGTGTAAAGGCAGATAAATAGTTTTACCAAATTAAATGCTTTTGATTTGTAGGTATTTATTTTTAAATTTAGTACATAGTAGGTACCTACTTATTTGAATTCGCGAGGCGAAGATAAAAAAACTTATACACAAGTTTTTTTGTTATCATTAGTTTGCATCGGGTATTTTCTTTACTTTTGTGCGCTTATAGTTTGATTATTGTAATTAAACGTAGGACATTAATATTTATACAGGGTGTCCAAATTTTGATTTTTTTTTCAGTTTACCTAATTTTTGTCAATTATTTTTTGGATTTTTTTTTAAATCATGTCTAGTTCGGATAAAATTTTAAAGGCTAAAGCCTTGCGCTATAGTGCGATTTCACAGCTAAATTTGATCATTGAATCCGCGACCCTCGCAAAAAATGACCCTGCCTATCACAGCGGCTTTAAAGTCAAATTTCGGACATTGTCAAAAATCAAAAAAGATTTTGAAAAGCACCATAATACTTTGTTGACGTTGGTAGCCTCTGATGAGGATCGCTTAGTAGTAGAAAACAAAGTGTCTATGGACTTTTGCAAACGCTGTGACGAGATTTCCACTATATTTTACGAACTTTTCGAACTACCCTTTGAAGATGGAGGGCTTTTGAGCAGTACGATAAATCCCATGGGCAGTCCCTGTGCCTCCACAAACCAGCATGGTTTACTGCCTAGGATAAAAATACCTCTTTTTCAAGGGGAATTTAAGGAGTTTCCAACCTTTTTGCAAGCCTTTAATGCTACCGTGCACAATAATAGGTCGCTGGGAAACTTTGAAAAATTCAATTTGCTTTTTTCTAATTTAAAGGGCCCTGCCCTGGATGTCATTTCTGACATTCCTATCCTTGCTGAAAATTATTTAAATGCCTACCACACCTTGGTGGATAGGTATACAAATAAACGATTACAAGCTTACCTTCACTGGAAGGCAATTGAAGGCTTCTCTCCTCTTACTAAAGAGAATGCTACGAATTTGAGGAATTTGCTTGATTGTTTTTCGAAAAACTTAAGTGCTTTAAAAGTCATGGGTTTTAAAACGGAGTTTTGGGATTATATTATGGCACAAATGCTCTTGGATAGGTTGGACCCAACCACGCGCAAGGCATTTGAGCAAAATTATTGCTCCAATGAGATCCCCTCTTATGATAAAATTCGTGCTTTTGTTTCTAGCCATTGCATTGCGTTGGAACAAATACAACAAACTCAAGATTACTTAAAAAATAAAGATTTGTCAATTTCAAGTCAGAAAAATCAAGCAAAGTTTCAAAATCGATCTGCTTTGTTTGCTAATACTCAGAGAGCCTCCAAAAATGCCTCCCAGTCTCCAAATGGCCAAAGTGGCTTAAATAATACTCCAAACCCTCAAAATTTTTGTTTTCTCTGTAAAAGTGGCGATCATATAATATACAGATGTCCTAATTTTTTGGCGAAAACTCCCCAGCAACGTTTTGAGATTGTTAAACAACATAAAGCGTGTGTCAACTGTTTGGCCTCAAAGCATAATTTACCCCAGCAATGCAAATCAGAAAAAAGATGTTTACATTGTGGCCAATTTCATCACAGTCTCTTACATTTTTTTCCTATTAATTCTACACCTAGTTCTGCGAGTAGCCCCTCTACTTCTGCAGTGCAACCCCCGAGGAGCCCCGTGGCTACCGAATTTAATAGAACCACTAACACCATTGTTACTGGTATGTCTTTAAATGATCGCGAAGTACTTCTCTGTACCGCTTTAATACAAATACAGGATGTTTTTCAAAATTGGCACACAGTGCGCGCCATCTGTGACTCTGGTGCTCAATCTTCAT
>CAUYVT010000077.1:0-172242 GCA_963576565.1 Aspidapion aeneum
CGTTCGATAGAGACCAAAACCAAAAAATTGAACAAAGGGCAAAAAAACTACAGCGAAAATAAAAATTACGGTGCTTTTGGTATACCTTATATTTTTATTGTTTACTACAGGAAGCTTCCTGAAAAAACTGCTAGCAGACAGCCAAGCCAAAATCAACGGTACCATATTTCCAGAGTCCCGAAAGTTGTTCCTTTATTCCGCTCACGAGTTAAACATTGGATGTTTAGTTTTGTCATTGGATGCCTATCCATTGGCGGACGTGCCTGCATATGGATCCCATGTCATTTTCGAGCTTCACGAAATCGATGGAGTATGGGGTTTCAAGGTAGGATTTTGTATAAAGTAAAAACTATAGGGGAAAGGGTGACAAAATGGGGGAATACGGGGGTAAAACGGGATACCGCAGTTTTAGCTAAACTATATATATATATATATATATATATATATATATATATATATATATATATATATATTTATCGGTTTCACAACGTTCTACGTCTTCCGATACCCAATCTCTCAATCAATCATCCACTAAAGTACGTTCACCCACTGTCATAATTTCTCTTATTCTTTGATTTGTAACTCTTTCTCTTTTTGATTTCCCTGCTGCTCTTCTCCAATAGTCCATCTCCGTAGCGGAAAGCATTTTTTCTGTTCTATCCTTGATTGGCTTTGATTGGCTTTTTTTTATTAGCTAAACTAAACAAGAATAAAACCTCTTAATATCAGATATTTTATCCCCATTACTGGTTCGACTCTCTGCAATATGATTGGTGCCGGTCGGCTGAGCTTAAGTTGTTTTTTGCTCAACGTGTGATGTTGTGCGCTGTTTATTGTAACTATAGCTTGAGCATTTTGTGATGGTATAAGTACATTTTTTACAGACTTTTTAAAATTTTATTTACATTGAACAATTAGTGGGTTTATGTAATATTCATAACTAAACGTGTTGCTCGTTAAATTAGCCTTTTACTGTGTATGATTTTTGTTTAAATTTAACTAGTCGTTTGGGGTAAAAGGGGATTTTTCATGGGGGCAAAACTAACTTGCCTTTACAATGAGTGTCCTTAGGCAAAACAGGATATCTTGTTATACCTAGTAACCTATACCCCATTTTGCCTCAATTTTTTTTTTTTGTTTTTTTGGTACTATATATTACTGAAAGTTGTATTTTATGTGGTCTTTGCAAGAAATGAGCGATAAATGCGTGTAGGAGAGTCGACAGCGATGACTGTCGCTGTAATTTTTTATAAATTTTGTAAATTATAAATTATTAAGTGTATTTTTTATTAACTTTTTATTTTCTAAATATTTTAATACATAAAACTTGTCTTATAAAAAGATTGATTCTAAATTAAACAACCGCCCCGCCCATTTTGCCACATATAGGTATCCCATTTTCAAGAATTTTTTATTTGTTTTAGTTATTTTATCAAGATTGGACAACTAAAAACGGGGAACCTTATGCATTGACAATTCCTGGATGTGACAGTTTCTGTCCGTACGATAAATTCGTGGCCCTTGTGTCCGATATTATTCCGGACTCCGACGCGGAATGCAAAGGAACCATCTAGACACTGTAGAGACTACAAATATGTAGGGGCCTTAGAGTAATAATATATTTTATTACTCTAAAAGTCCCTGAGAACATAGGCTCGCAAACTCTTTGTTACCATATAATGTTGATTTTTTTATTTTTATTTTATAAGCTGTTTAGATTTTTAAGGAATCTTTTCCTCTTTGATACAAAATAAATATTATTTTTTACACAATTAATTAGTTTTAGCATCATCTTTTTGGTGTCTGGTATAAAAACAATTCGCTAAAACGAAACAAAATTTGACTGAAACTCACCGGGTATTTACCTCCAATTTGAGTAGGAGCGCCGGTGTAACGTCATAAATCCAAGATGGCGGCCTTTTTTTACAAACTTTGGCTTATAACTTTTGCAAAATTGGTTTTACAGAAAAACTGTATAGATAACAAAGATATTGATTTTTGAAAAAATAACAAAAAAATTGTTTTTTTTACAAAAAAAAATGGGTACCTAGTAAGTTTTAGATTACCCCAAAAAAATTAGCTATATATCACTCCATTTTAAGTCACCAACACCAGTATTTACTAAGATGGTTTAGGGTTTAAGTTTAAAGTTTACCCAACAAACAATTAAAGTTGTAACGACGAAACCCCAACTAGAAAGAATTTCTTAAAAGTAACCGCAACGTACTCCCGCTACGTCTCAGTATACCATACAGCGACGTTATAATTCCCTAAGTGGGGAACCAATTTCTGGTTATAACTACTTGGCCAAGTGTTTAAAGTCACTGTAGTAACAACTACACTACTACGTCGTAGCCAGGTGTCTACTACGTCGTAGAGGCTGTTTTTTTCCGTAATGGCATAAAAGTTGCGATGTAGTTGCAAATAATATAATTGTTTCTTTTTGGTAGAATTGTTACACAATATGGTGGACACAACGGTAAACAGACTCGCTTAGTTTTTTTGTTTGGTTATGGTTATAATATGAACTATGTTATCCAAAAGTGTGAGAATTTACGAGCAGAGGATCAAAATTCGAGTGCGATGCAAAGTTTTTTGTATAACATGCATTATATATATTTCAAAAAACCGGTGCGCCCGTAAAATTGAGCCGTTTTCTGGTAGCTGATGGAATTTTTGTGTTGTGATTTTGGAGGTTATGTTTTCATAATCGACAGTTAAGTCCAACAAATGGAGCTTAAGAAGAGCATTTTTGGTAAGCTTCAACTAATTTGTTTATAAAATAGTATGGCTCTTTAATATGAGCTCATAAAACGACAACAAAAATATTAAATTTTCTTTCTTACATAAAAACATGGCGTCCCAAACTATATTCCCTGATAGTCGAAAAGGTTACTTGAAAGTAGTTGCGGCTTTAAAGTTGATCCAAAAAGTTATTTTGTCTACATTGTTACATCAGATGTTACTATGATGACACAAACTTTTGTGGTAAAAATTAAAGTTATAATGTAGTTGTCGGATACACTTGTTTGGGACTCCAATGAAGCTTAACTTTCTAGTGGTAATTAAGTAGGATATAAAAGTCAGGGCGACTACGAAATAACGACTAAAAAGAAAGTAAAACTTTAGCAACGACCTATTGTGGTAGAGAAGACTATCAGAATCGACTATCAAGAAACAATCCTATGAAGTAGTTTAGAGGGTCGTTTTTACGAAACATCTACTATTTCCTGATACTAAATAGTAGTTAGAACTAAAAAGTAACAAATTTTGGTTGGGATCACCACATTTCTACTATAAGAAAGTAGCAAAGCCTTTAGAACATGTAGCCGCTACTATAAATGTTAGTTGGGTAGGTTTAGGTTTAACTTTTAGTTTATCTTTTGTGAAACGTTTTAACTGAATTTCTTTCAAACTTAATAAAAGTTAATGGAATTTTGGACTAATTATAACTACATAGGTTATATCGCAATGGAAAAAAACCGGTTTAAATAAGAATCTGCAAGGATTTCGTAAAAAAAATGGAAAAAACGGAAAAGAAATGGTTTAAACTATAGGTTTAAGTTTGTAGGGAACGAGGTTTAAGTGAAAATGCAGCAATATTTAAGTGAATTACTTACATTTTTCAATTTACACTTACTTCACAAACTTGACATTGTCGGAAAATGTATTCTAATTTCGTAATTTTTATTATATAACTTGCACAAACAAAGCGATACTAAAAAATACATTTCTAAATTTATTAAAATTACGTAAAAGTGACTTGACTGATACTTGCTGGACTAAGTACTGGGAATGTCATCTGCTGTCATCTCGGTGCACGTACATCTTAAATATATCTGTATGGCTAGAGCGTATTAAAACCATTAATGGAAAATGACTGCTACAATAAATAAATAAATAAAAACATTTTTTATTACATTAATTTAAAGATTATTTGCAAATAAACAAATCGCGTGTGAGTTTATTTGGATTTTAATCTGAAGATCGTTTTTTTTACTTTCATCGTCAAGGCAAATATCGTTTAAAAGCTACATGCTAAAATATAAAAGAGATATGAGAATTTAGTACTAAACGGTTTATCCAGCCTTGTGTACATTGCCCTAAAAAACTCGCTCTAATAGTTAATTGAAGCTAAAAATTGTATAAAATTTTGTCATATCGTTCCTAAATATGATCAAGTTTTACATTTTTAACATATAAATTAACCAAAAACGTGATTGTTTTCAAGTTACAATGAGATAAACCACCCCCCGGAGGTAGTTTAAAATTTAGGACGATTTTTAGTCGGAATCCCATGACCTAGGGGTTTAAAGTGACGTAGTAGCCTAAATTAGACAGTTGTAGAAAAATCAGTTTTCCATGTTTTCTTCTTTTTTCCGGTCTATATGGTCCATTTCAAGAACAAATCGTCTTAAATTTCAATTTTTAGGACATTTTATCGTCCATACAGGTAAAAATACCAAATCAATTCACATTTCACTGTTTCGGCAAAAAATCAAATTTTCCAAACCAATGCACATTTAAATTTTAAACCTAAACCCTAAACTTAAACCAAAACCTAAACTAAAACTTACGCCTTAGTAAATACTGGTGCAAGTGTTTGCCTCAAATTTGAGTAAGAGCGCTTGTGTGACGTCATAAATCCAAGATTGCGATGTTTTCCATGTTTTTTTACAAACTTTTGCTACATCAATTTTACAGAAAAATTGTATGGGTTATGATTTGTTTGCAATAAATTAGCAATTTAATTGTCGTTTTAAGAATCTTTGTATGTCAAGAAGTAAAAAACATATTGTTAGTTTTTCAATATTGTTACGGGTTCACAACGACAAATTAAAAACTCGCAATTGTTGAAAACGATACGTCAATTTATTTCCACAAATTATGTACAAAAACACGCACTCCAACTTACTAATAATTCACCACTATAATCGGTCTATTAACTTCGTGTTATTATTATTATATCTCACGACCACTTCAGTACGTTATCTGTGACTGACTGACTCTGATGCACGACGTCCGGCCTTATATATGAGGGCTGTCTACTATTCGAGAACCCTTCCATCTTTGTTCGATTCGCAATCATTCCAGCCCTTTTCTAGACTTTCGCATACCAGTTTGTCACAGATAACGCAACTAAAACCTAGATTAAGAATACAACCTTAAGATAAATCAACCTAATACTACACTAAACCTAAATAAATTCCCATTATAAAATTTAAATAACTTAAATTTGTAACACTATCCTCCTCTTCAGGTTTGATCGTCTCGATCAACATTTCCCAGGTAAGGTTTTAGTCTATCTAGATGAACAACTTTCATCTTGGACTTCGGGCTTCTCTGGATTCGGTAGACTACATCATTAATTCTCTTAACAACTTTATAAGGCCCTTCCCATGGTGGTGTCAACTTAGGTGATCTTCCTTTCTTGCGTTGAGGATTGTATAGCCAGACTTGATCATTCTCTTTGAACCCTGAAGAGTTTGCTTTCAGGTCATATCTCGCTTTCATGCGGTCACTGGCTATTTCTATTCGCTCTCTAACCACTTCATGGGTATCGTGCAGCTTTTGCCTTAAACGTTCGACATAGTCATTAACCTCTAAGTGTTCTTCTTCAGGTGAACCAAACATGATATCACATGGTAAACGCAGTTCTCTACCAAACAGGATACTAGATGGAGTAGCTCCTGTCGTATTGTGAATGGCGGTTCTATAGGCCATCAAAAACAATGGAATATATTGGTCCCAATCTGTTTGGTGCTCATCAACAACTTTGCACAGATATTCTTCTATTGTTTTATTAAATCTTTCAACCATGCCATCTGACTGCGGGTGTAAAGCCGTAGTCCGTGTTTTATGTATCCCTAAAAGGTCACAGAGATTCTGGAAGAGCTTCGATTCAAAGTTTCTTCCTTGATCTGAATGTAGTTCCAAAGGAATGCCAAATCGGCTGAAAACATCATTTACCAGAACTTCCGCAACTGTAGTGGCCTCTTGGTTAGGCAAAGCAAAAACTTCTGGCCATTTGCTAAAGTAATCCATGACAACAAGGATGTATTTGTTGCCCTTTTTAGTTTCTGGAAATGGTCCGGCCACATCAATAGCAATGCGTTCGAATGGTAGACCTACGTTATATTGTTTCATTTGACCTCTGGACCTTGTTTTGGGACCTTGGCTGGCTGCACAAGTCGAACATCGGCGGCACCAGTTTTTCACATCTTGAAAGTAATTGACCCAATAAAATCGGTTTCGAATTTTGTCCATGGTTTTATTTATGCCTAGGTGCGCGCCTGATTTTCCACCATGGCATTCGGCCATTATATTGTCTACCATGCTCCTAGGAACCACTACTTGATTAACCACAGTAAGGCCATCGGCACTTTCCCAGGCACGTTTAAGGATGTTTTCCTCTACTATCAGTGAATCCCATTGTGCCCACAGTGATTTGAATATCACCCCTTGGTTTGCGATATCTTGCCATGATGGTCGTGGCTTGTTCTCTTCTTTCAATCGCAAGATAGGTCCTACATCTTTGTCGTTAAGTTGTGTGGTTCTAATCGAAGCCGACATCCATTCTTCATCTGGTTCTAACTTTATCTGGCGCACGTAGGTAATTCCTTCTTTCTGGTCAATTTTCCTGCAATGTTTACAATCCTCAGGGCAAGGTCTTCTGGACAATGCATCTGCATTATTATGCACCCTTCCCGCTCGGTGCTTAATTTGATAATGGTACTGTTGTAGCTTTTCTATCCATCTCGCGACTTGCCCCTCAGGTTGTTTCATTTTCATGAGCCACTGTAACGCAGCATGATCCGTTCTAATCAGAAACTCTTGTCCGTAGAGATATTTGTGAAAGTGATCTACGGATTTAACTATGGCTAGGAGCTCCTTTCTAGTAACACAATAATTTCTCTCTGGTTTGGATAGCTTCTTGCTGAAAAATTCGATGACCCGTTCTTCTCCATCTTGTACTTGGGAGAGTACTGCTCCTATGCCATCGTTGCTCGTATCAGTATCTAATATGAATTTTCCTTTTGGAATGGGATATGCAAGAATCGGACTAGAACATAATGCTGCTTTTAGTCTTCTAAATGCTTGGTCACATTCGGTATTCCATTTGTAAGAAGCTTTATCTTCTGTAAGTCTATGTAATGGAGATGCTATTTTGGCGAATCCTTCTACAAATCGTCTGTAGTATGTACACAGACCCAAAAAGCTTCTCAATTCATGTTTGTCACGAGGTTGAGGCCATTCCTTTATTGCTTGTAACTTCTTTTCGTCGGTATGGATGCCTTCTCGGGAAACGACGTGACCCAGGAACTCAACTTTTTCTTGGAACAGAAAACATTTCTTTGAGTTCAATTTAAGATTTGCGTTCCTGATTCTTGAGAATACTTCTCGTAAATTATCTAGATGATCTTGAAATGATTTCCCCATTACTATGACATCATCCAAATAGACTAGACAGGTTTTCCAAGTAAGGCCTCGTAGAACGACTTCCATTAGTCTTTCAAATGTAGCTGGGGCATTGCACAGACCAAATGGCATCACATTAAACTGATAAAGTCCACTTCCAGCAGAGAATGCAGTCTTTTCTTTATCTCTTTCAAAGATTCCTACTTGCCAATACCCACTTTTCAGGTCAAGAGTAGAAAACCAATATGATCCTGCCAACGTTGTTAATGTGTCGTCTATTCTTGGCAGTGGGTAACTATCTTTCTTGGTCACATCGTTAAGTTTCCTGTAGTCGACACAAAATCTAGTACTTCCATCCTTTTTAGTGACCAACACCACAGGAGATGACCAAGGACTTGATGACTCTTCAATAACACCGTCGCTGAGCATTTTATTAATGAGATTGTGAACTTCTTCTTGCTTGGCCATTGGTAGTCTTCTTGGGGGTTGTCTTATCGGTTGGGCATCGCCAGTGTTGATAGCATGTTGAATAAGGTTTGTGCGTCCCGAACTACTCCTAGTTTCGAAGATATTACTTTGTTCTTCTATAAACTCTCTCGCTTTACTAAATTCTTCTGGAGTGAGATGTTGCCAAGTTGACTCAAATTGCTGAAGTACCTCCATTGGTAACTTGCTTGTATCCTCGGAAGTTGGCTCTTCACATCTTGTTACTTTCTGTACTGGTTCAAATAATGCTACCACCTCCCCCTTATTAATTTTGACACTATTTGGGAAAATATTGGCGACTCTAATCGGGATGTCTTTATCGGTTTTAACTAGTGATTTTGCAACGAGGTAGGTGTTGGGTGTGTTTTGTTGGCTTATGAGTCCGACGCAGCTTGATGTTTTACTTTCCAGCCTCCCATAAATTATGGTCTCACTGTTACCGACTAGTCTTGTTGTGCATACTGCCACCACCTTAATTGGTTCTTTATTGATGTGACTATTTGACAAAATGAACTCTTCGTTCCCAAATCTTAGGGTATTAAGTTTATTATCAAACGCAAATCCATGTTTACTTATCAAGTCCATTCCCAAAATAAATTCATCTTCTATTTCGGCAACCAATACAGTGTGGCGAATCTTTAATCTTCCCAGCTGTAGGTCTATGTCTGTCTGCCCCAACACGTCTGCGGATTCTCCAGTAGTCTTAAGTGTTATTTTCTTTTCTGTTGGTCGAATTTTATATCTCGTTGCAATTTTGAACTTAAGCAATGATATGGCAGCACCAGTGTCTACTGTTATGTTAACTTGTCTTCCATTTATAAGTCCGTCGATGTTAAGACTGTCAGCAGTATGTTTTAAGCTCTTAATTGAATAAATTTTGGGGGCTACATTCCCTTTAGCCAACACCCGCCCCTCTGCGTTGACTAGTTTTAGTTTTCCTGATCTCTTCTTCGGTACTCTGTCCCGCTAGATGGCGAGCGAGACCTTATTTGGACGCGACAATCGCGTTGAATATGCCCTGTACGTCCGCATCTGAAACACTTTACATTTGGAGGGGATCGTCTGCTTTCTTTCAAAGAGTCAATCTTCTCTATCAGTGATTGAAACATTTGGTTTAGCGTTTTTGAGTTGACCTCATGTCCATTGCTCATTTCTTCTCCCTCCTGAATTGAAACAGCTCTTACTTTTGGCCTGGACATATTATTTGATGATTCGATTTCAAGGGCTCGAATCAACACTTCACTGCTATTATGGAAGCGTTCGCGACGAAGTAATTTTGCTAAGTCCGTGTCTCGTAATCCGTTAATAAAGCGATCTACCGTGAAGGGATCTCTGTAATTTTCTGGCATTTCTGGGTAAGCTAAATACATCAGCCTCCTGATATCTGCTTCATACTCTTGTAATGATTCTCCTGGCCTTTGTTGACGAATATTTAATTCTGACCTATGTAAATTTCGCAAGTGTTCGTCTCCATACCTTCTTTCTAACGCTGCCACTAGAGCGTTATAATTCTGTTTTTGCTCGACTGGAATGGACCGTAAAAGTCCCAGAGCAGGTTCTCGTAGAGCTACTAACAATGCTCTAGCTTTTTCCTCATCATCCCAACCATTTGCAGCAGCGGCAGCTTCAAACTGTTGTTTATAAGTAGACCAGGAAGACGTACCATCGAAATTTGGAGGCTTAATGTTTTGGTTGGAATTCACAACACATCCCTGAGTTTTCATTTTGTTGTGTTCTTTTTGGAGCTGTATAAGCTGTTTTGACACATCCTGGAGCTTTTCTTCCACTGTTTGAAAAACTTCTTCTCTTACATTCTGTAGCTTGGTCTCCACTTTTTCTTCAACATTCTGCAATTTGTTTTGTACCGTTTCTTCTACATTCTGCAATTGGTTTTGTACCTTTTCTTCTACATTCTGCATTCTTTGAGTTATTTCTTCCTTAAGATCTTCAGTTGCTGCTTTGAACTCTTCTCTCAGCTGTTCGGAGTTGCTCTTTATCTGATCGAAGTTTTCTTGCATGCCATCTAATGTCTGTCTCATATCGTTCTGGTTTTGTTCAATAGTGTGTTTCATGTCGTCCATGGTGTGTTTCATATCGTTCTGGTTTTGAGCCATTTGAGCTGCTAGAGCCTGCATCATTTTAGTTAAATCTTCCATCTTGGCCGATCTTTGTCTAGTAAGCATCAACTTCGTGATAAATCACTTAAAACGTCTATTTTATCTACAAAGCGAATGTCGAAGTCTATAAAGCGAATGTCGAAGTCGGTTTTTCAATGTCTCTTCCAATTCTTAAATAGAACCTAATGGAATGTTCTGGAATATACTGGTAAATGCTACTCTTTCTGCTACTAGGCAAATGTAGAAGTCACTTTTTGATTATCTCTTTTGGTTCTCGAATAGACCGTCGTAGAATGTTATGGAATATTCTAGAAATAATTTCTAATTCTTACTTTTAAAATAACTAAGCTACTATCGAAGTCGGTATTTGTATATCTCTTCTAGTTTTTGAATAGAACGTCGTAGAATGTTATGGAATCTTCTAGAAATTCTTTCTAATTCTTACTTTTGAAATAACTAAACTAATGTCGAAATCGGTATTTGTATATCTCTTCTAGTTTTTTGAATAAAACAATATCGAACTTCTTCGAATATTCTGGAAAAATCACTTACTGTTTTTCTGTCCAATTGTTCTATCCGGTGGTAATATGTAAGGGTAGTCTTTGCACTATTCAGTTCCGAATATTCTGGCAAAATCACTTACTGTTCTTCTTTTTAATTGTCCTAGCCGGTGGTACTGTGTAAGGATAGTCTTTGCACTATTTATTTCTTTTAATCTCACTTCTGACACCAATTGTTACGGGTTCACAACGACAAATTAAAAACTCGCAATTGTTGAAAACGATACGTCAATTTATTTCCACAAATTATGTACAAAAACACGCACTCCAACTTACTAATAATTCACCACTATAATCGGTCTATTAACTTCGTGTTATTATTATTATATCTCACGACCACTTCAGTACGTTATCTGTGACTGACTGACTCTGATGCACGACGTCCGGCCTTATATATGAGGGCTGTCTACTATTCGAGAACCCTTCCATCTTTGTTCGATTCGCAATCATTCCAGCCCTTTTCTAGACTTTCGCATACCAGTTTGTCACAGATAACGCAACTAAAACCTAGATTAAGAATACAACCTTAAGATAAATCAACCTAATACTACACTAAACCTAAATAAATTCCCATTATAAAATTTAAATAACTTAAATTTGTAACAATATTAAAAAAATTGTAAAAATTTAAAATTGATTTTCAGTTTCAGACTACTCTCGGTCGATTGATGATAAATCACTTAATTGAAGGTCGCCAGGTGTTTACCTCAAATTTGAGTGGGATGGCTTATTTGACGTCATACATCCAAAATGGCGGCATTTATTTTTTTTTTTACAAACTTTGGCTTTTAAATTTCGCTAAATTAGTTTTACAGAAAAACTGTTAATATGTTTTTTGTTCGCAAGAGAACAGCAATTAATATAGTAAAGAAATTAGCTTTATATTTTAAAAAATAACAAATGTATTAATTTTCTTCAAAAAATTAAAAAATAGTATTCTTTTTTTCTACCCAAAAAGAACTAATTTGATTGTTACTTATATAGATATAAAGCCAATTTCTTTACAGTAATAATTGGTGTTCTCTTGCAAATAAAAAATTTTAAGCCAAAGTTTGCGAAAATACATTAAATACATTTAGAAAAAAAACCTTTTGAAAACAAGCTTTTATAAAATGGACTAAAAAGCATAAAATAAATTTTTTGAGTGTTCTGATATCATAATAATAAAAGCGATGGCCGTATTAAAGGAAATTTACCCGTTTTTGTTTTAGCCTTGTTAACTCGAAGTTCAGTGAAAATCCAAATTCATTATATTATAGCAGAGAAATGTAAAGGTAGACAATTTAACCCAACCCAACCCTACTCAAGCTACCCTTACATTTTTTTTCTGATATGGATGAACATTATTATGCCTGCTTCATATTAGGCAGATCATCCGCGACCGGCAGTGTGTCGATTTATTTTGTCACATTGAAAAAGAAGAGTCGGCCCATCATCGGTTGTGGACGATCCACCAAATGCACATGGAAAAGCATTTACCCAATATTAAAGACGCCCATCGCTTTTATTATTATGATATCAGAACACTCAAAAAATTATTTTATGCTTTTTAGTCCATTTTATAAAAGCTTGTTTTCAAAAACTTTTTTTTTCTAAATTTATTTTTTAATTTTTAGATTTGTCTAAGTCTATGCATTTCAGCTAGCGCATCGATATTGCAGGAAGTATTTCCTGTCAATTTTGAAATATCTAAGTCTTCGATGTCGAAATTCGACAAACTAAAATTTTAGCCCCTCTCCGCCCTCCACGTTAGGGGGTAGGTAGGCAGTCAGTGATACCACATTATTGGATTGTCATCGGAACTACAATGGTATGCGAAATTTGTCAGTTCAAGTCAATCGGATACGTGGAAGTCAGTTGAAAGTAATCAGAAAAACTTGACATTAAATCGTCCATGTTGAATCCGCCATATTGAATTTTTGTAATATGATCAAAAATTCGTAATCCTCATCCTCAAAAACCCCAAGATACCAATTTTGGTGGAAATCCAACAAACTAAAATTTTTCCCCCTCTCCGCCCTCCGGTTAGGGGTGAGGTAGGCATTCTTAGTTATATTAGCTCACACGTATACTATTGTGTGTGTGTTTGTATGTCTGTCTGTCTGTCTGTCTGTCTCATAACCCAAAAACAGCTTGCTTGATTTGAGTGAAATTTGGTACCTGGGCTGGGTTTTGTGTCGAGTTTAAGTTAAAACATGGCTTGTGTTGTATCAAACGAAATGTAATTGAGTCTGGAGTTGAATAAAATATATTTCAGTTTTTAGTTATATTAGCTCACAGGTATACTATAACTATAGTAAGTGTGAGCTTAGGTGCCCATATCCTGGCAGAGTATTTTTTCCAACAATGCATCTTCATGATTAATTGGATCACAAATCACAAGCTGTAGCAGTTATTTGATGTAAATTTTAATAATATAATGTCACTTTACAACATTCCAAATTTTGATAAAGTATAATGAATGAACACCTATTGTAATTAGTACCAAGAGAATACGATCTTTAATTAAACTTGTCTCGATTTGTTGGGTGGTAAATATAATACCTCTCAGACTATAAGCTTCTGCATACAAAAATATAACACCCTTTGTTGTGAAATATATCAACTTTGACTCGTTAATGTGTAATGAATGGCCGGATTTGAAGTATTGATTTTAGCTCAAGTCAATTCTCAGGGTAAAAAAAAAAAAGACCATCCGCGTTGTTCGCCTCCACATACAAAAGACAAAGAGCCACTCACACCTGCACACAAAAGACAAAGACACACACCTTTTAAAGCTGCATACAAAGCATAATGAGTGAACGCCTGGTGTAATTAGTAACAAGAGAATGCGATATTTACTTAGACTTGTCTTGACTTGTTGGGTAATAAATTTAAGCTCAAGGCCATTCATTTTCGATGTCAATAAAACACCCTTTGTTGTTAGCCTCCACATACAAAAGAGAAAGATCCACTCACACCTGCACACAAAAGACAAAGACACACATACATTTACATTGTCATATCAAGGTTAAAAGACCACCCACAGTGCTCACCTCTGTACACAAAAGATAATGGTCTTCGCAACTATCCGATATCATATCAAAGCCAAAAAGACCGCCCACGCTATTCGGCTGTTGTCAAAAAGACAAAGACCCACTCGCACTTGCATATAAAAAACAAAAGCGCACATAACTGCAAATTGTAATATCAAAGTCAAAAAGGCACTCGTACTATTCGGTTATGCTCTAAAAACCCCGTCCAAACTCCTCCTCATACAGAATTACCTTCATACTATTGGCCTATGCTTAAAAAACTACTCGCACTATTCGGCTATAGGGTAAAAGAGCACCCAGACAGCTCAAGGTCAAGGTCAAAGTCAAGGTCAAAGTCAAGGTCAAAGTCAAAGTCAAAGTCAAAGTCAAAGTCAAAGTCAAAGTCAAGGTCAAAGTCAAAGTCAAGATCAAACTCAAGGTCAAAGTCAAGGTCAAAGTCAAGGTCAAAGTCAAGGTCAAAGTCAAGGTCAAAGTCAAGGTCAAAGTCAAGGTCAAAGTCAAGGTCAAGGTCAAAGGTCAAAGTCAAGTTCAAAAAAAGTACTCACACTATTGTGCTATGCTTAAAAAACTACTCGCACTATTCGACTATGGGTAAAAAGACCACCCAGACAGTTCAAGGTCAAGGTCAAAGTCAAGGTCAAAGTCAAGGTCAAAGTCAAGGTCAAAGTCACGGTCAAAGTCTAGGTCAAAGTCAAGGTTAAAGTCAAGGTCAAAGTCAAGGTCAAGGTCAAAGTCAAGGTCAAAATCAAGATCAAAGTCAAGGTCAAAGTCAAGGTCAAAGGTCAAGGTCAAAAAAGTACTCACACTATTGTGCTATGCTTAAAAAACTACTCGCACTATTCGACTATGGGTAAAAAGACCACCCAGACAGTTCGCCTATTATGATGACGTCATTCACTCCTCATTTTGGCCTAGAACGTACATATCCTTACTACTCGGAAGTGGGCAATATTACTTTTACATTACTTTACATTTATAGGGGAGGAAAGTAAATTCTAATTTTGGAGTTTTTAAATTTTTTTCTATAGTTTTATCATAGTTCCAGTCTGCCATTTGTGGAAGTGGGCAATGTTACTTTTACATAACTTTACATGTATAGGGGAGGGAAGTAAATTAGAATTTTGGGGTTTTTTGATTTTTTCCAGGGGTTTAGTTTAGTTTAGTTTAGTAAGTTCTATCAGTCTGCCAAATTTCAGCTTTGTAGCATGTCTGAAAGTATAGTAGAATATTGATGATCTATACATGAGTGAGTGAGTGAGTGGCAATTTCGACGTTTTTTGAAATTTCGTAACTACTTTACTACTTTATGGAATTCCATTAAACTTGGAGGGGTTGTTAACTCCATGAAGATCTACGACTGTGCAAAGTTTGAGATTCGTAGTTCATTCCGAAGTAGAGTTTTAGATAGGTCAAATATCGGCTGAAATGTTTTAAGAAAAGATGGTACGGCGCGCGAACTTGGCAAAGCACTGCCGTCTCAGAAGAGTTACCCCAGAGAAGCGACAACATGACAGATAAAGCATTGCTCTTATGGGTATCGAATTCGTGACGTCACTTGACACTAACCCAACATTTTACACTGAGAGAAGAAGCACGAAACTTTACACAGAAAAAATTTATATTTACCTCGAAAGACAAGAAAGGAGTAAATTATTTAGTTTGAAAAGAAACGACTAGTTATATCATATGTATGCTTTATTATAGTATTAATCTAAGAATATATACAGAGGATTTTAAAATTTTTGATACATAAAAACAAATTAAATTTGGCTTAAAAATCGTAAAAAGTTGAAAAGCTATAATAATTACGCCATACTAGCAGTTTGTATGCTTTATTATATTTGATACTTAAATGATTACATACAGGGTGTCCGAAAAGAAATGTTGATTAAAAAAAATGCATTATAAAGTTATTATTTGTCACGACTAATTTATTTCAGTTATTAATATTAGAATATGTACAGGGCGTCCCCAAATTCTTATGTACACGCATATATAAATACAAAAAATGCTTTTTTTTTAATAATACATACCTATTATATATAAAATTACATCTTTTTAAACTAATATAATATCTATCAATATAAAAATTAATGTCCACAGAATGAGTTCGGGTAAGGTATAAATGACCAAAAAATTTCGAATCAGATTCTGATTTTCTGGGAATTGCGCCTGCTTGGTCACAAACTAAGATGTTAAAAAATTGAGCCAAATCAATTAATATACAGGGTGGTTTAGTATGCTGATTTGATGATGTAAGGTATAAATGACAAAAATTATTCGATTTAGATTCTGATTTTCTGGAAATTGCGCCTGCTTGGTCTTAAACTAAGATGTTAAAAAATCAAATTAATTAATCTACAGGGTGGTTTAGTAGGCTGATTTGATAAAAAGTGTTAATTTCAATCTTATAAATAATTTGACTATAAAATTTTTAGGAAAATTTTATAAGAGGTTTCTCAGAAAATATCAAGTTTGCTTAAAAGTAAAGTACATACAGGTTCTCTTAAAAATAAAGCTATACTTTACTGTAGCGAAAAATTAATATTTTTTGGCAGACAGGGTTTTAAACCATGGCGAGCTTTATTTGATAAAAAAAGTAAAATAGTAATAAAAATGTTTGCCAAACCTTAAAAGTAGAGACACCGTCTATATAAAGGCTGTCTTATACATCAGGTGCGTCCATGTGTGTACTTACCGCTCAGCATCTTTAGGAAAAGAAAACAATGATAATCCTTCACCGGATTTGGCACAATGATATCCTTTCCTTATCACTCTAATAAAGCACAAAGGTAACAAAAACCACAAGCTTAAAACTGCCAAAATATGTGTTTAACAGACGTTAACGACTAGAACAACTCGTGGACGTCGCGGAGTTTTAATAACGTCAATATATGATGGTCATGGTGCACTTTTCAAAATGGAGCGTTTTTATTGGCTCGAAACAATTTTGTCTCCAATAAAAATGCTTAAGTACAGCCCGCCCTCTCCGAAAACTTTTATTGTTGTATTTAGTAATATTCTCTATGATTTAATCTGTCAAATTCACTAAAAACATTTTGATGCTTACATACGGGAATTTTGCACCTTAAAAGAACATTATTTTCTTTATATATGCGTGCAAAAGTTTACATTAGTACATCTATTTATTTGCCCATGTTCATCATTTAAATAAAAATGTAAAACACTTTTTCCCACAGAAGCAGATTTACGATGTTGTCCATCCCCACCACTCGATTTTGGAAGCAGGCGTATTTGTCGCGTGGCTCTTCTGTGCTGCCGTGCCCTCAGATAATTCTTCGATAAATCAAACTGTTAAATTATTTAGAAATATAGGCCAAGCGTTGGGTACAAAATATGGGGTTCTATTTGCAAAAGGTCCCCTGATAGTACATCTAAGTTTGCGACCTCGGGGGGTTGCCGCTCGAGTGTGGGGGGGATAAAAATTCTGCATCGCGGCGCTTGGAGGTAAATAGCACCGCTGGACTAGGTGCTATAAAAAAAAATTCAAATATATGTAGACACAAAATTGCGCACAACTTTGGTTTTATGTATTTTTTCGCTTTGACCAGTAGTAGTTTTTGCTTTACGGCGCACACAGGCGGGTTTTAAGAAAAAGCTGGCCATAACCCCTAAACATTAAAAAGCCCTGTTTAATTGTAAAATTGCTATTAGTGCAATCACTGATGATCATGCTAGGCCGTGACACAGTAATTTGAAAAACAATGCCATAGTAATGACAGATGAAATGTCCATTTAATTTTTTATGTTATTTGCGTTACTTAAATTTTTCAAAAGTTGATGATTAAAAAGCCCTTTTAAAACTTGCGCCTATTATCAAAAATAATTTTTTTGAACATGGATTTTGAATCTGGAGGTCTCTAGCTAGTTATTTTACTGGTAATATTTTAAACCGGTTTAAAGGAAACGTTGCAGAAAATTTTTTAAATTTTCATTTTCTGAAATAGAACTTGACTAAATGTTTCAAGTTCATCCAACTTTATTGACATTTTTGGTCCTATTAAGTGCATGCATATGTTTTCTAAGTAACAAAGTCAGTTTTAGCTGCGGAGTTTTTGTAAACCAAAAGTATACTTATTATGTCACATGTATTCTGATTTCATTTTTATCTTCCTAGCCCGCGCAGCAATGGCTAGAGAAGGTATTATTTTCGACAACAAAAAAAATTGAGATAACACTGAAAATGTGATATTTTGGTGTATTGTATCTTAGCAATTTTATCCTGACGTCTGTCCGTGTGTGTGTCTGTCTGTATTTAGGTGTGTGTATAGATATCTGCTCGGCGCAAGCCAAATAAAAATTTTTGAAATCTACCCCCAGATTTAAAAAATTAGAGTATATGTGAAAATATGGTGTGTGTGATATCAAACGAAAGGTAATTGAGTCTGGAGTTAAACAAAATACATTTTAGTTTTTTTTTAAAGGGTGGGGGTAGATTTCAAAAATTAGAATTTAATTCAAAATATGGCTTGTGTGGTATCAAGCGAAACGTAATTGAGTCTGGAGTTGAATAAAATATATTTCATTTTTTAGTTATATTGGCTTACACGTACACTATAACTATAGTACCTAGTGTGAGCTTAGGCGCCCATATATTGGCAGAGTGTTTTTCTTGCTAGACAATATACTTTATTGATAACGAAAGTAAGTCGGAAAAAACAGATATAGTTCAATTAAATTTTTTTGCAAAAGTATCACATTGTTTTATGCAATTGCGAATAATAGATACCTAAATGCTGGTTAAAACATTTTTTCATGGAGCTCTGCAATTATTAAAATCAAATATTTCAATATCTTGTAAAAGTTTATACAGTCAAAATTCTGGTTTCAACGATTTTTTAGGAAGCATTTTAATTAATTAGTAAAGTTCCAAATTTTATTTTTTTGTGCGGGGTCCTTTTCTTCTCTATCTTTTTTAAACAACAAAGCATATATTTTTTTATTACTATATGCAATTTTAGGAGGCTCTAAATGGATCTTAGGTTTTGACCAGCTTTTTCGTAAAATCCGCCTGTGTGCGGCGGCGCGGTGGGGATAGTTTGCAAATTTTAACAAAATCAGAGTTTAATTAAAACAAATAATGCTACGAAACAATTCTGTTATATTTATTTTTCTATAAGAGTAAGGTTTTCTAAGTAAACTACAGTGGCGTGTCGTATAGGGGGCCAGGGGGGGCGACCGCCCCTCTGCGCTTAGCGCCCCTGGTTTACATGTAGTGTTATTATTTTTAAAAAAGGTTTGTAATTTATTTGACTCCTATACCTATATTTGCGCCCCTTAAGGTCTTCGCCCCCCGCCCTTTTATCCACGACACTCTACTAGTAAACTTATGCTTGATTCGTTATATTTGACTTTATATTATAAAAGATATGATTTTTTGAAGTGCGCCTTGGATATGGGCTAAGATATGGGCCGTAAAGCAAAAACTATTAGTCGGAGCGGAAAAATGCATAAAAGCAAAGTTGTGCGCAATTTTGTTCTCTACATATCTCTGTCTGTCTGTCTGTATGTCTGTATGTCTGTCTGTAACGACCAACGCGCATAACTCAAAAACCGCTTGGCCGATTTCAATGAAATTTGATACCTAGGCTGGGTCTTGGGTCGAGATGGTCCCATTTAAAAATGAACAAAATCCACCGAACACAAACCAAATAAAAGGGTGGGGATAGATTTCAAAAATTAGAGTTTATGTGAAAATATGGCGTGTGTGATATCAAACGAAAGGTAATTGAGTCTGGAGTTAAACAAAACACATTTTAATTTATTTAAAAAAAAGGTGGGGGTATATTTAAAAAATTAGAGTTTAAGTGAAAAAATGGCGTGTGTAATATCAAACGAAAGGTAATTGAGTCCGGAGTTTAACAAAATACATTTTAGTTTTTGTTTTTTTTAAGGGTGGGGGTGGATTTCAAAAATTTGAATTTGAGTCAAAACATGGCTTGTGTGGTATCAAACAAAAGGTAATTTAGTGTGGAGTTGAATAAAATATATTTCAGTTTTTAGTTATATTAGCTCACACGTACACTATAACTATAGTACCTAGTGTGAGCTTAGGGGCCCATATATTGGCAGAGTATTTTTATAGCACCTACTACAACGGTGCTATTTTCCTCCAAGCGCCGCGATGCAGAGTTTTAATCTCCCCCCCACCCACGATCGAGCGGCAACCCCCCCGAGGTCGCAAACATAGATGAACTATCAGGGATCCTATGTCTAACATTCCACCAACTTTCAATTCTGTTCGACCTTTAGAAATCCCTTGACGCTTGGCCTAAAAGTCTTAAAAGATTCTTGAAACAAAAATCGTAGAATTTTTAATTCTTGGATAAGTTTTTGTAGACAAGACCATCGAAGAAATAATGTTATATGTTCTCTGACAAGACTAAGCTAATTTTTTAAGCGCGATGTGGCTGCCAATTGGAATATCCACCCTCACTCAACTTTACAATAAAACTACTTCAAATTGGCATAATTGCCTGAAAGGAGCACGATATCTGACGGGAGGCATCTTAAAATTTTAAACAACTTGTCATTAAGTTGAATAATTGGCAATAAAACATTTTCATTTCTTCTGTTTAGCAAAAAATTTAATAGAAAAGAAACAACTTTTGTCGAGATAAAAGTCGAAAAAAACCATCTTAAATTTTTTTGCCGTCTCATCGTTTGTTTATTTTGAAGTAAGTATATTTTTTAATAATGAAAATGTTGGTTTATCTAGTATCAGTTGCAGCTAAAATATTTTTATAGTCATAATAAAAAATGGGCATATTCGAAACGTCCAAAATATGAGGATTAAAATATAAATTGAGCACCTATATTAATTTAAAAACATTTTTTTTATTAATTTATTACGGATGATCAATTGTTTGCAAAAATTATCAAAAATTTTTGATATACAGTATGGTAAATAATTAAATATGCCTAATATTTTAGCTCACACATATACTATACTATAGTAGTGTGAGCTATGATGATCCTAATTTTTTCGAGAAAAAAAAAGTTGCTCCGATTTCAAAATTTTAGCTCACACATATACTATACTATAGTAGTGTGAGCTATGGTGATCCTAATTTTTTCGAGAAAAAAAAAGTTGCTCCGATTTCAAAAATTTTTATATATCTTTGCGTTTCAGATGATTTTGAAACTTTTTTGTTGCGCCGTCTGTCTGTCTGTCTGTCTGTCTGTCTGTATGTCTGTCTGTCTGTCTGTCTGTCTGTGTGTCTGTATGTCTGTCTGTAACGACCAACGCGCATAACTCAAAAACCGCTTGCCCGATTTTAATGAAATTTGGTACCCAGGCTGGGTTTTGGGTCGAGATGGTCCCATTTAAAAATGAACAAAATCCACCGAACACAAGCCAAATAAAAGGGTGGGGGTAGATTTCAAAAATTAGAGTTTATGAAAAAATATGGCGTGTGTGATATCAAACGAAAGGTAATTGAGTCTGGAGTTAAACAAAATACATTTTAGTTTATTTAAAAAAAAAGGGGGGGGTAAATTTCAAAAATTAGTGTTTAAGTGGAAATATGGCGTGTGTGATATCAAACGAAAGGTAATTGAGTCTGGAGTTAAACAAAATACATTTTAGTTTTAAAAAAAAAGGGTGGGGGTAGATTTGAAAAATTAGAGTTTAAGTCAAAACATGGCTTGTGTGGTATCAAACGAAAGGTAATTGAGTCTGGAGTTCAATAAAACATACTTCAGTTTTTAGTTATATTAGCTTTCACGTAGATACACTATAACTATAGTACCCAGTGTGAGCTTAGGTGCCCATAGATTGGCAGAGTATTTTATATATCTTTGCGTTTCAGATGATTTTGAAACTTTTTTGTTGCGCCGTCTGTCTGTCTGTCTGTCTGTCTGTCTGTCTGTCTGTCTGTATGTCTGTCTGTCTGTCTGTCTGTGTCTGTGTGTCTGTATGTCTGTCTGTAACGACCAACGCGCATAACTCAAAAACCACTTGGCCGATTTTAATGAAATTTGGTACCTAGGCTGGGTCTTGGGTCGAGATGGTCCCATTTAAAAATGAATAAAATCCACCGAACACAAACCAAATAAACGGGTGGGGGTAGATTTCAAAAATTAGAGTTTATGTGAAAATATGGCGTGTGTGATATTAAACGGAAAGGTAGAGTCTGCAGTTAAACAAAATACATTTTAATTTATTTAAAAAAAAAGGGTGGGGGTATATTTTAAAAATTAGAGTTTAAGTGAAAATATGGCGTGTGTGATATCAAACGAAAGGTAATTGAGTCCGGAGTTTAACAAAATACATTTTAGTTTTTGTTTTTTTTAAGGGTAGGGGTAGATTTCAAAAATTTGAGTTTCAGTCAAAACATGGCTTGTGTGGTATCAAACAAAAGGTAATTTAGTCTGGAGTTGAATAAGATATATTTCAGTTTTTAGTTATATTAGCTCACACGTACACTATAACTATAGTACCTAGTGTGAGCTTAGGGGCCCATATATTGGCAGAGTATTTTTACGAGTGTGCGTGTGGGAAATCGCATTTTAGACACTATTTTTAGTTCGTTTGGGGACGGTTAATGTTACACCGGTATTAATATTCAATTCAATTCAATTTATTTATTGCTTCTAGAAATAATTTACATTTCATAGCAAGAAGTTCTGCAAAAAAAACAATATACAGGGGGAAGTCCGCTGCTTCTGTGGTGAAATCTGATAATTAAATATACAGTTATTAATAATAATAATTATCATAATAAATAAAGTTATTTTTTTTTAAATTTGTTAAAGTTTCGTTCTCAATCAGACACATAAATTTCGTAGTTTTGTCCATTTTTTAATTTTAATACTCAAAAATTACGCAAAATAAGAAATAAATTTCTATATTTTTGCACGCTGGTAAAAAAAATTTTTTAACTCCTGCGGCAAGCGTCTTTTCTGCATTTAAATCAAATGCTGATGGAAAAGTATTACTTTACGGCACACATAATTATTTACCTAACTAGTGCATAAAGAAACATTACCTAGCCTGCTTATTTGTGGAAAAGACGCTTTCCGCATGTATTATAACATTTTCCTAACGAAAGTGTAAAAACCAAAAAATTATTTGAAAGGAATTTTACTGCACTATTTTTTAAAATAATAAAATAATTTTTTCTCCGACCGTGTGAAAAATATGATTTTCTACATTATTTTTAGTGCAACAAATTATACTTTGCCGCATTAGGGTAGAAAATTTTTCCAGAAAATTTCCGCACAGAAATATCAATTTTTTTTAAAGCCTGTATGGATTTGAACTTTCTTTTGATAATATTGCCTATGAAATGCTTTGGTTGCACGTACGTCTTAAATATATCTGTACTGTTAAAGCATCTAAAACCATTCATGGAAAATGACTGCTACAAGCGTTCCACCATTTTGAATTCAATTGAACCCAGACATATGGCTTGGATTAAAAAAGCAAACGCTTTCAATAAAATTTGAGCCCCCCCAAGCCTAAGGGTTTTTAGGTATTTTCCACATATTTAATGAATAAGAAGATATAATAGGGTTTTTAGGTATTTTCCACATATTTAATGAATAAGAAGATATAATAGCATCATAAAAACAACATCATGAGGGCTCGGGCCCCCCCAAGAGGCCTTATATATTCCTGTTTGCGCCACTACAAATTTAAGAAATAATTAACTAATTAGGTAACCTTGGTGACTTTTGTAACTTGATTGGGACAAAAGAGTTTTTTCTAATAAATTACCTACTTTTTGCAAAGAATTGGATCACAGAATAATAACAAAATGCTACCTCAATTTAAACAATATTAATTGTAAATATAATTTGTATAAACATAAAAGGATTAAAATGCAAAATGATTAGATACTTACCTCAACTCTCAATTTAAACAATATTTATTGTAAATGTAATTTTTATAGAAATAAAAGGATTAAAGTGCAAAGTGGACAATTTTTTTATTAATTTATTGATTCATTGACGGATTAATTCGCCCTTAAAAATATTAAAAATCATTTTATTACCAACGCGTATACAGGGGTGTTTTTTTATTTTTTGTTAACTCTAACTTTTTTATCGACCATAAGGTAATACCAGAAAAGGGTTTATAGCCCATAGGAGATCATAGTTTATTTAGTTAGTTAAACAAAATGGCGGCTGGTGACGTTATAAATTGGGGATGGTCAGATAGACCGAAGAGCACGCCTTAGAAAAATTTTTTAATAAAATTGTAGGCATGGATCACTTGTTCCTGATTGTCAGGACATGTTCCAGGCGGGGATCATTCGTATCCTTGTGATCAACGTTGGAGATAGTGAAAACCAAACAGTTTTAACAAGTTCCCAACGAAAGCATCAAGCCATCAGTATAATTTAATGCCGGTAGGGGTATTTTCCCTCGGAGTAGTTGTGTCTGTTGGTCTCACAAAACTTATAGTATACAAGGAGCTATCGCCTACAATCACTTGATGATGGCCCAAAAGGCCGAAACCGGTCGTGGATTGGCATGGATCACTTGTTCCTGATTGTCAGGACATGTTCCAGACGAGGATCATTCGTATCCTTGTGATCAACGTTGGAGATAGTGAAAACCAAACAGTTTTAACAAGTTCCCAACGAGAGCATCAAGCCATCAGTATAATTCAATGCCGGTAGGGGTATTTTCCCTCGGAGTAGTTGTCTCTGTTGGTTTCACAAAACTTATAGTCTACACGGAGCTATCGCCTGCATTCACCTGAGGATGGCCCAAAAGGTCGAAACTTTTTTCTATATACGCCACTGGATCACTTGTTCCTGACTATCAGGACGTGTTCCAGACGGGGATCATTCGTATCCTTGCGATCGACGTTGGAAATAGTGAAAACCAAACAGTTTTAACAAGTTCCCAACAAAAGCATAAAGCCATCAGTATAATTCAATGCCGGTAGGGGTATTTTCCCTCGGAGTAGTTGTCTCTGTTGGTTTCACAAAACTTATAGTCTACACGGAGCTATCGCCTGCATTCACCTGAGGATGGCCCAAAAGGTCGAAACTTTTTTCTATATACGCCACTGGATCACTTGTTCCTGACTATCAGGACGTGTTCCAGACGGGGATCATTCGTATCCTTGCGATCGACGTTGGAAATAGTGAAAACCAAACAGTTTTAACAAGTTCCCAACAAAAGCATAAAGCCATCAGTATAATTCAATGCCGGTAGGGGTATTTTCCCTCGGAGTAGTTGTCTCTGTTGGTTTCACAAAACTTATAGTCTACACGGAGCTATCGCCTGCATTCACCTGAGGATGGCCCAAAAGGTCGAAACTTTTTTCTATATACGCCACTGGATCACTTGTTCCTGACTATCAGGACGTGTTCCAGACGGGGATCATTCGTATCCTTGCGATCGACGTTGGAAATAGTGAAAACCAAACAGTTTTAACAAGTTCCCAACAAAAGCATAAAGCCATCAGTATAATTCAATGCCGGTAGGGGTATTTTCCCTCGGAGTAGTTGTCTCTGTTGGTTTCACAAAACTTATAGTCTACACGGAGCTATCGCCTGCATTCACCTGAGGATGGCCCAAAAGGTCGAAACTTTTTTCTATATACGCCACTGGATCACTTGTTCCTGACTATCAGGACGTGTTCCAGACGGGGATCATTCGTATCCTTGCGATCGACGTTGGAAATAGTGAAAACCAAACAGTTTTAACAAGTTCCCAACAAAAGCATAAAGCCATCAGTATAATTCAATGCCGGTAGGGGTATTTTCCCTCGGAGTAGTTGTCTCTGTTGGTTTCACAAAACTTATAGTCTACACGGAGCTATCGCCTGCATTCACCTGAGGATGGCCCAAAAGGTCGAAACTTTTTTCTATATACGCCACTGGATCACTTGTTCCTGACTATCAGGACGTGTTCCAGACGGGGATCATTCGTATCCTTGCGATCGACGTTGGAAATAGTGAAAACCAAACAGTTTTAACAAGTTCCCAACAAAAGCATAAAGCCATCAGTATAATTCAATGCCGGTAGGGGTATTTTCCCTCGGAGTAGTTGTCTCTGTTGGTTTCACAAAACTTATAGTCTACACGGAGCTATCGCCTGCATTCACCTGAGGATGGCCCAAAAGGTCGAAACTTTTTTCTATATACGCCACTGGATCACTTGTTCCTGACTATCAGGACGTGTTCCAGACGGGGATCATTCGTATCCTTGCGATCGACGTTGGAAATAGTGAAAACCAAACAGTTTTAACAAGTTCCCAACAAAAGCATAAAGCCATCAGTATAATTCAATGCCGGTAGGGGTATTTTCCCTCGGAGTAGTTGTCTCTGTTGGTTTCACAAAACTTATAGTCTACACGGAGCTATCGCCTGCATTCACCTGAGGATGGCCCAAAAGGTCGAAACTTTTTTCTATATACGCCACTGGATCACTTGTTCCTGACTATCAGGACGTGTTCCAGACGGGGATCATTCGTATCCTTGCGATCGACGTTGGAAATAGTGAAAACCAAACAGTTTTAACAAGTTCCCAACAAAAGCATAAAGCCATCAGTATAATTCAATGCCGGTAGGGGTATTTTCCCTCGGAGTAGTTGTCTCTGTTGGTTTCACAAAACTTATAGTCTACACGGAGCTATCGCCTGCATTCACCTGAGGATGGCCCAAAAGGTCGAAACTTTTTTCTATATACGCCACTGGATCACTTGTTCCTGACTATCAGGACGTGTTCCAGACGGGGATCATTCGTATCCTTGCGATCGACGTTGGAAATAGTGAAAACCAAACAGTTTTAACAAGTTCCCAACAAAAGCATAAAGCCATCAGTATAATTCAATGCCGGTAGGGGTATTTTCCCTCGGAGTAGTTGTCTCTGTTGGTTTCACAAAACTTATAGTCTACACGGAGCTATCGCCTGCATTCACCTGAGGATGGCCCAAAAGGTCGAAACTTTTTTCTATATACGCCACTGGATCACTTGTTCCTGACTATCAGGACGTGTTCCAGACGGGGATCATTCGTATCCTTGCGATCGACGTTGGAAATAGTGAAAACCAAACAGTTTTAACAAGTTCCCAACAAAAGCATAAAGCCATCAGTATAATTCAATGCCGGTAGGGGTATTTTCCCTCGGAGTAGTTGTCTCTGTTGGTTTCACAAAACTTATAGTCTACACGGAGCTATCGCCTGCATTCACCTGAGGATGGCCCAAAAGGTCGAAACTTTTTTCTATATACGCCACTGGATCACTTGTTCCTGACTATCAGGACGTGTTCCAGACGGGGATCATTCGTATCCTTGCGATCGACGTTGGAAATAGTGAAAACCAAACAGTTTTAACAAGTTCCCAACAAAAGCATAAAGCCATCAGTATAATTCAATGCCGGTAGGGGTATTTTCCCTCGGAGTAGTTGTCTCTGTTGGTTTCACAAAACTTATAGTCTACACGGAGCTATCGCCTACATTCACCTGAGGATGGCCCAAAAGGTCGAAACTTTTTTCTATATACGCCACTGGATCACTTGTTCCTGACTATCAGGACGTGTTCCAGACGGGGATCATTCGTATCCTTGCGATCGACGTTGGAAATAGTGAAAACCAAACAGTTTTAACAAGTTCCCAACAAAAGCATAAAGCCATCAGTATAATTCAATGCCGGTAGGGGTATTTTCCCTCGGAGTAGTTGTCTCTGTTGGTTTCACAAAACTTATAGTCTACACGGAGCTATCGCCTGCATTCACCTGAGGATGGCCCAAAAGGTCGAAACTTTTTTCTATATACGCCACTGGATCACTTGTTCCTGACTATCAGGACGTGTTCCAGACGGGGATCATTCGTATCCTTGCGATCGACGTTGGAAATAGTGAAAACCAAACAGTTTTAACAAGTTCCCAACAAAAGCATAAAGCCATCAGTATAATTCAATGCCGGTAGGGGTATTTTTCCTCGGAGTAGTTGTTTCTGTTGGTTTCACAAAACTTATAGTCTACACGGAGCTATCGCCTGCATTTACCTGAGGATGGCCCAAAAGGTCGAAACTTTTTTCTATATACGCCACTGGATCACTTGTTCCTGACTATCAGGACGTGTTCCAGACGGGGATCATTCGTATCCTTGCGATCGACGTTGGAAATAGTGAAAACCAAACAGTTTTAACAAGTTCCCAACAAAAGCATAAAGCCATCAGTATAATTCAATGCCGGTAGGGGTATTTTCCCTCGGAGTAGTTGTCTCTGTTGGTTTCACAAAACTTATAGTCTACACGGAGCTATCGCCTGCATTCACCTGAGGATGGCCCAAAAGGTCGAAACTTTTTTCTATATACGCCACTGGATCACTTGTTCCTGACTATCAGGACGTGTTCCAGACGGGGATCATTCGTATCCTTGCGATCGACGTTGGAAATAGTGAAAACCAAACAGTTTTAACAAGTTCCCAACAAAAGCATAAAGCCATCAGTATAATTCAATGCCGGTAGGGGTATTTTCCCTCGGAGTAGTTGTCTCTGTTGGTTTCACAAAACTTATAGTCTACACGGAGCTATCGCCTGCATTCACCTGAGGATGGCCCAAAAGGTCGAAACTTTTTTCTATATACGCCACTGGATCACTTGTTCCTGACTATCAGGACGTGTTCCAGACGGGGATCATTCGTATCCTTGCGATCGACGTTGGAAATAGTGAAAACCAAACAGTTTTAACAAGTTCCCAACAAAAGCATAAAGCCATCAGTATAATTCAATGCCGGTAGGGGTATTTTTCCTCGGAGTAGTTGTTTCTGTTGGTTTCACAAAACTTATAGTCTACACGGAGCTATCGCCTGCATTCACCTGAGGATGGCCCAAAAGGTCGAAACTTTTTTCTATATACGCCACTGGATCACTTGTTCCTGACTATCAGGACGTGTTCCAGACGGGGATCATTCGTATCCTTGCGATCGACGTTGGAAATAGTGAAAACCAAACAGTTTTAACAAGTTCCCAACAAAAGCATAAAGCCATCAGTATAATTCAATGCCGGTAGGGGTATTTTCCCTCGGAGTAGTTGTCTCTGTTGGTTTCACAAAACTTATAGTCTACACGGAGCTATCGCCTGCATTCACCTGAGGATGGCCCAAAAGGTCGAAACTTTTTTCTATATACGCCACTGGATCACTTGTTCCTGACTATCAGGACGTGTTCCAGACGGGGATCATTCGTATCCTTGCGATCGACGTTGGAAATAGTGAAAACCAAACAGTTTTAACAAGTTCCCAACAAAAGCATAAAGCCATCAGTATAATTCAATGCCGGTAGGGGTATTTTCCCTCGGAGTAGTTGTCTCTGTTGGTTTCACAAAACTTATAGTCTACACGGAGCTATCGCCTGCATTCACCTGAGGATGGCCCAAAAGGTCGAAACTTTTTTCTATATACGCCACTGGATCACTTGTTCCTGACTATCAGGACGTGTTCCAGACGGGGATCATTCGTATCCTTGCGATCGACGTTGGAAATAGTGAAAACCAAACAGTTTTAACAAGTTCCCAACAAAAGCATAAAGCCATCAGTATAATTCAATGCCGGTAGGGGTATTTTTCCTCGGAGTAGTTGTTTCTGTTGGTTTCACAAAACTTATAGTCTACACGGAGCTATCGCCTGCATTCACCTGAGGATGGCCCAAAAGGTCGAAACTTTTTTCTATATACGCCACTGGATCACTTGTTCCTGACTATCAGGACGTGTTCCAGACGGGGATCATTCGTATCCTTGCGATCGACGTTGGAAATAGTGAAAACCAAACAGTTTTAACAAGTTCCCAACAAAAGCATAAAGCCATCAGTATAATTCAATGCCGGTAGGGGTATTTTCCCTCGGAGTAGTTGTCTCTGTTGGTTTCACAAAACTTATAGTCTACACGGAGCTATCGCCTGCATTCACCTGAGGATGGCCCAAAAGGTCGAAACTTTTTTCTATATACGCCACTGGATCACTTGTTCCTGACTATCAGGACGTGTTCCAGACGGGGATCATTCGTATCCTTGCGATCGACGTTGGAAATAGTGAAAACCAAACAGTTTTAACAAGTTCCCAACAAAAGCATAAAGCCATCAGTATAATTCAATGCCGGTAGGGGTATTTTCCCTCGGAGTAGTTGTCTCTGTTGGTTTCACAAAACTTATAGTCTACACGGAGCTATCGCCTGCATTCACCTGAGGATGGCCCAAAAGGTCGAAACTTTTTTCTATATACGCCACTGGATCACTTGTTCCTGACTATCAGGACGTGTTCCAGACGGGGATCATTCGTATCCTTGCGATCGACGTTGGAAATAGTGAAAACCAAACAGTTTTAACAAGTTCCCAACAAAAGCATAAAGCCATCAGTATAATTCAATGCCGGTAGGGGTATTTTTCCTCGGAGTAGTTGTTTCTGTTGGTTTCACAAAACTTATAGTCTACACGGAGCTATCGCCTGCATTCACCTGAGGATGGCCCAAAAGGTCGAAACTTTTTTCTATATACGCCACTGGATCACTTGTTCCTGACTATCAGGACGTGTTCCAGACGGGGATCATTCGTATCCTTGCGATCGACGTTGGAAATAGTGAAAACCAAACAGTTTTAACAAGTTCCCAACAAAAGCATAAAGCCATCAGTATAATTCAATGCCGGTAGGGGTATTTTCCCTCGGAGTAGTTGTCTCTGTTGGTTTCACAAAACTTATAGTCTACACGGAGCTATCGCCTGCATTCACCTGAGGATGGCCCAAAAGGTCGAAACTTTTTTCTATATACGCCACTGGATCACTTGTTCCTGACTATCAGGACGTGTTCCAGACGGGGATCATTCGTATCCTTGCGATCGACGTTGGAAATAGTGAAAACCAAACAGTTTTAACAAGTTCCCAACAAAAGCATAAAGCCATCAGTATAATTCAATGCCGGTAGGGGTATTTTCCCTCGGAGTAGTTGTCTCTGTTGGTTTCACAAAACTTATAGTCTACACGGAGCTATCGCCTGCATTCACCTGAGGATGGCCCAAAAGGTCGAAACTTTTTTCTATATACGCCACTGGATCACTTGTTCCTGACTATCAGGACGTGTTCCAGACGGGGATCATTCGTATCCTTGCGATCGACGTTGGAAATAGTGAAAACCAAACAGTTTTAACAAGTTCCCAACAAAAGCATAAAGCCATCAGTATAATTCAATGCCGGTAGGGGTATTTTTCCTCGGAGTAGTTGTTTCTGTTGGTTTCACAAAACTTATAGTCTACACGGAGCTATCGCCTGCATTCACCTGAGGATGGCCCAAAAGGTCGAAACTTTTTTCTATATACGCCACTGGATCACTTGTTCCTGACTATCAGGACGTGTTCCAGACGGGGATCATTCGTATCCTTGCGATCGACGTTGGAAATAGTGAAAACCAAACAGTTTTAACAAGTTCCCAACAAAAGCATAAAGCCATCAGTATAATTCAATGCCGGTAGGGGTATTTTCCCTCGGAGTAGTTGTCTCTGTTGGTTTCACAAAACTTATAGTCTACACGGAGCTATCGCCTGCATTCACCTGAGGATGGCCCAAAAGGTCGAAACTTTTTTCTATATACGCCACTGGATCACTTGTTCCTGACTATCAGGACGTGTTCCAGACGGGGATCATTCGTATCCTTGCGATCGACGTTGGAAATAGTGAAAACCAAACAGTTTTAACAAGTTCCCAACAAAAGCATAAAGCCATCAGTATAATTCAATGCCGGTAGGGGTATTTTCCCTCGGAGTAGTTGTCTCTGTTGGTTTCACAAAACTTATAGTCTACACGGAGCTATCGCCTGCATTCACCTGAGGATGGCCCAAAAGGTCGAAACTTTTTTCTATATACGCCACTGGATCACTTGTTCCTGACTATCAGGACGTGTTCCAGACGGGGATCATTCGTATCCTTGCGATCGACGTTGGAAATAGTGAAAACCAAACAGTTTTAACAAGTTCCCAACAAAAGCATAAAGCCATCAGTATAATTCAATGCCGGTAGGGGTATTTTCCCTCGGAGTAGTTGTCTCTGTTGGTTTCACAAAACTTATAGTCTACACGGAGCTATCGCCTGCATTCACCTGAGGATGGCCCAAAAGGTCGAAACTTTTTTCTATATACGCCACTGGATCACTTGTTCCTGACTATCAGGACGTGTTCCAGACGGGGATCATTCGTATCCTTGCGATCGACGTTGGAAATAGTGAAAACCAAACAGTTTTAACAAGTTCCCAACAAAAGCATAAAGCCATCAGTATAATTCAATGCCGGTAGGGGTATTTTCCCTCGGAGTAGTTGTCTCTGTTGGTTTCACAAAACTTATAGTCTACACGGAGCTATCGCCTGCATTCACCTGAGGATGGCCCAAAAGGTCGAAACTTTTTTCTATATACGCCACTGGATCACTTGTTCCTGACTATCAGGACGTGTTCCAGACGGGGATCATTCGTATCCTTGCGATCGACGTTGGAAATAGTGAAAACCAAACAGTTTTAACAAGTTCCCAACAAAAGCATAAAGCCATCAGTATAATTCAATGCCGGTAGGGGTATTTTCCCTCGGAGTAGTTGTCTCTGTTGGTTTCACAAAACTTATAGTCTACACGGAGCTATCGCCTGCATTCACCTGAGGATGGCCCAAAAGGTCGAAACTTTTTTCTATATACGCCACTGGATCACTTGTTCCTGACTATCAGGACGTGTTCCAGACGGGGATCATTCGTATCCTTGCGATCGACGTTGGAAATAGTGAAAACCAAACAGTTTTAACAAGTTCCCAACAAAAGCATAAAGCCATCAGTATAATTCAATGCCGGTAGGGGTATTTTTCCTCGGAGTAGTTGTTTCTGTTGGTTTCACAAAACTTATAGTCTACACGGAGCTATCGCCTGCATTCACCTGAGGATGGCCCAAAAGGTCGAAACTTTTTTCTATATACGCCACTGGATCACTTGTTCCTGACTATCAGGACGTGTTCCAGACGGGGATCATTCGTATCCTTGCGATCGACGTTGGAAATAGTGAAAACCAAACAGTTTTAACAAGTTCCCAACAAAAGCATAAAGCCATCAGTATAATTCAATGCCGGTAGGGGTATTTTCCCTCGGAGTAGTTGTCTCTGTTGGTTTCACAAAACTTATAGTCTACACGGAGCTATCGCCTGCATTCACCTGAGGATGGCCCAAAAGGTCGAAACTTTTTTCTATATACGCCACTGGATCACTTGTTCCTGACTATCAGGACGTGTTCCAGACGGGGATCATTCGTATCCTTGCGATCGACGTTGGAAATAGTGAAAACCAAACAGTTTTAACAAGTTCCCAACAAAAGCATAAAGCCATCAGTATAATTCAATGCCGGTAGGGGTATTTTTCCTCGGAGTAGTTGTTTCTGTTGGTTTCACAAAACTTATAGTCTACACGGAGCTATCGCCTGCATTCACCTGAGGATGGCCCAAAAGGTCGAAACTTTTTTCTATATACGCCACTGGATCACTTGTTCCTGACTATCAGGACGTGTTCCAGACGGGGATCATTCGTATCCTTGCGATCGACGTTGGAAATAGTGAAAACCAAACAGTTTTAACAAGTTCCCAACAAAAGCATAAAGCCATCAGTATAATTCAATGCCGGTAGGGGTATTTTCCCTCGGAGTAGTTGTCTCTGTTGGTTTCACAAAACTTATAGTCTACACGGAGCTATCGCCTGCATTCACCTGAGGATGGCCCAAAAGGTCGAAACTTTTTTCTATATACGCCACTGGATCACTTGTTCCTGACTATCAGGACGTGTTCCAGACGGGGATCATTCGTATCCTTGCGATCGACGTTGGAAATAGTGAAAACCAAACAGTTTTAACAAGTTCCCAACAAAAGCATAAAGCCATCAGTATAATTCAATGCCGGTAGGGGTATTTTCCCTCGGAGTAGTTGTCTCTGTTGGTTTCACAAAACTTATAGTCTACACGGAGCTATCGCCTGCATTCACCTGAGGATGGCCCAAAAGGTCGAAACTTTTTTCTATATACGCCACTGGATCACTTGTTCCTGACTATCAGGACGTGTTCCAGACGGGGATCATTCGTATCCTTGCGATCGACGTTGGAAATAGTGAAAACCAAACAGTTTTAACAAGTTCCCAACAAAAGCATAAAGCCATCAGTATAATTCAATGCCGGTAGGGGTATTTTTCCTCGGAGTAGTTGTTTCTGTTGGTTTCACAAAACTTATAGTCTACACGGAGCTATCGCCTGCATTCACCTGAGGATGGCCCAAAAGGTCGAAACTTTTTTCTATATACGCCACTGGATCACTTGTTCCTGACTATCAGGACGTGTTCCAGACGGGGATCATTCGTATCCTTGCGATCGACGTTGGAAATAGTGAAAACCAAACAGTTTTAACAAGTTCCCAACAAAAGCATAAAGCCATCAGTATAATTCAATGCCGGTAGGGGTATTTTCCCTCGGAGTAGTTGTCTCTGTTGGTTTCACAAAACTTATAGTCTACACGGAGCTATCGCCTGCATTCACCTGAGGATGGCCCAAAAGGTCGAAACTTTTTTCTATATACGCCACTGGATCACTTGTTCCTGACTATCAGGACGTGTTCCAGACGGGGATCATTCGTATCCTTGCGATCGACGTTGGAAATAGTGAAAACCAAACAGTTTTAACAAGTTCCCAACAAAAGCATAAAGCCATCAGTATAATTCAATGCCGGTAGGGGTATTTTCCCTCGGAGTAGTTGTCTCTGTTGGTTTCACAAAACTTATAGTCTACACGGAGCTATCGCCTGCATTCACCTGAGGATGGCCCAAAAGGTCGAAACTTTTTTCTATATACGCCACTGGATCACTTGTTCCTGACTATCAGGACGTGTTCCAGACGGGGATCATTCGTATCCTTGCGATCGACGTTGGAAATAGTGAAAACCAAACAGTTTTAACAAGTTCCCAACAAAAGCATAAAGCCATCAGTATAATTCAATGCCGGTAGGGGTATTTTTCCTCGGAGTAGTTGTTTCTGTTGGTTTCACAAAACTTATAGTCTACACGGAGCTATCGCCTGCATTCACCTGAGGATGGCCCAAAAGGTCGAAACTTTTTTCTATATACGCCACTGGATCACTTGTTCCTGACTATCAGGACGTGTTCCAGACGGGGATCATTCGTATCCTTGCGATCGACGTTGGAAATAGTGAAAACCAAACAGTTTTAACAAGTTCCCAACAAAAGCATAAAGCCATCAGTATAATTCAATGCCGGTAGGGGTATTTTCCCTCGGAGTAGTTGTCTCTGTTGGTTTCACAAAACTTATAGTCTACACGGAGCTATCGCCTGCATTCACCTGAGGATGGCCCAAAAGGTCGAAACTTTTTTCTATATACGCCACTGGATCACTTGTTCCTGACTATCAGGACGTGTTCCAGACGGGGATCATTCGTATCCTTGCGATCGACGTTGGAAATAGTGAAAACCAAACAGTTTTAACAAGTTCCCAACAAAAGCATAAAGCCATCAGTATAATTCAATGCCGGTAGGGGTATTTTCCCTCGGAGTAGTTGTCTCTGTTGGTTTCACAAAACTTATAGTCTACACGGAGCTATCGCCTGCATTCACCTGAGGATGGCCCAAAAGGTCGAAACTTTTTTCTATATACGCCACTGGATCACTTGTTCCTGACTATCAGGACGTGTTCCAGACGGGGATCATTCGTATCCTTGCGATCGACGTTGGAAATAGTGAAAACCAAACAGTTTTAACAAGTTCCCAACAAAAGCATAAAGCCATCAGTATAATTCAATGCCGGTAGGGGTATTTTTCCTCGGAGTAGTTGTTTCTGTTGGTTTCACAAAACTTATAGTCTACACGGAGCTATCGCCTGCATTCACCTGAGGATGGCCCAAAAGGTCGAAACTTTTTTCTATATACGCCACTGGATCACTTGTTCCTGACTATCAGGACGTGTTCCAGACGGGGATCATTCGTATCCTTGCGATCGACGTTGGAAATAGTGAAAACCAAACAGTTTTAACAAGTTCCCAACAAAAGCATAAAGCCATCAGTATAATTCAATGCCGGTAGGGGTATTTTCCCTCGGAGTAGTTGTCTCTGTTGGTTTCACAAAACTTATAGTCTACACGGAGCTATCGCCTGCATTCACCTGAGGATGGCCCAAAAGGTCGAAACTTTTTTCTATATACGCCACTGGATCACTTGTTCCTGACTATCAGGACGTGTTCCAGACGGGGATCATTCGTATCCTTGCGATCGACGTTGGAAATAGTGAAAACCAAACAGTTTTAACAAGTTCCCAACAAAAGCATAAAGCCATCAGTATAATTCAATGCCGGTAGGGGTATTTTCCCTCGGAGTAGTTGTCTCTGTTGGTTTCACAAAACTTATAGTCTACACGGAGCTATCGCCTGCATTCACCTGAGGATGGCCCAAAAGGTCGAAACTTTTTTCTATATACGCCACTGGATCACTTGTTCCTGACTATCAGGACGTGTTCCAGACGGGGATCATTCGTATCCTTGCGATCGACGTTGGAAATAGTGAAAACCAAACAGTTTTAACAAGTTCCCAACAAAAGCATAAAGCCATCAGTATAATTCAATGCCGGTAGGGGTATTTTCCCTCGGAGTAGTTGTCTCTGTTGGTTTCACAAAACTTATAGTCTACACGGAGCTATCGCCTGCATTCACCTGAGGATGGCCCAAAAGGTCGAAACTTTTTTCTATATACGCCACTGGATCACTTGTTCCTGACTATCAGGACGTGTTCCAGACGGGGATCATTCGTATCCTTGCGATCGACGTTGGAAATAGTGAAAACCAAACAGTTTTAACAAGTTCCCAACAAAAGCATAAAGCCATCAGTATAATTCAATGCCGGTAGGGGTATTTTCCCTCGGAGTAGTTGTCTCTGTTGGTTTCACAAAACTTATAGTCTACACGGAGCTATCGCCTGCATTCACCTGAGGATGGCCCAAAAGGTCGAAACTTTTTTCTATATACGCCACTGGATCACTTGTTCCTGACTATCAGGACGTGTTCCAGACGGGGATCATTCGTATCCTTGCGATCGACGTTGGAAATAGTGAAAACCAAACAGTTTTAACAAGTTCCCAACAAAAGCATAAAGCCATCAGTATAATTCAATGCCGGTAGGGGTATTTTCCCTCGGAGTAGTTGTCTCTGTTGGTTTCACAAAACTTATAGTCTACACGGAGCTATCGCCTGCATTCACCTGAGGATGGCCCAAAAGGTCGAAACTTTTTTCTATATACGCCACTGGATCACTTGTTCCTGACTATCAGGACGTGTTCCAGACGGGGATCATTCGTATCCTTGCGATCGACGTTGGAAATAGTGAAAACCAAACAGTTTTAACAAGTTCCCAACAAAAGCATAAAGCCATCAGTATAATTCAATGCCGGTAGGGGTATTTTTCCTCGGAGTAGTTGTTTCTGTTGGTTTAAAAAAAAAGCCTTTGTTTGTATAAATTTTAGTACCCGTGAATTTAAAAATCAAACAAGTTTTCTTGGTAATAAATAATATAATAATATTTATTATAAAAAATTTGTTGAAACGCTCTGTATTAAAATTTATTTTAATATAAACTTAGTAATTTATAAAAGGCGAAATTTCGAAAAAAATTGGCATTCCACAAAATGTACCAGCCCATCATCTTAGTTATTTTTGTCGCCCTAGGGGTCACAAATGGGGTCCTCCAAAAACAAAACGACACCCTAAGGCTTCTTCATGTGGTAAGAGCGCACATTTTATCCAGGGGCATACGCAAAAATGAGTCCTGGGGAACACTTCATTTTAATCTTGATTTTTAGGAAAAATTCAATTTTTTAGCGGTCAATATTCAGTTGCTCTGGGAGATTCAACACTTAAGCCCTCCCTATGTACCCTCTGTGTTATTAACCATAGAGGCCCCTTAATACTACTATGTCGGTTTAAAACGTTTTTCTACGTTGTCCGAAGCCTATTCTCCCCCTCCTTCGATCCTGACAATTATCCTCTGTCAGCTTTGACTTATTGGTCTTTGGATTGACTGTTCCCATTCCAGTTTAAAACGCCCTTTTTTCTGCGTCCTATTGGTTGCCATTCTAGGACCTGCTTTGGTAATCTTTCGTCGTTCATCTGTTGTACATGGTTATCAGTTTGTCTTTTAGTGATATCATCTGTTATGCTTCCATTTTTGTTTTGTATTTTTTTTACGCGACAAGTCCCTTCCATACAACAGCGTAATTTTCACCATTGTTTCAAACATGTTAAATTTTTTAAAAAATTTATCTCTCTGCTCCATAAAATACTGTCAAGACCGAGGGGTGGCTCTATCGCCGTTTTCTGTACACCAAAAAGGAATACCTAAGGTATTTTCTAGTATTTCCCAGTATTTCCCAGTACTTCCTAGTATTTCCCAAGTACTTCCCGGTATTTCCTATTAATTCCTGGTATTTCCTAGTTTTTGCTTGTACTTCCTAGTATTTCCCAGTACTTCCCAAGTATTTCCTGGTATTTCCCCTAGCCTGTACACCAAAAGAAAATACCAAGCCAACCCAGACATCCAATAACCTTTTTTGCTTTTACTATTATTATTTATTTTAAATGTGACACCCAAGTATATTAATATCATTACATGGAAATATTGTTTGTCCATCGTCTAACTTGATTCGTTTCCAATACATAAATACTGTGTCCATGGTCACTGTTCACCCCCACTTGATATTCTTCCGTTAACTTTCTTAACATATACTCCATGGCTTCTTTACCATTAACTACAAATACTTGGCCGTCAGCAAACTGTAGTATGTATATTAGTATGTCGTTTGTTAAGTTGTATTCCCATGCTGTGTACTTTACGTTTCGAGTTTTTTAGAGCTACTGCAATAGATATGTTAAAAAGAGTTGAATAGATACAACATCCCTGTCTTAAGCCTTTCGTTACCAGGAATTCTTTTGAAAGTCCATTTTCAATTTTAATTTTAGAGTTTGACGCTTTGTAAAGTTTTGTTATCGCTTTTATGTATGTATGATTAATATCAATTTGCTCTAACACTGTCCATAACTTTTCTACTGCAACGGTATCATATGCTTTTTGTAAGTCCACAAATGCAACATGAGTCTCTATATTTCTGGAACCGCATTTCTCAATTACCCCTTAAAACATTTTGTAAATAATTGAATTTGTTTTACATCCTATGCTTAGGTAGACCATATTAAATCAACTGGCCCCTATAAAGAAAAATATATTTTTTTTTGTTATATTTCTTGTAGATCCATAGGCATGGCGATAGAACTCCAGATGCGGGCAGTCTCTACGCCGGTAACAGATTTACCGATGAAAAGTGGTACATGCCCTACGGATTCGGACAACTTACGGACGTAAGTACTTGTAATGTTATTCCATAGCATACGCAGCCAACGATAAAGACCGGCCATGGCGCGTTATAAGCAAGTCGGCGGTCACGTGATCTTAGGAGTTCCAGGATTCTTATTGTATTGCTTAATATATTATATGTTTTTACACAATTTAAATAAATTAACAAAAAAATTTTGTTCTTTTATAGGCAAAAATTGAAAAAAATATTTTGCTGATATATGTGTTTATTATGGATAAAAGAACTGAATCTATAAAATATAAAATTATACAAAATTTGCACTCTAATATCTTCAGGTACATATATTAGGTACATAATATCGTTAGTAACTTCAAATCTATACAAGTCTTTTAAAATTGGACTTATCAAACCTAAGCTTTTAGTTTTTTAATTTTTCTTTGAGTGTCATCATCTTTGTCTGAGTTCTTATTCACAGATTTATTAGCAGACACTAAATCATTGTGCTTTTTAATAAAATTATTTTAAAAAGCTTTACATGCCCTTAAACTTTTTTTCAAGCTTTGACAATAGTTTTTCTCCACAAAAACACTCGCTAGAGTTATCTGAAGAAAAATTTTCAATATAAAACATTTCACAATAATTTATTAAAAAGAAACAAGTGATTTTGTGAATAAGTGAGATGGTTTTTACGTTTTCACATTCAATGAACTGAATGTAGTGGTCATCAATAATTTTTTGAAAAATTACCCAGCACAAAGTTTAATATATATTTCATTAAAGTGTAAGTTAACTACCAACTCATGTTCTTTTAAAAGCTGTGTCTTACTTTTTAAATATTCCACACTACCAGAGAGATTACTATCTGTTAACAATATTTTACAAATCAGTTTTTTAATATTGCGAGGGTGCGGAAGACATATTACCTTAGAATTGTAAATTGACGTGTATGCACTGGATGACTGGATAAACAAAGATGAAGCCAACATTAAAGTGTATCCACTATATCTTTGATTCTCAGGTTACCTTTTCAAGAGACCTAATTGTTCAATAAGAAATGACAACTGAACACATTTTTCACTCTCACTATCGAAAATGTCAATAAGGACGTCTATTACTTGATCAATCTTATACAAGATCTTATCTTTTACCACTTCTTTCCCGTTTGCAACATGCAGGTTTCAGTTTTATAGTTGGACCGACAAGGAACAACACTAATTACACGTTCGCGGCATTGTTTTTCTTATAGGTATTTTCTTTATAATTTACTCGTTAGCCATTAATTATTTTAACGCAGCCCACTACAGTCTTTTTCGTGGGCTGCGTTATTTTAATAACTTTGATAAAATTCACATAAAATTCGTGCCCGAATTAAAAAAAATCAACGTAAACAAACATACCAAAACTGAAAACACACATGTTTTATAATGACAGCGGGCCGTGAGGCGTTTTTTTGTGAGACTCCTACGGTCACGTGATATTTCCGCGCCCGGGCGGTCTTTCTCGTGGGCTGCGTGTTATTCCATAGCATAGTATTACCATCGAAGAAATAACTGGATGTTCTCTGGTATTACCATATAAATAAGGTAGTTAGCAGAAGTACGAGCGAGGGTGTTTGATTTGACGCCACGAAGCGTTCGGCAGCTCGGCCTCTGTTTTTGGAAGGGTTCAGGGGTGAATGAGGAACTATAAACGGGCCCGGGAATAAATAGGCGACCGGACATATTTAACTACAACAACGCTTGACGAAAAACATTTTTATTAGAAAGACTTAAACTTCTAATAAATATACATTATCAGCCTTAGTGTTGCGCACCAAAAACCAAAATAATTTTTTTTTGCTGGTTTTAATAAATCTGAAATTTACCATCATTGGAAGATAAAATGCGCCGCAAACGAAAATTTAAAAAAAATAAGGTAATTTTTGTGAAAACACTGGCACTTTTGTAAAAAATTGCGTTTCATGCATTTCTTGTTTTTTTGTTATAAGCGTTTAAACAATTATACATAATGGATCGACCAAAATTTTTCTTGGAAGAAGTTTTTAATTTCATGTGTGCCTATATTAATATGCGGTTTTCGATTTATAACTGAGAATTTAAAACTGTTTTTATAGGAAGGAAAACGAAGAGAATTCAAAGTGGGAACCCTATTGAGGAAACGTTACAACAAATTTTTGGGAGATGTTTATAACATTTACTTGGTTGATGCCAGAAGTACTAACGTTAACAGGTATGCTTTTTGAAGTGTAAACTTCTTTAGGCGCGTTTAGCAGTTTTTGTGGGTAGTGAATTGAACTGAGCCGTCAGGCTCGGCTATGTAACGCTCATTCGGGTGAAGTCGGCTCGAGTCGACTAACTGTAAGAGGAACATTCAGCGAGCGATATGATGATGCAGATGAAGGCCAGTATTATTAATTTCGCCTTGTTGAAGTTTACACTTCTACCGTGTGGTCTTCAGCACATACATATTTTTTTTTAATAACAAAGCAAAAGCTAATTAAAAAAAACTATTACTCAAAAAAAAAATTTAAGCTCTCAAAACGTACCTACAATTTTTTTGGAGATTTTTTATTTTCCGTTTTCGAAGTGATTTCGCAAAAGGTGAGACATGAACAAACTAAATGGCTTCTATTGAATCCCAAGCTGCGTTCGGTATTTACGTCGGATTAATCTTTTTGATCGAAATTGTTCGATAATTCCATCTAGATCTAGGGGAGGTGGATCTGAATCGTTTGGTAATTCTGCTCAGACTAGTCGGACGTAAATCTGGTTGCTCCGTACATTTTGATCGACGAAACAGATTAATCTGAGATTGTGACGTATGTTGTGTATTTGTTTTGTTTACAAAAATAATTTTTTTATGTAAAAACAATGAAATCAAATTATTTGATGTTGAAAACAACAAATTATATAAATTACCGATATCAGAGGAAAATTTTGTCAAAATGTTAGCTGGGCGTGAGTTGCAATATGTACATAATATTTTTGGTTATATTTAAGGTTATAACCAGTTATAAAAATTTGATCGATTTGATCTGGATCGTTCGTTAATTCCAATTTGCTCAGACTAATCTGTACTATCGTGACCAAAAATCCGTCACGCCTGAGAGGCAAATACCGAACGCAGCTATAATATCCCTAGGTATAATTACAAGCTTTTATTTAACTTCACCTGTATGTATGTATGTATGTATGTAATCAAATCTTGCAACTCATTTTTGAAGAACTTCCAAAGATCCGATTGACTTCAAATTTCGCATAGCGTCTTAGTTCCGATGACAATACAATAATATGGTTTCATCGGTTACCTACCTCCCCTCTAACGTGGGGGGTGGAGATAGGGTTACCAGACGTCCGGATTAATCCGGACATGTCCGGATTTTTACTACGTCCGAGTGGGTCCGGGCGGATTTTTCATAAACGTCCGGATTTTAAAGTAGCCGCCTTTATAAACATCAAATAATGCAAAATAAACTAGTTTCAAAAAATGTAATTAAACAATAATCGTCGATAAATTTAGCAGTGTGAATTCACCTTGAAGCGGGGTCTTCACATAACGTTTTACCTTACATCTTGCCTGTTCAGTCAAAACGCATCAAGTAAAACTTTGTGTGTAGACGGAAAAACGGACGTTTTACTTGAACTGATTTAAGACGGAAGACCGCCTAGAGAACTGACCGGATCACGCATTGTTTTCCAATAAAACCATCGTTTTGTATCAAAAACTGATCTAAAAACGTACGTTAAAACTATCAAGTGTCTACACTAGTCTTTCAACCGTCATACTTGACCCTTTTGACTGACAGGCAAGACGTAAGGTAAAACGTTATGTGAAGACCCCGCTTAAAGTAGTATTATTAATTTCGCCTTGTTGAAGTTTACACTTCTGCCGTGTGGTCTTAAGCACACAATTTTTTTGATGAAGTTTGTAATCTAAAAAAGTACATATCAGACAATTCTACTTCTGATGACCACAATCTGCCTACCCACGAAAAATGGGCAAAATATTTTAATGCAAGTATTTCTACCCAGTGGACCAAAGAAAGAAATAGGCTGCTTTTATCTTCTGTAAAAGGAATACTCATGACTTCATACAATGTAAGAAATATGAGCTGGTCAGTATTTTACGATTTTGTACTTCTGCCTAAAAATTCAACGCTGTTGAATAAAATACAAAGCAGTGAAAAGTACCTATAAAATAGTAGGTATATTATGTTATTTATTAGTTATTGTTTCAATTAAAAAAAAGTGGATTTTTTGTGTGTGGCATAGAAAAAATTTTGACGTCCGGATTTTGTCCGGATTTTCTTGACGGCTGGTCCTGGTTAGAGACGTTTTCATCTGGTAACCCTAGGTGGAGAGGGGGTAAAACTTTAGTTTGTCCCATTTCAACCAAAATTGGTATCTGGGGGTTTTTAAGGATGACAAATACGAATTTTTGATCAGATTACAAAAATTCAATATGGCGGATTCAAAATGGACCATTTAATGTCAAGTTTTTCTGATTACTTTCAACTGACTTTCACGTATCCGATTGACTTCAAATTTCGCAAACCGTTATAGCTCAGACGACAATCCAATAATGTGGTATCACTGACTGCCTACCTCCCCCCTAACGTGGAGGGCGGAGAGGGGGTAAAATTTTAGTTTGTTGGATTTCCACCAAAATTGGTATCTGGGGGTTTTTGAGCATGAGGATTACAAATTTTTGATCAGATTACAAAAATTCAATATGGCGGATTCAAAATGGACGATTTAATGTCAGGTTTTTCTGATTTCTTCCAACTGACTTCCACGTATCCGATTGATTTCAAATTTTGCATACCGTTATAGTTCCGATGACAATCCAATAATGTGGTATCACTGACTGCCTACCTACCCCCTAACGTGGAGGGCGGAGAGGAGGTAAAATTTTAGTTCGTCGGATTTCCACCAAAATTGGTATCCGGGAGTTTTTGAGGATGCAATATCTGGGGGTTTTTGAGGATGCAATATCGATGCGCTAGGTGAAATGCATGGACTTAGACAAATCTAAAAATTAAAAAATAAATTTAGAAAAAAAAACTTTTTGAAAACAAGCTTTTATAAAATGGACTAAAAAGCATAAAGTAATTTTTTGAGTGTTCTGATATCATAATAATAAAAGCGATGGGCGTATTTAATATTAGGTAAATGCGAGGGGTCATCAGCTTTCAACAGTACTGTACAAATTTCACAACAGGACCCGACAGTACCACGACAGGACCCAACAGTACTCGACAGTACCCAACAGTACTCAAAAGGACTCAACAGTACACGACAGGACCCAACAGGACTCAACAGTACTCAACAGGACCCAACAGTACTCAACAGGACCCAACAGTACTCGACAGACCCAACAGTACTCGACAGGACTCAACAGGACCCGACAGGACCCAACAGTACTCGACAGGACCCAACAGTACCCAACAGGACCCAACAGTACTCAACAGGACCCAACAGTACTCGACGGTACACGACAGGACCCAACAGTACACGACAGTACTCAAAAGGACCCAACAGTACTCGACAGTACTCGACAGTACACGACAGGACCCAACAGTACACGACAGTACTCAACAGGACCCAACAGTACTCGACAGTACACGACAGAACCCAACAGTACACGACAGTACTCAACAGTACTCGACAGGACCCAACAGTACTCGACAGTACACGACAGTACCCAACAGTACTCAACAGGACCCAACAGTACACGACAGGACCCAAGTCCTGTTGGACGCTGTACAAAATTTTAGGGTGCCGATGACCCCTCGGGTAAATGCCTTTCCATGCGCATTTGGTGGATCGTCCACAACCGATGATGGGCCGACATTTCTCTGCTATAATATAATGAATTTGGATTTTCAATAAATTTCGAGTTAACAAGGCTAAAACAAAAATGAGTAAATTTCCTTTAATACGCCCATCGTTTTTATTATTATGATATCAGAACACTCAACAAATTACTTTATGCTTTTTAGTCCATTTTATAAAAGCTTGTTTTCAAAAAGTTTTTTTTTCTAAATTTATTTAATTATTGTGTTATATTCGGTCAGTACGTTTACCAAAAACACGAAAGAAGAATTCTAATTAAAATAACTTGCATTTCAGATCATTTTGAATAATATTTTGTGGCGTGAGTTGCTTATCCGTCTGTATGTCTGTCACTTTTAGTGGTATTTTAAGGTATTTGGAAGTTTCATTTTTTCTTTTGGAAAAAATATATTTTAACAAAAATAAAAATAAATGGATCCATGATGGATCTGATACCTTCCTAGCCCATTACCACATCCCAAATGAACTCCACTTTAAATCAGCGTTGAAAACTGTTTTTTAATATCTCAGAAACAGAAGCTCCTACAAAGTTTTTTGTAATAATGTAAATTCTGTATGTAAATTATTGACATATTCAGGTGATGCTCGGTTCAAAAGTTACGTTATTTTTAATTTTTAAACTGTAAAAAAAAAACTGTAATTAGTATTAATGGATTTTACCTTAGAATAAGAAAAATTTCTAAGGATTTTACAGTATTAATAAAATGTTTTTTATTTTCATTTTTTTTAAATCTCTTTTAGAACCAAGGCATCCATCGAACTATCCTTAGCAGGATTGTGGCCGCCTGCGCTTTCTCAAAGATGGAACAGATTACTGAACTGGCAACCAATTCCTTACAATTATAAAGAAGCTGCTGTAGATACGGTAACATAATTTTTTAATAGTATGTACAGTCAGGGACTTTTTACATTGCCGGTATATTTTTTCTTGTCAAAATTTATTATTTAAAAATATCGGTAAAAAGGGTATTTAAAATATTTATGTATACAGGGTGTCCCAGATAAAAGCAAATGTTTTGAAAAGTAGTTACGTAGGCATGACAACAAACACAACTACGGCATTTGTTACACAGCCAACTAAGTGAAAAACAATTTTTTAAATAAATTCACATTTTTTCGTCATCGAAGATCAAGATAGACTTTATTTTATTTATGCATATTACTCAGGTTTAGTGCATTTTTGTTGAAGTAATTATTATAATATTATTATTATTAAATAAATAAACCAACGTACGTCAAACCGAACCGACCAGTGCGTTCCTTTATTTTTCCAAAATATTTCTTTGCTACTACTACTATTATTAGGTACTAAAAAAAAACTTATAATTTTAGGAGATTTCTTTTTTCACTGCCTGTCCGACCTTCTTTCCAACAGTTGCAGAAACTTCTCTGTCAGAAGGCATAGCCAGCTACCTTAATGAGCGCTACAACTCAACATATCAAGTGCTGGAAGCACAGAATATTAGTACGGAAATAATGTCAACATTTACTTTGTTTTTCACGCTCTCTGTTCAGGTAAGAATGAAAGGATGGTTACACACTAAAATAAAGACTAGACGCAAGCTATCCACTATATTTTGAATGCATCATCCGCACAAAAAAAATACAAGGGGGCAAAGGGCCGATTGTTACCGACATAGGACAAATATGAAATTTTTAAAATTTTGATTTTTTAAAATATTTCAACCATCCTTCTACCCCCTTGCAGCCCCTCCACCACACCAATAATTCCGCAATATGTTTGTACCAAAGTTGTTTAAAATTCGTCGATTGGGTTTTAAAATATCGTGTCCCAGAGAGACAGACAAAATTTGAGTAGAAATAAAATTTTGTCTTTATTTATTTTAAACACGACGCACAGTGGTTTAAAACGGTTAAATTTCGGAAAAAAGTTAATCTCTTTAAGAGTATTTATCACATAAACTTGAAAGTTATTACATATATTTAACACATATTTACCAATTTATTTTAGCTAAATCCCCCCCTTCTCTTCCTTGCAGGGTGTAGGGTAAAAATTGTGTAATATAAATAAAAAGGTAAATAATTACTCAATATTACTAGCAATGGTTACAAACTTAGTAACCATTGTTATTAGTTTGATTGATAATTGTTTTTTCAAAAAAACTACTTTCGCCCTCTATTGTGTCATGACATAGGCGTACTAAGGGGAGGGAAATGGATGCTCCTGTGCCCCAAGACCCTCGCAGTCCCTTAAATTTTATTGTGGAATCAAACATAAAGTACTATAATTTTTTGTTAAATTATTATTTAGCCCCTCCCCCCCTTAAGGAATCTGGCAATTTCTTGTCGCCTACTTATTCCTATATATTTAATAAATTTATTTAGTGTGGTCAAAAGTAAACAAATCAATATATTTTTTGAAATAGGAAGTAATCCACAAATTTATATCTTAAACTCTTATTTTTCACAAGAACAAAAAAACTTTTTATGTTAAAAATATCCCACCAATGTACAGGGTCACAGTTTATAAAGTTCCATATAGAAAAACTTTTTTATTACTTGTCACATAAACATAAAGATAATTCAAAAATCAAATTACTCATAAAACTACATAGATTTTTGCCACTTTTTCAGTTTTTTCCTTAATCACACTCCACAGGCTAGGAGGTCCTTTTTTGCAACAGAACATCCTGTGGATGTTTTTTTAAAATTTTGAAATAGATCATATCTTTTTCTTAAGCGGTTCTTGAGTAAAATAAAAAGTAATTTGCCATAAGGGCAATGTGTTAGCCAAGGAAAAATAGTATAGCTAATTCTTTGTTCAACACATTGCTTTCTCAAGACAAAGGTGAATAAGAAAGAAAAGATCTATCAAACATTTTAAAAATATACAGGGTGTACTATTAAAATAAAGACCCAATGGTCATCTTGCGTGTAAGGTGTGATTTAATTATTATTAATTATCCTTTTCTGCCAAATAACAAAAAAGTTTTCCAAGTGGAACTTTATATACGGTACATTACATCCTAAAATACTCTGCCAATCTATGGGCACATAAGCTCACACTGGTTACTATAGTTTTAGTGTATCTACTTGAAAGCTAATATAACTAAAAACTGAAGTATATTTTATTGAACTCCAGACTCAATTACCTTTCGTTTGATACCACACAAGCCATGTTTTGACTTAAACTCTAATTTTTCAAATCTACCCCCACCCTTTTTTAAAAAACTAAAATGTATTTTTTTTAACTCCAGACTCAATTACCTTTCGTTTGATATCACACACGCCATATTTCCCCATAAACTCTAATTTTTGAAATCTACCCCCACCTTTTTATTTGGTTTGTGTTCGGTGGATTTTGTTCATTTTTAAATGGGACCATCTCGGCCCAAAACCCAGCCTAGGTACCAAATTTCATTAAAATCGGCCAAGCGGTTTTTGAGTTATGCGCGTTGGTCGTTACAGACAGACAGACAGACAGACATACAGACAGACAGACAGACAGACAGACAGACAGACAGACAGACAGACGGCGCAACAAAAAAGTTTCAAAATCATCTGAAACGCAAAGATATATAAAAATTTTTGAAATCGGAGCGACTTTTTTTTTCTCGAAAAAATTAGGATCACCATAGCTCACACTACTATAGTATAGTATATGTGTGAGCTAAAATATAATTTGTAAACATAATGAATGATAACAAACTGATAAATTGACTCAGTGGCGTATATAGAAAAAAGTTTCGGGGTGGGCCCGAGACAGTTTTAGGGGGGGGGGGGGACGAGACCTCCTGAGGCTGTATTTTATGCTATTTTATGTTTGTATTCATGAAATATGTGAAAAATATCCAAAAAAATCTTAGCTTCGAGCCGGGCCCCCCAGGCCCCCCCGTATATACGCTACTGAATTGACTGATAAATAATAAAATAAATAAATACTTCAAAATATATAAATATATCCATATTAACACAGCAACTAAAACCCGTTAATTGTGTGTATATTTAAATAACAAAGCAACAATTTTAGGAACCTAATTCACAGACAGGCAGATATTTGCAGCTGTAACCTATAGTCATTAAAATAAGACATTGTGGATTATAACCATAAAAAAATCTCATTGCGGGAGGCTGCGGGAAGACAACTTTTAGTCTGCAGAAATTTGCATACATCAAAATAACATAGTTTTTTCTGTTATTTTAATTTTTTTTGAAATTATGGATAAAACTTTTTTTTTCTTTTTAGGCTTACAAAACACTACTAAATACGCACTAAACGTAAAAAGGAAAAAGGAAAATTGACAAAGCGGTTTTTGTTTAGGAGATAAATAAAGGACGGGTTGCAGATTGAGAAAAAAATTAAAAATAAATACAAAATTTTACTTTACCATCCAGTTTTTCAAAATTCAAATTAAATCTGAAAAAAACAATCATAGGTTTAAACTAAGGGTACATTTCTTTACAAAAAAATCAATTTTTTTTTTGAAATCTTGATATAAAATGCATAGTTTTTTCATAGGGATAAACCATTGTGCGACGGTACGGTTAGATATATAATCAGCGGCTGATGACGTTATAAAGGGGGGGGATGGGGGGGCAGAAATTTAAATTCCATGAAAAATGAAATAAAACAACTTATCGAAACAATTTTATTTTCCAAACAAGTACCTACTTGGTGTAGTGTTTAGTTTATTTGTTTATAGATAAAGCCCATTCGCCTTTTTTTATGGACCCGTAGAGCAACTAAGTATATGTCTAATCTTTGTCCCATTTTCCTTATGTTCGGTAATGTTTTGCCTATAGGCACTATTCACTTGGCACCTAATATCAGTCTTGCCTAGCATAGAAAATTCTGTGGTTATTTAAATGAATACCACTTACTTTGTGTCTTTTTAACTTTTCACTAAGCGTGCAAAGGTAATGTGTGATATCAGGATCACTTCGTGGATTGTTCATAACAAAACAAATAAAGCAAAAAAAAAGCATTTCTTTTTTTAACAAGCGCACAACCAGTTTTCAGCATCGTATAATTTTTTATTAAATTTTCTATTATAAGTTTTTATGGAACACCCCTCGGTATTACTTACACTAAAATTTTGGTTAATTTTTGGGTACAGTCTATGTGGCCCTAAAGATTTTATTTGTAATCGAAGTTCATATGTCAACGTATTTAAATTTGCACAGTTAATTATATAATTGACGGTATTTATTTCCATTTTATAAACAAACGATAACAAAAACAAACAATGACACGATATCAAAACAAACTCATACGTCTTCACTAAGGATAGAACCGGCTTCGTAGCAGGACAACGGACGTTTTCGCACGATAATGATGGCCGACTTCAACTAAAACAAACGTTCCCAAATACCTTTCCGTACCTAACAGCTACGGTATAAAAATCGCTTATCATTTTTTCAGAAAGAATTAGGTCTCCCATTGGATAGTTGGACTAAAGAAATCTATCCACAACCCTTGCGTTCTTTGGCCGTAGAAACTTATTACATTATGACTAACACCACCTTCCTTAGGCGAATAGCTGCAGGTAAGAGTTTAGATGGAATTATTTACAGTCGCCCATTTTACTATCTCAATTCTTTTTATAGTTTTTGCAAAGTCAGTTGAATAACCATCGGCATATCCTTTATAGAAAGTGACATGGGCGGCGGTAGATATACAGTGAAGTCCGGATATAACGAACCTCAAAAATGAACTAAATACGGTTCGTTATATCCGAGGTTCGTTATAAACAGTAATAAATAAATTTTGTTTAATGTTTTGTGTTTCTTTTTTTAATAGTATCCAAGATTAAGAAAACTAAAAATATTACAAAAGATACTATAAATTTTCATATTTTAAAAAAAAGGCACAATACATATGAATAAAGACGTTTATTATTGTTGTTCTACATATAAATATGTAAATTACATAATATGGTGGTATGTAATACATATATAAAAGAAGCCTAAATCTTTTTTTTATTATTATGAAATCCATAATTTTTGTTTGTACATTTCTACTTGAAAAATATTCCCTGTTTATATAGCTTTCAAGATTACAAAATGATGGAGGAACTTGGCGTGATTCCAAAAAATTACGAGTTTCCGAAATTTTGTTTTCCATTTCACGAATGGTTGGAACATAAACCTTAGTGACTTCAACAGAATTATCTTGAACAGGATCATCATTATCTTCCTAATCATCACTTGAAACCATGTTTAACGTTACGGAGAGATTATAATTTGCTCATCAGTCAACGTTTCTCTTGCTACAATGTCTTTATCAATAGTCACATAATCATTAAAATCGAAGTCACACATTTTTCTCTTAGCTTGTTCTTCTACTAAATCAAGCATATCATTATCGAATTCATACTCGTGATCATATTCTGGGTCTTGTGCATATCTTTGCAACCATTCGTGTCGTTGCCGTATCGTCTAGTGTGAAAACGCCCATTATCTGCTTATATAAAGTTCGTTTTAAAAGAAAAATACATATTCTAGATTATTAAAATCAGGTTCGCTATATCCGGAAATTCGCTATAAGCGGGATCGTTATAACCAGTAAGATAATACACGAGTATTTATGAAGAATTTTAGAGAGCTCAACTATGAGCTGAAATGTTTCAGGAAAAGATAGTACAGGAGTTTCCGCACGAACTTGGCGGGGCACTGCCGTACCCCCAGATTTTGATAAAAACATCAGATAGTATCCAGCCTTAGCGTTCGATAGAGACCAAAAACAAAAAATTGAACAAAGGGCAAAAAACTACAGCGAAAATAAAAATTACGGTGCTTTTGGTATACCTTATATTTTTATTGTTTACTACAGGAAGCTTCCTGAAAAAACTGCTAGCAGACAGCCAAGCCAAAATCAACGGTACCATATTTCCAGAGTCCCGAAAGTTGTTCCTTTATTCCGCTCACGAGTTGAACATTGGATGTTTGGTTTTGTCATTGGACGCCTATCCATTGGCGGACGTGCCTGCCTATGGATCCCATGTCATTTTCGAGCTTCACGAAATTGGTGGAATATGGGGTTTCAAGGTAGGATTTCGTAAAGTAAAAATTATACACAGAATTTTTAGAAAAACATTTTCAAACTAGTAAGAACCTTTCATTTTGAAATTTGTATTGGGGAACTTCGCTTTACTTTTATCTCAATTCTTTTTACGGAATACCTATTTCGCGCACTTTTACATGAAATGTTTTTGTTATGATTTCACTCCTTTTTCAAAAGACTTCGATAATATTTAAGTTTTAAAGTAGTAAAATATGCGGAATATTTAAAACTTTTGCAATGCCTTATTAAAAATGTTGAAGTTTTTTTTATTTCCTATGGATTTAGCATCAGCTTTCTAAAGCTTAGCTTTCTAGTGTTCCTGGAAGTGGGCAATGTTACTTTTACATAACTTTACATTTATAGGGGAGGAAATTAACTTAAAATTTTGGTATTCTTATTTTTTTATTTTTTGCAAAAATATTAATTAGTAAAAAAGTTATTAAAGAAAATCAAATTGAAAAAATAAAGTTTAACACCCTGTATTTCGGCTAATACGAACTTTTGGACTAAGGTAAGTATGGCTAAATCGTAATATTTTGACCCAAGGAATCTACAATTTAACGATGTACCATTAGTTCTGGGACACCCTGTATATAAAATATTTAAAAAGCTTCAACAACACTGATAACATCTTTAATTTTGCTAGATTTCAATTTTTGTTTTTAACAACAAGTTTTGGAACATGGCGGTTTAAAAAAAAACATCCATAAGAATCAAAAACCGTTTGTTATAACAAAGTTTTATTTGTTTTAGTTATTTTATCAAGACTGGACAACTAAAAACGGGGAACCTCATGCATTGACAATTCCTGGATGCGACAATTTCTGTCCGTACGATGAATTCGTAACCCTTGTGTCCGATATTATTCCGGACTCCGACGCGGAATGCAAAGGAACCATCTAGATACTGTAGAGACATTCTACACTTGATACAGTCATAGGCTTTTTAAATTGGCGCCAAAAAATATTCTTTTCTTATTTTAAATTGGGATAATCAGTTTGAAGGTTGCTTTATAAAAATTTTTAATGTCAAAAAACTGTCATTAGCATTAATGAATTTTCACCAAAATCTAATTAGGTCGTTAAGGTGTCGAACACTATTTTACGTGAAAATTTTATGAAAACCAGTTCAGCGGTTTAGGAGCTATCGTGTTACGGACAGAAGTATATACACACACACACACACACCTACTCACACACACAGACAGACATCACGACGATTTTGCTGAGAGAGGTCAAAAAACATCCAAACAAGAAATTTTCGGCGTTATCTGAAAAAAAATTTTTTCGTCGAAAATAATACATTCTCTAGTCATTGCTGCGCGGGCTAGGAAGGTAAAAATACCGGTAATTTAAAAAATATCTGACTGTACCAAAAATGTGTCACACTACTTTTTGTTATTGTTTTTTTTATAATGATTTAATGTTTAAAAGATAAAGTGTAGGGTAACTAGATTTTATTTACTTATTGTTTTTTATAATGATTTAATGTTATTGTTTTTTTTATAATGATGTAATGTTTAAAAAATAAAGTGTAGGGTAACGAGATTTTATTAGCTTAATGTTTTTTATAATGATTTAATGTTATTGTTTTTTTATAATGATTTAATATTTAAATAAATGAATCCATGACGGATCTGATACCTTCCTAGCTAGCCTATTAGCTAGCACAAGCGAAGCTAATATAATCAGCCTTGAAAGCACTTTTTTGTAAATATCTCGAAAACCAATGCTCCTACGAAGTTTTGGTTATAACACAAATTATTGAGCAAATTGTAGTCGGTTCGGTTCGGTTCGGTTCGGTTCGGTTCGGTTCGGTTCGGTTCGGTTCGAAAACCGCATATTGATGCGATGCTCCGTTAAAAAGTTAGCATTTTTAAAAAATTTTAATTGTCAAAAAACTTTCATTAGCATTAATGGATTTTGATCAAAAACTAATCAGCTCGTAAGAGTTTCGAACATTATTTTACCTGAAAATTTTATAAAAATTGGTTCAGCGGTTTAGGAGCTATCGTGTAACGGACAGAAAAAATACTCTGCCAATCTATGGGCACATAAGCTCACACTAGGTACTATAGTTATAGTGTACGTGTGAGCTAATATAACTAAAAATTGAAATATATTTTATTCAACTTCAGACAATTACCTTTCGTTTGATACCACACAAGCCATGTTTTCACTTAAACTCTAATTTTAAAAATCTACCCCCACCCTTTTTAAAAAAACTAAAATGTATTTTATTTAACTCCAGACTCATTTACCTTTCGTTTGATATCACACACGCCATATTTTCACTTAAACTCTAATTTTTTACATCTACCCCCACCCTTTTTTTTTAATAACTTAAAATTCATTTTGTTTAACTCCAGACTTAATTACCTTTCGTTTGATATCACACACTCCATATTTTCACATTAACTCTCATTTTTGAAATCTACCCCCCAACTAACATTTATAGTAGCGGCTACATGTTCTAAAGGCTTTGCTACTTTCTTATAGTAGAAATGTGGTGATCCCAACCAAAATTTGTTACTTTTTAGTTCTAACTACTATTTAGTATCAGGAAATAGTAGATGTTTCGTAAAAACGACCCTCTAAACTACTTCATAGGATTGTTTCTTGATAGTCGATTCTGATAGTCTTCTCTACCACAATAGGACGTTGCTAAAGTTTTACTTTCTTTTTAGTCGTTATTTCGTAGTCGCCCTGACTTTTATATCCTACTTAATTACCACTAGAAAGTTAAGCTTCATTGGAGTCCCAAACAAGTGTATCCGACAACTACATTATAACTTTAATTTTTACCACAAAAGTTTGTGTCATCATAGTAACATCTGATGTAACAATGTAGACAAAATAACTTTGTGGATCAACTTTAAAGCCGCAACTACTTTCAAGTAACCTTTTCGACTATCAGGGAATATAGTTTGGGACGCCATGTTTTTATGTAAGAAAGAAAATTAAATATTTTTGTTGTCGTTTTATGAGCTCATATTAAAGAGCCATACTATTTTATAAACAAATTAGTTGAAGCTTACCAAAAATGCTCTTCTTAAGCACCATTTGTTGGAGTTAACTGTCGATTATGAAAACATAACCTCCAAAATCACAACACAAAAATTCCATCAGCTACCAGAAAACGGCTCAATTTTACGGGCGCACCGGTTTTTTGCAATATATATAATGCATGTTATACAAAAAACTTTGCGTCGCACTCGAATTTTGATCCTCTGCTCGTAAATTCTCACACTTTTGGATAACATAGTTCATATTATAACCATAACCAAACAAAAAAACCAAGCGAGTCTGTTTACTGTTGTGTCCACCATATTGTGTAACAATTCTACCAAAAAGAAACGATTATATTATTTGCAACTACATCGCAACTTTTATGCCATTACGGAAAAAAAAACAGCCTCTACGACGTAGTAGATACCTGGCTACGACGTAGTAGTGTAGTTGTTACTACAGTGACTTTAAATACTTGGCCAAGTAGTTATAACCAGAAATTGGTTCCCCACTTAGGGAATTATAACGTCGCTGTATGGTATACTGAGACGTAGCGGGAGTACGTTGCGGTTACTTTTAAGAAATTCTTTCTAGTTGGGGTTTCGTCGTTACAACTTTAATTGTTTGTTGGGCCCCACCCTTTTATTTGGCTTGCGTTCGGTGGATTTCATTCATTTTTAAATGGGACCACCACGGCCCAAGACCCAGCCTAGGTACCAAATTTCATTTAAATCGGACAAGCGGTTTTTGAGTTATGCGGGTTGGTCGTTACAGACAGACATACAGACAGACATACAGACAGACAGACAGACAGACAGCGAGACAAAAAAGTTTCAAAATCATCTGAAACGCAAAGATATATAAAAAATTTTGAAATCGGAGCAACTTTTTTTTTCTCAAAAAAATTTGGATCACCATAGCTCACACTACTTATAGTAGTAGTGTGAGCTAAAATACATGCATACATATGCACACAGACAGACAGACATCATGACAATATTGCTAGGATAGGTCAAAATTTTTGGCGTCATCTAAAAAAAAAAAATTTCGTCGAAACCAATACCTTCTCTAACCATTGCTGCGCGGGCTAGGAAGGTAAAAATAATCAAAGCAAAATCGGAAAAAGTACAATTTTTCCCAGTTTGACGCCACTGTACGCCAACCCTAACGGATGGATTAAAAAAAATGATTTTGTATTGTGCTCGAGAATATCTGTCCACCGATACATCTCATTACACCGTCAGAATTTTTTTTATCTCATTCCGGATAAATCCAGGCCAAAAACTGATGATAGTTCCCTTAGAGTAATTATATGTTATTACTCTGAGATAGTTGCTTACAGTGGCATATATAGAAAAAATTTTCGAGGGGGTGCAACGCAGTTTCGGGGGGGGGGGGGGCAAGACCCCATGAGGCAGTATTTTCTTCTATTTTATGTTTGTATTCATGAAATATGTGGAAAATATCTAAAAAAATCTTAGCTTCGGGGGGGGCCACTGGTAGCATACGCCACTGGTAGCATACGCCACTGGTAGCATACGCCACTGGTAGCATACGCCACTGGTTCCTTACGTCTATGTTCAGGCCTAGTTTGATGTGGGGACACGCAGAAAAAACAACTTTAAAACCTATAGGTATCTATTACCACAGAGTGTCTGTCCTATTACCTATATAGGTAGTGTCTTGATTTTATAGTGGTTTCTTTTTTTTACATAATTGTTTATATTTTTCTGTTAGCCATTAGCTATGCTTCATTGCCTCTCCTCTTTGCAAAGGCGCCGGCGTCGTGCCTATAATGCAAGGGGGGCAATTTAATATATTTACAACAAAATGTTGCTAAATATGTATATTCCCACTAAGCACAAAATGAAAAAAAAAACAATATAAATGTTGAAAAAATACTCTGCCAATATATGGGCCCCTAAGCTCACACTAGGTACTTTAGTTATAGTGTACGTGTGAGCTAATATAACTAAAAACTGAAATATATTTTATTTAACTCCAGACTAAATTACCTTTTGTTTGATACCACACAAGCCATGTTTTGACTTAAACTCAAATTTTTTAAATCTACCCCCACCCTTAAAAAAAACAAAAAACTAAAATGTATTTTGTTAAACTCCGGACTCAATTACCTTTCGTTTGATATCACACACGCCATATTTTTACTTAAACTCTAATTTTTAAAATATATCCCCACCCTTTTTTTAAAAATAAATTAAAATGTATTTTGTTTAACTGCAGACTCAATTACCTTTCGTTTGATATCACACACGCCATATTTTCACATAAACTCTAATTTTTGAAATCTACCCCCACCCTTTTATTTGGTTTCTGTTCGGTGGATTTTGTTCATTTTTAAATGGGACCATCTCGACCCAAGACCCAACCTAGGTACCAAATTTCATTAAAATCGGCCAAGCGGTTTTTGAGTTATGCGCGTTGGTCGTTACAGACATACAGACAGACAGACATACAGACAGACAGACAGACAGACAGACAGACGGCGCAACAAAAAAGTTTCAAAATCATCTGAAACGCAAAGATATATAAAAATTTTTGAAATCGGAGCAACTTTTTTTTTCTCGAAAAAATTAGGATCACCATAGCTCACACTACTATAGTATAGTATATGTGTGAGCTAAAAACGTACTTTTTTTCTAAAAACAAATTTGTGTTCAAATTCAGTCAACTTTTGAAACTAAAAAAACATGTAGAAAATTCTAACCAGTGACGTATATAGAAAAAAGTTTAGGGGTGGGGTCAAACCAGTTTGGGGGGGGGGGGGGCGAGACCACATGAGGCCTAATTTTATGCTATTTTATGTCTGTATTCATGAAATATGTGGAAAACATCTACAAAAATCTTAGCTTCGGGGGTCCTGGGGGCGGGTATTTTTCATTTTGAAATTTGTATTGGAGAACTTGGCTTTACTTTTACCTCCGTTCTTTTTAAGGAATACCGTTTTTTTCCTTTATATGAAATGTTTTTGTTATGATATGGTTATTTTTGAGGGCTCACCAAATCTCAAGATCCTCAAGACGCTATTTTTGACGGCCGTGAGGTGAGGTGTGACTTTCACGGGCAAACTGCACAACCTTTTTCAACTGGGAAGTGAACCCACAGGATTTTTTGCAGAATTTATACTTGTGACTGTCAGTTTTGTTTTGGCGAGGTTTTCTTAAAGTGTAAAGTTTCTTAACATTAACTTGTTACCTATTTTTATAAGCAAAAATTAAAACAATCAAAACAAAACAAATAACCAAATGTAAGATTAGAAATGAAACGTACCTCACGGGGATTCATTTCCCCGTAGAAGAATATGGTGAACTTAAGATCACCCATAAACGTAAGCATTTGGCTCACCTCACCTTACGGGCAGTCAAGAATAAAAGTCCAGAGACGAGCCCCGTATAATCATCGAATTTTCTTCATCTTTGACGATAATTTTGCATTCATTTGCAAATTCATTTCTACACTAAAACACCCAACAAAAGAAAAAGTAAACATTCAGATAATCAAACCAGAACAATGGGCAGAACACTACAAGGGACTGCTGCAGGAGACGAGACCCGAATATATGGCAGCCTCTCCGAGGAGAGACATAGAAGTACATGGAGAGGAAGTAATCATCGAAAAAGAAATGATAAAGAATAATATTAAAAAGCTTAAATCCGGAAAAGCTAGCGGACCTGGGGGAATATATGCTGAAATGCTCAAATATGGATCAGAGAAACTACTCGAAAATCTCACATATATTATCAATCAATGCATAAACGGACATCCAATACCTAATGTTTGGAAAATTGCATTTATATCCTCAATACATAAAAAAGGAAACAAGCTGGATTGCAACAATTACAGAGGAATTTTAGTAACCAGTACTCTAACTAGATTGTACGGTAGGATTCTTAGAGATCTAATAGAGAATGAATTTCATGAACAAGAAGAAGAAGAGCAAAGTGGGTTTCGTGCAGGCAGATCTTGTAGTGATAATGTTTTTTGTCTTAAACAAGTAATTGAGAAAAGGAGCGCCAGAAATATAGAGACTCCTGTTACATTTGTAGACCTACAAAAAGCAAATGATACCGTTCCAGTAGAAATGGACAGTGTTAGAGCAAACTAATATCAATTATACATACATAAAAGCGATAAAAGAACTATACAAAGAGTCAAAATCTAAAATTAAAATTGGAAATCGACTTTCAAAAGAATTCCTGGTAACAAAAGGCTTAAGACAGGGATGTTGTATCTCTCCAACTCTTTTTAAAATATATATCTCAGTAGCTCTAAAAAACTGGAAACGTAAAGAGCACGGCATGGCAATACAACTTAACGACCGATTTATCATATATACACTACAGTTTCCTGACGACCAAGTAATTGTGGCTAATGATAAAGAAGACATGGAGTATATGATGAGAAAGTTAACAGAAGAATACCAAAAGTGGGGATTAACAGTGAACGTGGACAAGACACAGTACTTATGTATTGGAAACGAATCCAGTGAGTTAGTACTAGAAAATGGACAAACAATATCTTCATGCAATGAGTATGTATACTTGGGTGTCACCTTTGATAAGACAGGAACAGACTGTAAAGAATTGGAAAACATAATAATAAAAGCAAAAAAGGTTATTGAATGTCTTAACAGTGTTTTATGGAGCAGATAAATAAAAAAGAATGTAAAATTTAACATATATGAAACAATGGTGAAAAGTACGCTGTTGTATGGAACAGAGACTTGTCGCGTAACAGAAAAATACAAAACAAAAATGGAAAGTGTCGAAATGGATGCAATAAAAAGATCAATGAGTATATCTAGAATAGATCACATAAGAATGGGAATCGAGTACGGCCATGTACAGTCGGGGACTTAATAAATGGCCGCTGCCGTTTTCAGAAGAGCTTGGATGAGAATTCCAATACCGGGCGAGGTTTATGAATGAATGAATTATTGAACGCGCTTTCTATTTTTCATCTTCCATTTTCAACTTTCCATCTTCCATCTTCCATCTTTTCATTTTTCATTTTCTCATTTTTCATTTTTCATTTTTCATTTTTTATTTTTCATTTTTCATTTTTCATTTTTCATTTTTCATTTTTCATTTTGATTTCGGTGTTCGACACTGTAACTTTGTATTGTAATGTATTTATAAAAACTGTTTTTAAGGCTGATATCTGATATAGCGTGGGGTTGACTTGCAGTGTGCCCATGGGCAAGGTAACCGTGGACTTGACCCACTTAGGTTATACATCGTTTAAAAGATAGTTTAATTTTCTACAATAAAGTTAAACAATTTCTGTAAAATGCTTAGCTTTTGAGAAAATGACATAAAATTGAATAATTTCGGTTTATTTTGCATATACTATGGAAATATATAGGAAACGGGTGTACTGCTAATACTTCACGGTTAGTATCTCAGCAAAAGTACTACCCAGAGAACTTAGTGGCTATTTTTTTTAGGCTTTTAAGGCTATTGGTTGTTCTTAAAAATCAAAATTGGTCAAAATCCAAAATTGCGGCGAAATATTTAGCCATAACTCAAAAACCATTCGTCTGACAAATAAACATGCACAAGTGTTTTTGTAGGAAATTTTTTGTCTTCAACTTTTTTTCTAAAACGTACAGTAACCAAGTAATTTTAAAAATACCCTTTTTATGCACACTAAATCCAAGATGGCGGGGGAGCCGGCCGCCCCCAAGGTCGAAAACTCGAGTTTATTTTTGCAAGCTAAAATTCTATAATGACTGGACTATTTAGCCACCCCCAAAAATAGTGTTCTTGTGCGTTCAGAAGTTGGGGTAGCTACACATTTACAACAATTCAAATCTTAAAGTAAAGGCCGTCATCACAGCTGTTTTCGAATCGCCCTTAGTCAAATAACCAATTATTGCTTGTATTTATTTTTTTTAGCTTTATTTACACTTTAAAAACTTACCATTTTAAAAATGGCTAAAAATACAAACATGTTGCATTTGTGTTTCTCTATGTAAGTATGTAATAAAAAAAATAACAATAAATTAAAATCCTGAAAAATCACTATTATGTGTATTTTTTTAACCGAACATTCAAACGGACTACAGACCAAAGCTAATTTTTTCCGCAATTATGTGTATTTTTTTAACCGAACATTTAAACGGAATACAGACCGAAGAGAAATTTTTCATGATTAAATTTAACCCAGGAATGCGAATAAATTATGTGTTGAACGACGCGCCACGAAATCCGGCCGGTATTGGGATGCTTATCCAAGCTCTTCTGAAAACAGCAGCGGCCAATTATTAAGTCCCCGACTGTACAACGGATGAACGACAAGAGATTACCAAAGCAGGTCCTAGAATGGCAACCAATAGGGCGCAGAAAAAGAGGGCGTCCTAAACTAGATTGGCAACAGTCAATCCAAAGATCAATGAGTCAAAAAAATCTGACAGAAGATGACTGTCAGGATCGAAGGAGGTGGAGAATAGGCGTCGGACAACGTAGAAAAACGTTCCAAACCGACATAGTAGTAGTAGTAGTATAATTTTGCCCCCTTTTTCCCTATTTCGCCGCCACCTATGATCTCTGGGGAACTCTCGAGTGCACTACTAATCGCAATAATAATAAACGAACCTAAAGGTCAAATATCTAGTAGTAGCAAAAGAAAAAAAATTATAGGTACATTAAGATTGTTCTCGAGGATACACCCACCACAAATCGAACCACCCGAGTCAATTTGGTTTTCAAGAACCTAACATAAGTCTAATTTTGGTCTAGTTATTGCCATGAGCGATATTTAGTTTAAATTTATAAAATAATTAATTCATTATGAATTGGTATCGCAAATTGGGCATATTGCAGTTTACTGGGTACCCATAACGATTTAGAAATTGCCAATTAAACGATCTGAAACCTAGATTGCTTTAGTGACTGTTACTAAAAACTATTTTTTTTTTTAAAAAACTTTTTTCTATTACCAAAAATTAAATTTCTTATTAAAAAACTTTTTTTTATTAATAAAAATAAAATTTCTTATTAAAATACACATACTTTTATTTAAAAAATGTTAGCTCTATTCGTTTTATTAGCAGTGACTGCTGTGTTATTGTTTGTGTGTCTTTGGCAAAGGAGGAAGTTGTATTTTTGTGCTGTTAATTTACCAGGGCCTCCTGCCGTTTTGCCTTTGGTTGGAAATGGATTTAGTTTTTTGTGTCGAATTGAAGGTAAGTCCATTAATTTTGACTACAGAGTGTTAAAAAGACAAAGTGTTAAAAAGACAAGAAATTTAGACAAAAATATTTTTTTCGCAGCCACTCCATAACGGACGATACTGTGTATACTGTTTTGAATGTTTTTATCAAAACAAAAATATTTCAGGTAAAAAAATGCCAAAATGATATCCTGTAAAAAGAATTGAGATAAAAGTAAAGCCAAGTTATCCAATACAAATTTTAAAATGAAAATATTTTTTGAAACTTTTGGATAATATTTAAGTTTTAAAGTAGTAAAATATGCGGAATATTGTTCAAAACTTTTGCAATGCCTTATTTTTAAGGTTTTTAAATAATTTTTTCCTATGGTTTTATTGTACCTATCAGCCTTTAAAAGCTTAGCCCTCTAGCGTTCCTGGAAGTGGACAATGTTACTTTTACATAACTTAACATTTATGGGGGAGGGCAGTAAATGAAAATTTTGGTGTTTTAAATTTTTTTCTATAGTTTCATCATAGTTTCTATCAGTCTTCCAAAGCTCAGCTCTCTAGCGTTTCTGGAAGGGGGCAATGTTACTTTCACATAACTTTACATTTATAGGGGAGGGAAGCAAATTAAAGTTTTGGGGTTTTCAAATTTTTAATAGTTTTATAATATTTCCTATCAGTCTCACACACCTCAGATCTCGCTTCTGGAAGTGGGCAATGTTACTGTTACATAATTTTACATGTATAGGGGACGGGAGTATATTAAAATTTTAGGGTTTTTTGATTTTTCCAAGGGTTTGGTCATAATTTCTATCAGTCTGCCAAATTTAATTTTTGCAGCATGGCTCTGTAGAAGTACAGTAAAATTTTGATGATCTATATCTACATAAGTGAGAGAATGAGTGCCAATTTGGCCATTTTTTTCAATTTTTGAACTGTCAAATAACTGTTATCAGCATTAACGGATTCGGACCCAAATCTTATCAGCTCGTTACAGTGTCGAACACTATTGAGTTGATAACTTCATGAACATTAGTTCAGCGAGCAAAAAGGAGTTTTTTTGTTTCCCTTATATTTTTCCGTGGGTAGCCTGAAGCTTAACCTCACGGGGGTCCAAGATCTAATGGACACCTAATAAGTGTTGACAGTTAACCGTTTCGTCCTTATGGGACTCCTCAGAACACTGCTGGTCAATGTGACAGATCTTGCGAAGTTAATCAGATGGTTTTGTCTCTAATTAAATGTAATTAGTGAGCGAACTATAGCAAGAGGCGCCATCTACCGAGATACGAGAGAAACAAAAAACCAAAAGCAGGCGAACACTGCTATACAATATCGATCAATGAAAAGATGGTAGATGGCGCCTCTTGCTATAGTTCGCTCACTAATTACATTTAATTAGAGACAAAACCATCTGATTAACTTCGCAAGATTTGTCACATTGACCAGCAGTGTTCTGAGGAGTCCCATAAGGACGAAACGGTTAACTGTCAACACTTATTAGGTGTCCATTAGATCTTGGACCCCCGTGAGGTTAAGCTTCAGGCTACCCACGGAAAAATATAAGGAAAACAAAAAACTCCTTTTTGCCCGATTAGCCACGAAACTTGTTTGATTTTTAATTCACGGGTACGAAATTCCACGTTTATTAGTTCAGCGGTTTAGGAGCTATTGTTAAGATGGGTCCAAATACACCCAAATAACACATTTTAGGCGTTTTCTCAAAAAAAAATTAAATTTAAAACAATTTCTTCTCTGGCCAAGAAGCAGCGGCGTAGCGTGCCCGAAAGGGCGGGGGGGGGCGACAGCTAAAAAGGGCGCCTCGGAAAATCTGAAAACTGATGAAAAATAAATGTTGTGGCAAAAAAAAAACAAAAAGGTCAAACAGGCGCCTCTCACAAAACTTGCGACCAAAAAAAAGAAAAAAAAAAAAGGTCATCATGTGTCAGGGGGCGGCCGATAAGTCAAAAAGGCGCCTCTCACAAACCTTGAGACCAAAAAAAAAAAAAAAAAAGGTCATCATGTGTCAGGGGCGGCCGATAAGTCACAAGGGCGCCTCTCCCATCTATGGGGCGCCACTCTACCCTCGGGACGGGGGGGGCGACGAACCCCCCGCGCCCCCCCCACGCTACGCCGCTGCCAGGAAGGTAAAAAAAAACAAAATTGATGAGTTTAGATGGGGTTTTTATGTTTGTGTCTGCAAGTAAAATTACAAATAGTTCATTACACTTGCAATTTATTCTGCTATTATTATTATTTAAATTTAACATTAATTAATAGTCTAACATGATAATTGGTTTGTTTGTAGGTACCTATTTTATTAATTGTATTCTTGTGATTTATGATATATTGCGACATTTTTGATAGAAAGTACTTCGATAGAGGTAAATATGTATTTAGTTTATTTATAGCCAGAAATTAATAGAACCACAAGTCAAGTATCTAAGTAATAATAGCGTTGGCTAAGAATATCTGATTTAAAAAGAAGCAGTCTGCATTGGCGTAGCTAGCCTTGCTTTTCAGGGGGGGCCGTGGCCCCGGTCTATCTTGAACAAAAAGCAAACATAGGTTTTAAAGAGTCGTGCAAAGTGTGCAATGAATAAAAAAAAATACGCGCATTAAATGTTCTAATATTTTAATATAACAAATTTAATAATACATTTACCAACTTATTTATATGTATACACAGGAAGTATGTAATTCAGCAATTCTACAAAGAAAGTTTTCTACGTCGCTGACTGAAAGCGTCTACCACACTGTCTAAGTCGACATCAACATCTTTTTCTATGAATAACAATGACAAACCTGAGTGTCTCTCTTGAGTCATAGTTGTTCTAAGCCAATTAAAAACTCTCCTCATGGCAGAAAAAGACCTCTCGCAAGTTGCACTTGAAATTGGAAGAATACTCGCAAGTTGGTAGAGGTTTGGATAGGTGTTTTCTGCTATATGTTGTTTGATAGAATCATGACCAACAGTTTGATTTAACCGAAAAATACAATTCTTTAAAACGGTAATTTCTGCTCTTAGAGTATAAGTATTAATATTAAAAATTTCCCGGTATTGCTCGACGAATTTATTCCATTTAACGACGTGGGAAAACTTAATATGAAAATGGTTATGAAATTGTCACCAAAATCGGAAAATTTTCATAAGACACTAAACGCTAACCTCAAAAAAACTAAAAAGATTATTATATTTATTTTAGAAAAACAGTTTAAAAAGGTCTTTTATAACCTTACGACATCTACAACCCGATTTCGGAAACAGAGGGGCAAAGGTCGCTGTCTTTATTAAATGCGAAATTTAACTTACACTTCTATAATATTTTACAAGATGTCGCCAATATGTATGAAATATTCAATATACATAATTATGTTTAAATTTAAAAAATATTTTCGGGAAATTGCATAAGTGCAGAAAAGTTACCGATAATTTAAAGAGAAAAAGCCTAATTCCGCAAGACAACGGATTTTCCTGAAATGTAAACATTATCTGAATGATTTTAAATTTTAATGCACTTATTTTATTTGAATATTTCCCGAATAATAATAGAAAAGTATGTATTTTCAGCGTCATGTTCTTTTACTAGTAGTCGGTAGGGGAGGCCTAAAATATCTTAGGGGGGCCTGAGGGACTTCAGGGGGGGCCAGGCCCCCCCCTAGCTACGCCAATGGCAGTCTGGCAATAACCAGATTTATGTCATAAAAGTTTTAATTCCTTACCAATCGAACCCAAAATTTTATCCTCTTTAACTTGGCCATCTTACACTGGACGTTTAACCCTGATTTATAAGTGGCCGTTCACGGTTCACAGTTCGTATACGGATTTTAGCATTTATGGGCCGCCATCTTCCGTTTGCAACCGTTCGGTAATAATAACCTAAAAAAATTGTTTTTTTCATAGTTTTTTTGTTTAAAATGGAGCCTCTAATCTTTTTTGACTTGCCCGTGAGATGAGATGAGCGAAAAGTTCACTTTCACGGCAGTGGCGTGTCGTATAGTGGGCCAAGGGGGGCGAACGCCCCTCTCCCGCCGCTCTGCGCTTGGCGCCCCTGGCGTCCTTTGAGAAAAAAATAGAAAGACTAAATTTAACGCAAAAACAAATGGTGGAGGGTATTCAAGTTCCGGGACCAAATATGTTTTCAGGACTTCGGGACTAAATGTCAGGTCCCGGGACTGGTCTCGACACTAAAATAAAAGTAGAAATAAAATTTCGGACTTCCATTGTCTTTATTTATTTAAAAACACGACGTTTCGTTAAGTATCTCTAACCGTTATCAAGTGTAAACTAAACAATCTAGTCTCTAGGCTACTACTTATACTACTTGGTGTGCAGTCAGGTGTGACGGCCCGTCCCCTTTTTAATCCTAAGACGCCTGTTTTCCTTAAGGAGTGGTTTCCATATGTTTGGTATGTCCGTGCTTGGTTGACTGAAAACTTCTTTATTCTGCATTATAAACGCAGCTTCAATAAACTTTCGTTTTCGCCAATGCGACTCCTTATGTAAAACTTTAGCTTCTGACCACTGGATCCTGTGATCATTTGACCATGCATGATCTGCTAAACCGGATTTTTCAATATCCCCTAATTGGATACTTTTTAGATGTTCATTTACTCTAACCTGAAGAGGGCGTTTCCCTCTTCAGGTTAGAGGAAATGAACATCTAAAAAGTACACTTGATAACGTTTAGAGATACTTACTAACCGAAACGTCGTGTTTTAAAATAAATAAAGACAATGGAAGTCCGAAATTTTATTTCTACATAATCATTGTCTACCAGTTTCAAACATAAAATAAAAGTAATTAAATTAATTTGACACAGAACAGAACACAGGTTTATTGATATTGGTAAATGGTTAACAAAAAACAAATTGACGTAGCAAATAAAAAGGTAAGTATAGGGAAACATTACTTTTGTCCAAAGTGAGATTTAAGTGTCACGCTTATTATGCATGTGTCTGGTATAGGTATAGCGGTTTCGGGACCAAGATGAGGTCCCGGGACCTTCACTGAGTCCCGGGACCACTTTTTTTAGGAAAACTCCCGGGACTGTCCCGGTACTGGATACCCTAATTACAGCGAAGCACTCTGTTCTAAGGTGTAGCATGCACAGAAAAAAAATCTTCGGTTCGTTCTGCCAATAATTTCTTGGCACGTGGCGATCACTTATCCCGGAATTTTAAAATAAAATTCAATATCTATAGTCCTTGCAATACCCCAAGTCAGTTTGCTATCCTTTTTTATTTTTCTGCTATAAAGAAGACAGAAAATAGCTTCGAAAATCATTGTTGGCCCCAGATTGCAGTTGGCAGTTGCAAGCCTGTCTGTCTATCAAAGTTTAAATTGACAATGAAAGTAAACTTTCAAAACAAAAAATTTTTGCCAAGTAGTCAAAGTATTTTGTAAAGTAGATATTTAGAAGTATTCACATATTCTCAGAAAAATAGTCAAGAAAATTGGCGACAAAGATAAACTGTTCATACGAAAATTCCACGCTTTTTTTTGATCTTCAGTCCCATTCGTAACTATAGAGCAGAATTTCAAGAAATACAGTAATAGGTAATGACAAAAAGTATTGAAGCCCTTCAAAACAACGCCTTTAAAAAACTAATTGAAAAAGTTTGTAAAACTACTGTTTAAAAAGATTTATAAAACAAGAAGACTGAAAAAAATGAGCTAAATTGGTGTCGTTCCTCTCGTCATAACATGGCAGTTCACGGGATGGAGTTTTTTGGACGAAGAGAATAAATTATTTTTGCGTAGTTGGTTTTTTAGTTAGATTTTAGATTTTCAGTTTTTTGGTTGGTTTTATTTTATTTTAAGAAAATACGTTTACAAAACCATACAAATAAAGCTTAATATAATAATTTTCATCTTTTAATTTGAACTTAATCCTATGAGCTGTTCTACTGTTCTACTGCAACATTTTAAACTTAGTAATTAGAATACCCTCAATATAGCTTTTTGTAGTTTAAATATTGTGTCTGAAATATATTTTTTAATTCACTCACAAAGAGTCTGTCTCAATACTGTTTTTGTTGAAATTCCCAAAGCCTCTGTGGTTAAATCAGTTGGGAACTTCTTTATACTTTTTAAAAGATCTATGTGTCCATCATAAAAAATGTGAGATTTTCATATGAACAACTTTTTTTATTAAAAATTATGATAAAATACTGTTTTAAGTTACCATAAACAAAAAATATTAATGCTTATATACTTGTAACCACGGAACTGTAACATAAACGTAACAAAGAAATGAGTATGTACTACATTAATATAAGTCGAGCTAAAGTTCATTTGTGGAAACTACAAATAATATTAATTTAACTTTTAGTAAGTTATTATGCTTAGGAAATTTAAAAACTTCAATTTACAAAAAATATAATATAAACAGGGCCTAATCCTATTTTTAAATCATAATTTTTACCAAAACAAATTGCAAAGCTTAGCTCAACTCTAGCTCAAAATACATTGTAGAAAATAACATTTTTGAAAAAATTAAATAATCACTAATTTATCGTTTGTTCATGGTTTGTATTTCTATGGTCAGTCGCACTGAAAATCTTCCGATGTAGAAACTTTGGCGGGAGCACCCCAATTGTTCATAAATTTTTCACTACATAAAATCATTTTGGGAGAGAAACTTTTCTCAAAAAACTATTCCAAATCAGAATCAGAATTTAAATAAAATATAAGCGATAATCTTTCAAAGTCAGAAATTTCAAAACAATTGACAGTTTAAACACCGATCCATCACCCTTATTATAAAGGGTGGTGACCGACTATATTAACCTTAAGGTAACTGATAATTAGTTTTGCAGCATCCATTATCAGTTACCTTAGGAACCTATGGTTTAAAACTGAATTAAGAATAAACATGCGTTTTGTTACCAGAATTACGGGGTGATTAAGCAAAAGGACTAGCCTTATTGCAAAGAGTATACTTGATGATCTTTCAGAAATTGGGTTATTATCTTCTCGGACCCTCCAGTGTATGAATTATTGAATGGGTGAGAGCAGAGACAAAATAAAAGTTTTCTCTATGGGTGAGAAGAAGTACTCCCTCAAAGTCGGGAAAAAGTCAAACTGATTGATTTCCGCATCTCTATTAGTCCGGATGCTCATTCCATCTATTTCAAAAATTCATACGTTTAATGACCGTCGCTTCCTCTTCATAAATTTAAATTCAGCAAGACCGCAGATGCTTAAAACTTAATTTTCCCAGATCAATTCCGTTTATATCAGCACAGGGCCTTGTCGTAGTGTTCACAGAAAACCTAAACCCATTATCTAAAACTTTGTAGGGTCTCATAGCTTATTTAAATAATATATTTTTTTTAGATTTGTTGGAAAGAACCTTGGCTATTTCGAAATTATATCCTTCACCATTTAGGCTATGGATAGGACCGAAATTGATAATTTTTATTAAAGATCCAGATCAGCTTCAGGTAGGTTCCTAAGTGACTAAGGGGTCGTGTTAAAAGCCCCAACCAGTTTAAATGCCACATTCTGTAGCTAATTTTCTTGATCTAAGAAATGAATGGATAAGAAATAAAAAAAAGTAAGGGATGTTAGAGGGGAAGTAAGAAAATTAAAATGGAAATTTGCTGGTCATGATATCAGACAGAATGACGGTCGAGGGAACAAATTTATTGTACACTGGAGACCTTGGGAATATAAAAGAAATAGAGAAAGACCTTAAATGAGAGAAACATGCGGGAGCTAGATGGATGAACACGGCAACAAACAGAGAAGAATGGAAAATATTGGGGGAGGCCTATGTCCAAAGATAGATCGAAGAAAGCTAAATAGATGGAAGAAATTATAATAGTTCTTTAAACAACAACGTTTAAAAACGACTCTTTGCACACGATCGAGACAGTTTGGTGTCGAGGGAGTGTGCAAGGAGGTTTTCAAACGAGTTTTTTACAATATTTTTTATACGACTGCTAATAAAGAAAGAAAAATCAAATTTTAATTTAACTTGTTTTTATTTCCGACATTTTTACAACAAAACTTTAAAAATTCAACATTTTTTTGACGTACCTAATCAACAAAACATACAAGCAGTGACGGTTGCTACGGAACTAAGCCAACTTATATTGGTGGGTGACAACAACAAAAATCACAATGACGGGAGACCCGTATGCAGAAATGACATAGGCGTGCACAAAAATGACATAAGCGTGTGCAAAACGTTTTGCACACAGCGTGCGCAAAATGCCATTTTCAGATCGTGTTCTCCGTGCGCAAAACTCCCTTTTACAAGACAGTCGTATAAAAAAGTAAGTTTGTTGTTACAGCTATTACCCTTTTACATATTTTGCCAAAAATTGGAGTGATATAAAGTAATATCTATACTAATATTTACCCAATTTTTAGATTGTGATGCAATCATCTAAAATTTCAACTAAAGCTTTTGTGTACCGATTTTTGGAGCCTTTTATGGGAAAAGGACTTTTTACCTCATCCGGTAAGGTATAAAGTATTTCTTACTTATCTATAATAATTTGCAATGTTAGGTATATTAGTAATACAATGGTTTAGATTGTTCTATTATTCTTTAGTTTCACTGGTTCTTAATTTGTCGTCATTTAATACTGACGTTATTGCTTCACTTTGGGGGACCTTGTATATACCCTATTTTTCACATTATCCTTTATTTCAGGCATGCGCAGTTACCTGGTTTGAACTTTATCCCTTACTAAAGGATAATATTTGACCCTAATTGTGGCTGAATAACGCAGACTTGAGTTTCTTTATTTAGAGATAGTGTTGCCGCGCATATAACGTTATATTATTATCACAAAATGTAATCTAAATCAAATATTTTTAATACCAGAAAAATATTTTAAGACCTATCAATGGAGGGTAATCGGCAGATTAAATTTTATGCCAAGTATTAAAAATTATTTTTTATAAAAACTGGTAGTTAAGTGTTGTTTGGCCACAGTGTTTACCAACTAACCAAAAGTCATCAATGTTCTAGTGTAGAATGAAGCTTAAATAATTAATTTGTTGCTTTAATTTCGTGTTTTAGAGTAATATAGTAAAATCACAGACTTCAAAAAAATTGGTTCAATTTTTTTGAAGTCTGAGTAAAATACACTACTTTTTTGTATAACCTTTGGGAGCGAACTTCCGCGCTAAAAAGTTTTCTCTTTCTGTGGTCTCTCTCGTGTGTTTTTCCATATTTCTTTCTTTATTCTCCTTGGAAGTTTCACCATGCATATTTATTTTTAGGCATGAAACATAAGAACCAACGTAAACTCCTACAGCCGCTTTTTGGAACAAAAGTTCTGGATGGTTACAGTCTGCTTTTTCAAAAACACGCAGAAAATTTGGTAAAACTCATGGAGCAAAAAGCGGCAAACAAAGAGTTTTTTGACGTCTTACATATTTTACATGAAAGTGCTTTTGAAGCTACAATGGGTACGTAGACCCTAAAAATTCTTAGAATATCAAATTATCTTGATTAATTATATATCCTAACACCTAAAGCAAAACCAAAATCACAAGAATTTTTGAAATTTAGTATAGGTTTATTATTGTGATTTCTCTCAACATCTCTAGCAACATGAATAGGTTTTGTTAGTTTCCATTTGACATTTGTACTTTATTCATCAAATTACTGGTGTTTCAGTTTCAGCTACTTGAGTAGTGATGGGTTGCTTTTTAGTAAAATGCTTTTTCATACCTGCTACTTTAGCGAAGCAGCTTTCAACCACTATTGGCTGTAACAAAAAGCTGCTTTTTAAAAAAGCAGTTTACAATAATCTGGAGGTAGGTAGGAAATTGGGAAAGGTTTTTTTTGGTCACGAAATTTTTTTCCGGTCAAAATTTTAGGCAGGAACCTTGGAAAATTTTCGGATTCTTATGGCCTTCTCGAGCTTTATTTTAGTTGGGATGTTGGGACCTTTTTTTGGTCAATATTTTTATTCTAGTTTCACTGCCACTGCTTTTTGAAAATAGCAGTTTTGGCCATCATTAAGTATTGGAAAATCTCGTCTAACCTAAAGTTTTTTAACGATATCACGAGTTATTCCAGGATTTTGGCAGGTAAGTATTTTTGTAAAAAAATTCTGCAAAAAGGGTATATTTTTTTTATAATTGACATGGTATCTATGACCCAAAACTAAAAAAAATAAATTCCTTGTTTTGGAAGAAATTAAATTATATTTGATTGACCATATTTTATTCTCCGTTAATATTGCTCTAACAGAAACGTTTGAATTAGCAACGTTGAAAGAATTTTTCTAAATCATCAGTATGTGATGTCAAAAATGACATATTTTTGACATATAAATGAAATATTTTTGACATATGGTTTATTTATTTTCTTTTAACAATCCAGAAACCACCGTCTCCTGGTATGTTTAGTCAAGGCCAACACAAAAATAGAGGCCACGACCCTGAAAAAATCAGCTGTTCTCCCGGGCTGAATTTTACATTAGGTCTTATGGGAGGTCAGATGTTTTTTTTATGATATTTTCAAAATGGCACTACAGATTTCCGCAAAATTTCAGTGAAATATTCTCAGACACCATCCCGATATTTCACCAAAGGTTTGTAAGATAGCAACATGATTAAAAGGTTAAAATCTTCAAGATTTAGCATTCCTTATTATGAATTCAAATTACCCGCCATGTACCACATGCCAACTGTTATATTTGACATGTATTTCACTTTGTCATTTGTGATTGTCACATTCGCTTCTGCTTTAAACGTAATTTTTGTGTGAGCTAATGAAGCGGATATGAAAAATTAAGGATTACTAAACATTTAAAAAATATTGTTCTGCAAGAATAAAGTAAAAACAATCTTAAAAACGGCTTTATTTAAAAAAAAATCAAATATTCATGAACCGTCATTCTAACTTCCATATTTTAAAGACAATCAGCTGTGTCGTAACGTGACCATCAAAAAAAAAATCAGCCCCGGATGTGACGTCAACAAAGTGGAGGATCGTGGCCCGTCCGTTTTGATAGCCCTGTTTCGACATATTAAGCGCCATCTTTGTGTCGGCCGGTAAACTTATCGCCATTTTGTTTTGAAGTGACAGGTGTCAATTTTTTTACAGTTTTAAATTAAGTAGGTCCCGCTTAAAGTGAATCCATCACAATTAATTTCATTTCTTCTAAAACAGGAAACTCATTTTTTTTATTAACTTTGGCAGCGGCCATCTTGGATTCTAAAGCCGGAGATAAATCGCGGATCCTCGAATAAAACATTAGCTTTAAGTGTTAGCTACCATCATGCCAAATATACAAATTACCCACCTAAGTGAAGATATAAACCTTAATTTTTTGTAAATTACTAAATTTTCATATACTTAGGAGGAAACTGGATGTTGTTTTAGATATTCTTGTGGAAGACAAAAACGAACATGCAATCGACTACAAGGACATGCCTGGTTATGTTAGAAGGTAAAGCCCAGTGCCCACCTACGACTTTCTCGTGCGTGCCCGCGCACGCGTCACATGACTGTGATAACATTTCATATTGAGATCATGTGACGCGTGAGCGGGCACCCACGAGAAAGTCGTAGGTGGGAATCAGGTGTAAGGATGGGCCCACATAGGAGGGGCCTCGGAAAAAAATTAATTATGTCATAATTATATGGTTTCTATTTGAACTCACGTGTTTATTAAAAAATTTTATTTATATAATATACAGTCGAACCTCTATAACTCGAACTTCAAGGGACAACCAAATCAGTTCGAGTTATGGAGAGTTCGACTTATAGAAATTCGAGTTAAAGAGGTTAAAATTCATATAAAAAGTGCAGGGACCACTTAAAAGGTTCGAGTTATAGAGATGTTCGAGTTATAGAGGTTCGAGTTAGAGAGGTTCGTCTGTATTTGTTATTTTTTAAATAAAAAGCTAATTTCTTCATTGTATTAATTGGTGTTCTCTTGCAAATAAAAAAACGTATTATTAGTTTTTCTGTAAAACAAATTTAGCGAAACTTATGGACCAAAGGTTGTGAAATAAGCCACCATCTTGGATTTATGACGTCACACAGTCCCTCTTACTTAAATTGGAGGCAAAGATCCGGTGACTTCAAATTGCGTGATCTAGTGATCTATTACCACTCGATCAAGGGTAGTTTAAAAAAGTCTGCCACAAACTATCTCCCCAGGGGACAAGATTTTTGATTATTAGGCACTTAACTGTATAGGAAAAATAAATAATATTTTTTTTCTTATTTCTTAGGTTCTACCAGATCTTCACTCAAAGAGTGATATCATTTTGGCTGTACCCCGACCTTTTGTTTAAACTTACTTCTTTGTTTAAAGAGCAAAGAGAAATGGTTAATGTTGCCACCACTATCACTGATGATGTAAGTAGGTAATATTGTTAAAAATATTGGCCTACGTATTTATCTAACCGTAGATTTGGCATTGTGTATTGCTTATGCCATTTTATGAATGGAACAGAAACAGTTAACTGTCACCACCTAGGTAGCTATTCTGCGTTTTGAACGATGTGACCATCCGCAGCCTTCGTAAACTAACGAGCCACGAACCAGAAAAGGCAACATCGCAAATTGGCCAGCTGGGAGGCCGATATTTACATGGGAGATATAAACATCTGCTATTTGTTTTGATTGTAGTTTGGCGATTTTGTATTTTTTTTTTGTAAAAACTAATAAACTGTGTTTAGGCGTGTTACATTTAATTTTTAAAACAAACAAAACATTTGGAAATAAATATCAGTGGCCATTATTCATGTTAAAAAATATGTAACAAAACCTAGAATAAACAGAAGAGAAATTACTTTTAAACAATTTGTGAGAACAACCCTAAAGTACGATTCATAGTACCGTGAAGTAAGCAGTATGAAGTGAGCAGTAAGAAATAAAAATGGTTCCTTTCTTACTGCTAAGTTATTACTGTCAAGTTTGAACAACAGGATGTTTGTGGGATAGTTTCTTATGTCTGACTGCTTACTTTACAGAACTATGAATCTAGTTTAAGTGGTAACATGTTAATTTAAACTTTAAATGAACTTACCTTTTTTTCTATCTATTCTATTTAGCCTTCGTCAATCCATCTTTGGCCAAGTTCTCCAGTTTACAATACATTTGTTCCATCAATCGTCTTTCTGTCTGATAATATGACCGGCAAATTTCCATTTTAATTTTGCTACTTCTGCTCTGACATCCCTTACTTTTGTTTTATTTCTTATCAATTCATTCCTTTTTCTACCTGTTAGCTTTACATGTAACATTTGTCTTTCCATTGATCTTTGGGCTTTTGTTACCTTATCCATGTTTGATTTTGTAAGTGTCCAGGTCTGGGATTCATAGGTAAGTACAGGAAGGATACATTGGTTATACACTTCCGTTTTGAGGTACTGAGGATATTTTTTATTTCTTAATATATTGCTTAATTTACCGAATGCTGTCCAGGCCAATCTTACTCGTCTCTTGATTTCAGCTGTTTGCTTTTCTTTTTTCAGTTTAATAATTTGTCCCAGGTCCTATATATTCCTCTACTTGTTCCATTTTCTTTTAGATTGATTGATATTATCAGCATATCTTGGTGGTTCAGAATTGTCCGTTTACTTTGATGCCTATTTCTTCCCAATCTAAGCTTTTAAAAACATCTTCTAGGGCCTGGTTAAATAATTTAGGGAATATTGTGTCACTCTGACACCTCTTCTTATGAGGATTGGCTTGGTTCCTCTGTGGATTTTGATTAATGTTGTTGCTTCACTAAATATATTGGCTATTAAGTCTGTAAATCTGTGATCTATTCGGCTATTAATTAAAGATTTTTTACTGCCCAGTGCTCAATGCTATCGAAAGCTTTTTCGAGTCTATAAACACAATATATATTTATATATATTTCCATACCCTCCCTTTCTTCAATTTTTTTTCGCCTGTCGTCAGGATTTTCTCTTACTGGAGGTTTGGGGTTTGACATATACTCGGGTTGAGATTCAAATAGCCGAGGTATTGCCCCATTGTTTAACTTAGGGAATGTTAGTGGCACCTCCTTTTGTACTCCCTCTTTACCCCTAATTATCTCGGTTCTAACAACGTCACTTTTGTCAAAATGTTTCCAACAAACCACTGAATATGCAGTCACAACATAATCTTCTCTGTGAATGGCCCGAAGCCAAGCATTTTTTAAGTCATTTTCTTTTGGGAAGCGAAAAGTTGTTTGGTGGCCCTCTTCATTAACCACAGATGCATAGTTACTTTTGCAACCGGGTACACAACACTTTCGCGGCATTTTAAAATTTAAAAAGAAAAAACAAAACAATACAAAAATTCCAAACAAAAACAAACATCTAACCTCACTTATTACCGGTGTACAAAATGTCTTTTTTACACAGCTTTTATTAGGTAGGTAATATAATTTTAAGTTCACCACACATCTGACTAAAACCAGAACAGTTTTTTTATTTGGTAACGCGATTTTAAATATACTAAAAGTTTTAAAAAAACATGATCTGCGCAGAAACGGCTAGTAACTAGCGTGGTGGGCGACGCACGTGAACGAAAATGAAGGGCCTCCAGGCTGTGTTGCCGTTTCTTCTGGTTCGTGGCTCGTTAGTTTACGAAGGCTGCGGACCATCCATATCACACGCTTTGACCAATAGCAAACTCTGAGCGGTCGCGTGTTGTGTGAAGTGACTTGTCGCGACCAATGGCATAGTCGCCCGCTCTTCAGAGTTAGTGTTCAATGAGTTTTTATTAGATAGGCAACTCCGGCTGTTTAACAGATCGTTAACTCTGTGGCGCCCACTACTGAGCTTAGTGACGAACTAAAAGTTGAGGCGGGAAATTTGAATCGCCTTTTATAATAAATTTTCTTTAATTTTAAAGTTTTTTTTGAAATTTTTAATCAGTCAATATTTTATAAAGACATACACTGTCTTTATAAGATATAAACAGATTGAAAATGATATATAAAGTGCAATAAATAAAACATTTTTTAAATGAGTTTTTATTATTATCAAAAAAGCGACTAGCTATAGATGAAATAATACATAGTCTAATTGATTGGTAAAATAAAATATAATGAAAAACCAAACACTATCTAGTATATTTAAATTTGCTTTTAACATTTCTGGTGAGTGATGAGTGAACAAATAATGAAACAGTTGTTCGTGAAGAGAATCATTCTTAAATGTCTACTTTTTAAAAGCTTGATGAAAATCTGATGTGATTTAAAAGTACCTCCTCGCCTTGGTTGTAAGTTGTGTAGGGTATGTTTCAAAGCAGTTTATACATAGCTTATCAGTGGTCACACATATCATCCAAAAGCTGAAAACAATAAAAAAAATCAACTTATAACCACGTTAATCATAGGTACTAGATTATGGTAAGATAAAGATTTAAAATTAACGAATAAATTTATTCAAAGTACATTACGCTGCTAGGTAATCCCTCGTGTACCCATCAATTAAGCACAAATTTAGTGTTAATTTTGTATGTATGTCCTTTTTACTTAATATCAAAAGAAAGAGATAGACATAAAATTAACAATAAATTTGTGCTTAATTGATGGGCAAATAAGGCACCTACCACCCAGGTAGCAAGGAGTCATCAAATGACGTCTTTTTTTCGTCAAAAAGTGGCCATTTGGATGACCAGCAGGTCATCTACCAAAAATGTTGTCTTTAAGGCGTCAGTTATTTGGCGTCTTTTCGCCGTGTTGTTTTTGACGTCTTAAACACGTCACATATTGGTCACAACCCACACTGCACACTTTTTCCAAGGGACATACACTCATACTAACATAAATGGTGCCCCAGTCAGTACTTGACCGGATTTATACGAGATGTGGGGGTATGTATGTAAAATAAATTAAATATTAAATCAAGACAAACTTCGAGGCTTCTTTCGCTTCTAGGTGATGTCTACGTCTAGGTTTAGGTCTATTTTGATCTGTACCTGTTCCAGGACTTTCTAAGTTTCCTTCAGTGTTCTCAACTGCAGGGAATATTTGATATATTCAGATTCAGACGAATTTAAAAAAAGTCTTTAAAACGTCTAAAAATGACGTAATTTTGAGTGTGTCTTTTGAACGTCATTTAAAGGTCATTTACACGTCAGGTTTGAGACGTCAATGGTCATTAAAAATAACCTTTTTTGACGTTTAAAAAACGTGACCCAGGGCTATCAAAATGGACGGGCCACGATCCTCCACTTTGTTGACGTCACATCCGGGGCTGATTTTTTTTTGATGGTCACGTTACGACACAGCTGGTTGTCTTTAAAATTTTGAAGTTGGAATGACGGTTCATGGATATTTGATTTTTTGTTAAATAAAGCCGTTTTTGAGATTGTTTTTACTTTATACTGGCAGAACAATTTTTTAGCTCACACATATACTATACTATAGTAGTGTGAGCTATGGTGATCCTAATTTTTTCGAGAAAAAAAAAGTTGCTCCGATTTCAAAATTTTTTATATATCTTTGCGTTTCAGATGATTTTGAAACTTTTTTGTTGCGCCGTCTGTCTGTCTGTATGTCTGTCTGTCTGTCTGTCTGTCTGTCTGTATGTCTGTCTGTAACGACCAACGCGCATAACTCAAAAACCGCTTGGCCGATTCTAATAAAATTTGGCACCTAGGCTGGGTCAAAATCCACCGAACACAAACCAAATAAAAGGGTGGGGGTAGATTTCAAAAATTAGAGTTTATGTGAAAATATGGCTTGTGTGATATCAAACAAAAGGTAATTGAGTCTGCAGTTGAACAAAATACATTTTAATTTATTTAAAAAAAAAGGGTGGGGGTATATTTTAAAAATTAGAGTTTAAGTGAAAATATGGCTTGTGTGATATCAAACGAAAGGTAATTGAGTCCGGAGTTTAACAAAATACATTTTAGTTTTTGTTTTTTTTAAGGGTGGGGGTAGATTTCAAAAATTTGAGTTTAAGTCAAAACATGGCTTGTGTGGTATTAAACAAAAGGTAATTTAGTCTGGAGTTGAATAAAATATATTTCAGTTTTTAGTTATTTTAGCTCACACGTACACTATAACTATAGTACCTAGTGTGAGCTTAGGGGCCCATATATTGGCAGAGTATTTTAAATGTATAGTAAGCCCTAATTTTTCATAGCCGCTTCATTAGCTCACACAAAAATTAAGTTTAAAGCAGAAGCGAATGTGACAATCACATATGACAAAGTCAAATACATGTCAAATATAACAGTTGGCATGTGGTACATGGCGGGTAATTTGAATTCAAAATAAGGAATGCTAAATCTTGAAGATTTTAACCTTTTAATCATGTTGCTTCCTTACAAACCTTTGGTGGAATATCGGGATGGTGTCTGAGAATATTTCACTGAAATTTTGCGGAAATCTGTAGTGTCATTTTAAAAATATCATAAAAAAACCTCTGACCTCCCATAAGACCCAATGTAAAATTCAGCCCCGGGAGAACAGCTGATTTTTTCAGGGTCGTGGCCTCTATTTTTGTGTTGGCCTTGTGTGACCTTGCTACCTGGGCAGGCATTGGAAACCTGTATTCAGAGTTCCGTAAAGTAAGCGATAAGAAGGTAAAAAGACACTACCAATAAAAATTTTATCAAATACCAATCTAACCTCAAATGAGAAAATTAAAAACTTACCTTAAAATTTCTCGGAAAACTATGCATCTTATACTCGTCTGAACTTTAGACACTTCACCCAGGAAAGCAACTAGAAATTCTCATTGTTTTATATTTAAAAATGCAAAAGTTACAAATTTAACAAAATTTAATTTTAATGCGTCACAGCAGCAAAGATTACCTACATAAGCCAAAAAGATTTAAAATGTACCCAAAATAAAATGCGGTGGAAGTGGTTTTTCTACCTGAATAAAAGGGGGACGGAAAATCCAAACCACAGATAATTCTCAAGAAAAAAAATAGAATAAGGAACAAACGCGCGACCGCAGCGCCTCTTTTGAACTTAGTGAGAACTTTAACCTAACGACCTGTCATATTGCATTGAGTTTCCTAGGCATGGACTGAACGATCCGCGGTCGGATCGTAGGAGAAGCTTGCGCAATGGAGTTCTTTGCGCATAGCACGCGACGACTCGGGGCATGTGATGGGAACTATCACATCGTTCAAGACCCAGAATAGCTACCCTAGTGATTCCATTAGTCGTCAGCAAAATATAATAGAAAAACAAACTATTTAGCACGCTAGCCATGAAAATTTTTGATTTGTTGGTTCATGTGTACAAAATAGTTATTTACGTAACAAGTGTGGAAAGTCGTACTTTTTCGCACGCGACGGGAGTTGCACGAACGATGCGGACCGGAGTTCGGACAAGCCGTCAAGGGTGCAAAAGATAGTTTCTGCAAGAATTAGGTACAATGTTTGTCCTACGAATGTGTTTATCAAAAAAAAATGTTTTAATTCGCAAAGATTTTATAATAATGCTAGAAAATGATACATAAGTTAGAATAATTATACAAATCATTTAATAAGTCCTAAATATCTTCATTTTTAACTAAACAAAAATAGTGCGGAAAAGTAACTTTTCAGCACTTGTGCGGAAAAGTTACTTTTCCGCCCTAGTGCTACGATTTTTTACTTTTCTCACGATTTTTTTATGCATTATATATTAATAAGAAACTTTATGTAAAGAACATTTAATTAACAATAACGAAAAAGTTAACGATGGTAAATATTGAAATTGAAAGTGCACTTTGTGTTTGTTACATGCTGCAATATAGCAGATACCGCAACATCTTGAAGAACGTCGCTTCTTATTTGAATTTGATTGGTTGGTGTTTGGCCCACTACAGAAATGCTTTGATCAGTTTGCTGCTGAGAATTACCAGTGTAGTGAATGGAGGTAGGTATATTGGTCTGTACAGGCTGTAACGCATTACAGGATTCTTCCTTAGGTGCTTCTGGTAGCATCGGTACAGCAGCACTTCATTAAAATGAAACTTGCTTAAAAGGAGGACGAGTTTTCATTTGGAAACGATTGTGAACAGGAGGATTCTTGCATTTTGGACGTGCAGAAAAAATCATCTTTCCAAACGAAAAATCGTACGGAAAAGTTACTTTTTCACACGCTTGTAGGAAAATGTATTTCTAGAAAAAATGTTGTTATTAGGTTACAAACGAAAGAATACCAGAAATGGAAAAACGTCTTGCAGGCTACATAGAAAATCAACAAGAGGTGGAAAAACGAACACCCTCGATATTGGAGATGATGTTGGAGTTAGTCAAAGAAAATCCAGATTGCTTGAGCCCGACAGAATTTCGAGATCATATGATGACGTTTGTTGCAACTGTAAGTTTACAATTGTTTGTGATTAAGGAAATTTAAAAATTTAACCTTATTTCGAAAATATAAAATCTAAGAAACAAAAGTTCTTATAATGGTCATGAACTTTAGTTTTAGCGCCCTAGGTATAAACAATGAGTATATGACCCATACAGAGTGGCAACCGGCGAGCTTTGCAACATTAAGGGGCAGATGGCGCTGAAATAAATTCGTCTAGTATGCAATATTCAAAGACAATTACTATGATCTAATGGCATTTGTACGCAGCCCACGAGAAAGACCGGCCGGGGCGCGGAAATATCACGTGACCGTAGGAGTCCCACAAAAAAACGCCTCACGGCCCGCTGTCATTATAAAACATGTGTGTGTTCAGTTTTGGTATGTTTGTTTACGTCGATTTTTTTTTAATTCGGGCAGGAATTTTATGCGAATTTTATCAAAGTTATTAATAACGCAGCCCACGGAAAAGACTGTAGTGGGCTGCGTTAAAATAATTAATGGCTAATGAGTAAATTATAAAGAAAATACCTATAAGATAAACAATGCCGCGAACGTGTAATTAGTGTTGTTCCTTGTCGGTCCAACTACAAAACTGAAACCTAATATGTTGCAAACGGGAAAGAAGTGGTAAAAGAGAAGATCTTGGATAAGATTGATGAGAGTGAAAAATGTGTTGTCATTTCTTATTGAACAATTAGGTCTCTTGAAAAGGTAACCTGAGAATCGAAGATATGGTGGATACAGTTTAATGTTGGCTTCATCTTTGTTTATCCAGTTATCCAGTGCATACACGTCAATTTACAATTCTAAGGTAATATGTCTTCCGCACCCTCGCAATATTAAAAAACTGATTTGTAAAATATTGTTGACAGATAGTAATCTCTCTGGTAGTGTGAAATATTTAAAAAGTAAGATACAGCTTTTAAAAGAACATGAGTTGGTAGTTAACTTACACTTTATTGAAATAAATATTAAACTTTGTGCTGGGTAATTTTTTTAAAAATTATTGACGACCACTACATTCAGTTCATTGAATGGGAAAAGCATCTCACTTATTCACAAAATCACTTGTTTCTTTTTAATAAATTATTGTGAAATGTTTTATATTGAAAATTTTTCTTCAGATAACTCTAGCGAGTGTTTTTGTGGAGAAAAACTATTGTCAATGCTTGAAAAAATTTGTTTAAGAGCATGTAAAGTTTTTTAAAATAATTTTATTAAAAAGCCAATGATTTAGTGTTTGCTAATAAATTTTTGAATAAGAACTCAAAGATGATGACAGTCAAAGAAAAATTAAAAAACTGAAAGCTTAGGTTTGATATGTCCAATTTTGAAAGACTTGTATAGATTTGAAGTTACTAACGATATTATGTACCTAATATATGTACCTGAAGATATTAGAGTACAAATTTTGTATAATTTTTTATTTTATAGATTCAGTTCTTTTATCCATAATAAACACATATATCAGCAAAATATTTTTTTCAATTTTTGCCTATAAAAGAACAAAAATTTTTTGTTAATTTATTTAAATTGTGTAAAAACATATAATATATTAAGCAATACAACAAGAATCCTGGGACTCCTAAGATCACGTGACCGCCGACTTGCTTATAACGCGCCATGGCCGGTCTTTATCGTTGGCTGCGGCATTGGTATTATATCATTGACTTCTATACCCTACGGGTAGACCCGGCATGGGCCAAAATTGCCATTATATCAAGCTTTTATCGCAATTGACCAAATACAAGTAAGAATTTAATGAGCAAAATAGGGATGAAAATAGAATTTCGGTTTGGTGAGTCCGGAAACATGCAACATCGCAAAAATATTCTATTTGCTTGTCTTGGATAAAAAAGGGCAGTGGCGGCGCAAAATAAAAATTTTGAATTCCACTAGAATTTTTTTATCAACAATTTTTTGTTTGAATAATAAATAATTCATGAATACTTACTTGTGTGTGTTTACAAAATTCTCTTCAGTAAAAAAAAAGAGTAAAAAGACTTTCTAGTGCAGTGGATGTATTAAAATTATTGTTTTCATCTTAGAACTTTACAAATGTTGTACCTTCCAGGTAAAAAATTTTCTTTCTTTGAACAAGGGTCTTCTTCAACTCTTCTTTTCTTGGGTGGACTACAAGTTATGCTCGAGTCAGATGAAATTTCGGAACTAAAAATTTCAATTCGGAATGGGACAACCGGGCGCCGGGCCAACTCGGCGCCGCCAACAGGGCGCCACGCCGGGCCTAATGGGCGCCGGGCCAACTCAGCGCCGGACTATTTTTTTTTCGATAAAATGTGCAGATAAAAACAAAATAAATATGTTATTTACGCAAAACTTTCAACATCTATTAAGTCGAGTGTTGAAATTTGGTAGGTGTAGTGTTCTGCGACTTGAAACACCGCCAAGTTCCATATTCGATACATATCGATGCATAAATAAGAAAGTCCGCCATTTTGGATGCGCCATTTTAATTTTTTTAAGTTTGTTTTTCATCTGCACATTTTATCAAGAAAAAATATTTTAGTCCGGCGCCCAGTTGGCTCGGCGTCAAGTTGGCCCGGCGCCCAGTTGGCCTGCCGCCCAGTTGGTGGCGCCGAGTTGGCGGCGCCCAGTTGTCCTAGACTGCAACACATTTCAGGGGTCTGGTACGTTTTACCACCTTTCTTAAAACTACGAAGTTTTTTGAAAAATGATAATTTTAGACCATTTTATAGTGATTTCTAAAAAAAAAATTGCGGACTATCGTTGATTTTGTTAAAAAAATTGAAATTGAAACATTCTTAAAACCCCATTAAAACCCATACAAATTGCTACAAAAGAAGCATTTTCTCATTTCAAACTGAAACAAAACGGTCCCTGACGTCTATCAGCTGTCAACAAAAACTTGAAATAACTAAGGTCACTGATCGAAATCGGGTCAGTTTTTTTGGTCCTTTTATGAAAATGCACAATTTTTAAAAAAGCATGAAATTCAAAACAAAATCAAGAAAACTATGATTCCTACATTTTTACAAATAAAAATTAGTTTAATTGAACATTATATCAATTTTTATTCCTTAAAACACTAAAAATTAATAATTATTTACTTTTTTAACATTTATCGAAGGTCTAACTGAACAAAAGCAAACTGAACCCATCCGTATCGAAATGAACCAAATCAAACCGAATCTAACGGTTCGGTTTGGTTCGGTTCGATTTGCTTAAACTGAACCGAACCTAACCGAATATAGCTAAACCTAACCTAAACAATCCTAGCGGAACCTAACCGAACATACTCAAACTGAACCAACCTAACCCAACCCAACCGAACCCAACCTAACCCAACCTAACCCAACCTAACCCAACCTAACCCAACCTAACCCAACCTAACCCAACCTAACCCAACCTAACCCAACCTAACCCAACCTAACCCAACCTAACCCAACCTAACCCAACCTAACCCAACCTAACCCAACCTAACCCAACCTAACCCAACCCAACCTAACCCAACCTAACCCAACCTAACCCAACCTAACTCAACCTAACCCAACCTAACCCAACCTAACCCAACCTAACCCAACCTAACCCAACCTAACCCAACCTAACCCAACCTAACCCAACCTAACCCAACCTAACCCAACCTAACCCAACCTAACCCAACCTAACCCAACCTAACCTAACCCAACCTAACCCAACCTAACCCAACCCAGCCCAACCTAACCCAACCTAACCCAACCTAACCCAACCTAACCCAACCTAACCCAACCTAACCCAACCTAACCCAACCTAACCCAACCTAACCCAACCTAACCCAACCTAACCCAACCTAACCCAACCTAACCCAACCTAACCCAACCTAACCCAACCTAACCCAACCTAACCCAACCTAACCCAACCTAACCCAACCTAACCCAACCTAACCCAACCTAACCCAACCTAACCCAACCTAACCCAACCTAACCCAACCTAACCCAACCTAACCCAACCTAACCCAACCTAACCCAACCTAACCCAACCTAACCCAACCTAACCCAACCTAACCCAACCTAACCCAACCTAACCCAACCTAACCCAACCTAACCCAACCTAACCCAACCTAACCCAACCTAACCCAACCTAACCCAACCTAACCCAACCTAACCCAACCTAACCCAACCTAACCCAACCTAACCCAACCTAACCCAACCTAACCCAACCTAACCCAACCTAACCCAACCTAACCCAACCTAACCCAACCTAACCCAACCTAACCCAACCTAACCAAACCTAACCTACCTATTGTTAATAAATATAGTAAAAGTTGTTAGGTTTATGTCCAGGGGGTAACCATTGTCCATAATCGTCGGAAATCGAGTTAGGATTAGTGTATGCGACCATAAATATTGAGTGGCGAGTGAGTGTTTGGTCTTCAATTTTTTTAGGGAAATTTTTCAAAATCTTTTTTTGCGCACTCTGGGCACCCTAATAAACCGTAATCTGGTCACCCTAATCCATCGCAATCAAAGAAAATGGGTAATCGAAGTGTCACAAATTTTTTGTTGGTTTCTATTCTTCTTTTATATTATGTAGGACAAAATTATTAATTAAACTAAGTGACCTTATTAAGTAAGACAGCATGATAGTCAAATGACATTAGAAGGACATAAACATATGATACCGGCCTGTAGACCGGTCGCGGTGGTCATATAATAATAAATATATACTTTCGCGATGAAAGACCAAAATTTAACTTAAAATTACTGTAAAGTCCGCAAAAAACATTAAATTTATCGAAATTTATAAAAACATAGATCAGTGTGTGTAACAATTCATCAAGATGTATGAAACTCGACCGTGACATGTCAAAAGTTTGGTTCGAAAAAACAAAAACAACTGGATAAAAATCGGTATGTAAGCATTCAAAAAGAAATCATTTTTAAGAAAATCAAATACTTTTTGTTAATTTTCATGCAATGCAAAAAAAGTGCGGGGAAGTGACACTTTCTGAATCAAAATGTGTGAGGGTAAAATCGCACGGTCGCAGAAAAAACTATCTATCGTGACGCTACTGAACTTTCTCGTGTTTTAGGAAAAACTATCCGTCAAGACGACTTACCCATGAAATGTTGTTTTTTTATGGATTTTTTTTCTTCTTTTGCACAAAAATAATTTTGGACCATGTTTAAACTCAAATAGTTACTTCTAAACTTGTTTTTAAACGTTTTAAGATTTCTTTTTGTAATATTCCCGCACAAAATTCAAAAAAAAAATCATTTCCGTACTTAGACAACATTGTCTATCAGTTTTCCCTGTATACACGGACTAACAGGTAGAATCACTCAAAATACGGAGGTGGATTAAAGGTAGCCAGCTGCTTTTCTGTCGCACTTATGCCGTCAGTGTGAAAGAGATAAAAGTACCCTTATATTATCTAGGGTATTATTAGCATGCAAAATCACCCTATCTTTGTCCGTTTCACATGTTCAATAATGTCTATCTCTGTTTTTATTGTAAAAGAAATACCCGACCATAGGAACCAAATTGGATAGGGTCAATAAAAAATGCCTTGTCTTTCCGTCTCTAACGCCCTTTTAGGGCGTTATACAACTCAATGTATTATATGCATGAACCTCGGAACTCGCACATGCAACCATAGATAAAGGATTTTTGCTTCGGTTCAGTCAGTTTTTATTAGATAGGCAACTCCGGCTGTTTGACAGATCATTAACTCTGTGGCACCCACTTTTTTGTGGAGCTTAGTGACGAACTAAAAGTTGAGGCGGGAAATTTGAATCGCCTTTTATAATAAATTTTCTTTAATTTTAAAGTTTTTTTTGAAATTTTTAATCAGTCAATATTTTATAAAGACTGTCATTATAAGATATAAACAGATTGAAAATGATATATAAAGTGCAATAAATATAACATTTTTTAAATGAGTTTTTATTATTATAAAAAAGCTACAAATTAACGACTAACTATTGATGAAATAATACATCGTCTAATTGATTGGTAAAATAAAATATAATGAAAAACCAAACACTATCTAGTATATTTAAATTTGCTTTTAACATTTCTGGTGAGTGATAAATAAATAATGAAACAGTTGTTCGTTAAGAGAATCATTCTTAAATGCCTACTTTTTAACAGCTTGACGAAAATCTGACATGATTTAAAAGTACCTCCTCGCCTTGGTTGTAAGTTGTGTAGGGTACGTTTCAAAGCAGTATATACATAGCTTATCAGTGGTCGCACATATTATCCAAAAGCTGAAAACAATAAAAAAAAATCAACTTATAACCACATTAATCATAGGTACTAGATTATATTATAGTAACGCACCTTGTATGTAAAGCGACGTAGCGCTTAGCTGCGTTCGTAAAACTTTCTGGAGCTGGAACTTTTGGAGCAGACTTCACACTACTTATATTATGGTAAGATAAAGATTTAAAATTAAGGAATAAATTTATTCAAAGTACATTACGCCGCTGGGTAATCCCTCGTTTACCCATCTAAGCACAAATTTAGTATTAATTTTGTATGTGTCTCCCTTTTACTTAATATTAAAAGAAAGGGATAGACATAAAATTAACACTAAATTTGTGTTTAATTGATGGGTAAATAGGGCACCTACCAGGCATTGGAAACCTGTATTCGGAGTTCCGTAGAGTAAGCGATAAGAAGGTAAAAAGACACAACCAATACAAATTTTATCAAATGCCAATCTAACCTCAAATGAGAAAATAAGAAAACTTACCTTTAAATTTCTCGGAAAACTATGCATTTTATACTCGTCTGAACTTTAGACACTTCACCCAGAAAAGCAACAAGAAATTCTCATTCTTTATATTTAAAAATTGCAAAAGTTACAAATTTAACAAAATTTAATTTTAATGCGTCACAGCAGCAAAGGTAATCATAAGCCAAAAAGTTCTTACTCAAACTTAAAAAAAACAAAATGGCGGATCCAAAATGCCATCACATCACACATCGGTTCATAATTAAGAAAGTCCGCCATTTTGGATCGGCCATTTTGATTTTTTTAAGTTTGAGTTAAAAATTGTGTTAAATGACCTCAAGCAATGCAATATTTCAAGTTTGAGACAAATCGGTTAGTAAATAAGAAAATCCGCCATTTTGGATTCGCCATTTTGATTTTTTAAAGTTTGAGTAAAAAATTTTGTTAAATGACCTTAAGCAATGTAATATTTCAAGTTTGAGACAAATCGGTTGGTAAATAAGAAAATCCGCCATTTTGGATCCGCCATTTTGATGTTTTTAAGTTTGAGTAAAAATTTTTGTTAAATGACCTCAAGCAATGCAATATTTCAAGTTTGAGACAAATCGGTTAGTAAATAAGAAAATCCGCCATTTTGGATCCGCCATTTTGATTTTTGGATCCGCCATTGTTGTAATAAAAAACGTAAATGGTAGTGTTACCGGGTTACCAAACACTACAACTACCAAGATTCAACAGTCGACTTAATGGATTTAACTTTACTTAACAAAAACAAATTTCAAAAAAATTGCGCAAAGGATTTTTTTATTTAAATAATATATTTTATTTTTCATCGCCGAGTTGGCCGGCTCCCAGTTGGCGTCGCCGAGTTGGCGGCGCCCAGTTGTCCCATTCCGACTGATACGAATATTGTAATTATGCCTCTTCAACGACCAAAATATTGTTAATATATTGGGCTCCGCCCAAAATATTTTCGAAATCATGAAAATTCTTCAATATATTGTCAATATTAAACTATGTCTCCTCAAATGGTCAATATTATTGTCAATATCATCGTCAATATTATCACAAATATTGACAATATTAATGTTAGTTTACCCACTTAGAAAATTAGGGATATATAATCCGGTCAAATTAGAACAAAAAATGCATGTAAAGTTACATAAATTCGCACTAGGCTGAAACTTGGTAGGATTGTTCAAAACACCATTAAAAATGAATCCTAAAAAGTCCTCATCAATCCGACACCTGGAAAAATATTTATTCGGGGTCAAAGGTCACAAAAATGGGTTTTTCGCAATTTTCAGCAAAACGGTAAGTTTTATCACAAAATTAGCTCAGATCAAAATTGTAGAGCAGGTAATTATCTACAAAAAATGTCCAAGATTTTTTTTCCTAAGAGCCACCGTTTCCTAGATATAACAATTCAAAAAGTTCGAGGAGTTGGAATTGTCGTAATATGTATAAGTACACTACGTATATACATCACTGAATTTCTTAAAACTCCTCGAACTTTTTGAATTGTTATATCTAGGAAACGGTGGCTCTTAGGAAAAAAAATCTTGGACATTTTTTGTAGATAATTACCTGCTCTACAATTTTGATCTGAGCTAATTTTGTGATAAAACTTACCGTTTTGCTGAAAATCGCGAAAAACCCATTTTTGTGACCTTTGACCCCGAATAAATATTTTTCCAGGTGTCCGATTGATGAGGACTTTTTAGGATTCATTTTTAATGGTGTTTTGAACAATCCTACCAAGTTTCAGCCTAGTGCGAATTTATGTAACTTTGAATGTCTAGATTGACCGGACTAATAAAAGTAAGTTACAACATTTCAGTATGTTTAAAGTGTTTTCTTGAAGTAAAACGCAGTTTTGTTAATTTTATCTTTATTGAAGGCTAATATTTTTTATCAACAAAAAAACAGGAAAATTCGTGTCCCATGAAAAATAAATGGGTCCATGACGGATCTGACACCTTCCTAGCTAGCCTATTATCACTCTTCAAGTGAAGCCATGATAATATATTAGCCTTGAAAATAGTTTTTTGTAAATATCTCAGAAACTAAAGCTTCTACAAAGTTTTTGGTTATAACATGAATTATTGAGCAAAATATACTACTATATTCCGAAAACAGTGTATTTATACGATGCTCCGTTAAAAAGTTAGCATTTTTTAAAGTTTTTAATTGTCAAAAAACTGTCATTACCATTAATCGATTTTGACCAAAATTTTATCAGCTCGTAAGAGTGTCACACACTATTTTACCAGAAATTTTTTTGTAAAATCGGCTCAGCGGCTTAGGAGCTATTGTGTGACGAACCGAAATAATATACACACAAACACAGACAGACATCACAACGATATTGCTAGGATAGGTCAAAATAACACCATTTTTGGCGTTATCTCAAAAACTTTTTTTTGTCGAAAATAATACCTTCTCTAGCCATCACAGTGTGCCTGAATGATGTATAGGTTACATAATACTCTGCCAATATATGGGCCCCTAAGCTCACACTAGGTACTATAGTTATAACTAAAACCTGAAATATATTTTATTCAACTCCAGACTAAATTACCTTTTGTTTGATACCACACAAGCCATGTTTTGACTTAAACTCAAATTTTTGAAATCTACCCCCACCGTTAAAAAAAGACAAAAACTAAAATGTATTTTGTTAAACTCCGGACTCAATTACCTTTCGTTTGATATCACACACGCCATATTTTCACTTAAACTCTAATTTTTAAAATATACCCCCACCCTTTGTTTTTAAATAAATTAAAATGTATTTTATTTAACTGCAGACTCAATTACCTTTCGTTTGATATCATACACGCCATATTTTCACATAAACTCTAATTTTTGAAATCTACCCCCACCCTTTTATTTGGTTTGTGTTCGGTTGATTTTGTTCATTTTTAAATGGGACCATCTCGCCCCAAGACCCAGCCTAGGTACCAAATTTCATTAAAATCGGCCAAGCGGTTTTTGAGTTATGCGCGTTGGTCGTTACAGACAGACATACAGACAGACAGACAGACAGACAGACAGACAGACAGACAGACAGACAGACAGAACCGAACCGAACCGACAGACAGACAGACAGACAGACAGACAGACAGACAGACAGACAGACAGACAGACAGACAGACAGACAGACAGACAGACAGACAGACAGACAGACAGACAGACAGACAGACAGACAGACAGACAGACAGACAGACAGACAGACAGACAGACAGACAGACAGACAGACAGACAGACAGACAGACAGACAGACAGACAGACAGACAGACAGACAGACAGACAGACAGACAGACAGACAGACAGACAGACAGACAGACAGACAGACAGACAGACAGACAGACAGACAGACAGACAGACAGACAGACAGACAGACAGACAGACAGACAGACAGACAGACAGACAGACAGACAGACAGACAGACAGACAGACAGACAGACAGACAGACAGACAGACAGACAGACAGACAGACAGACAGACAGACAGACAGACAGACAGACAGACAGACAGACAGACAGACAGACAGACAGACAGACAGACAGACAGACAGACAGACAGACAGACAGACAGACAGACAGACAGACAGACAGACAGACAGACAGACAGACAGACAGACAGACAGACAGACAGACAGACAGACAGACAGACAGACAGACAGACAGACAGACAGACAGACAGACAGACAGACAGACAGACAGACAGACAGACAGACAGACAGACAGACAGACAGACAGACAGACAGACAGACAGACAGACAGACAGACAGACAGACAGACAGACAGACAGACAGACAGACAGACAGACAGACAGACAGACAGACAGACAGACAGACAGACAGACAGACAGACAGACAGACAGACAGACAGACAGACAGACAGACAGACAGACAGACAGACAGACAGACAGACAGACAGACAGACAGACAGACAGACAGACAGACAGACAGACAGACAGACAGACAGACAGACAGACAGACAGACAGACAGACAGACAGACAGACAGACAGACAGACAGACAGACAGACAGACAGACAGACAGACAGACAGACAGACAGACAGACAGACAGACGGCCCAACAAAAAAGTTTGAAAATCATCTGAAACTGAAAAAAATTTTGAAATCGGAGCTACTTTTTTTTTTTCTCGAAAAAATTAGGATCACCATAGCTCACACTACTATAGTATAGTATATGTGTGAGCTAAAAATAGTTCCAAAAGCTAATTGCACATTATCAATATGGACTCTTTCCTGACTTCAGAGCCATATTCATATAAATTCTAGCTGATCCTCTTCTCGAAATTTTATCACTTTTTTGCAATTTTTCTAGTTAGTCTAGGCGCTGGCTCCTGTCACATGTGACACAATATGTGCGCTCAGTTTGACTGTGGGGCTTTTTTTAGCACCCATAGGTGAATAAAAAAACTTTGGTCACGTGGTCGAACTCATGGTCGTTCGGCTGTCATCTTTGAAAATGATCGCCAAATTGATAGATTTTTTTTTGTTTAAGCGTATCTCCCTAACCAGTGGTCCGATTTTAATTTTGTAAAGTTAGTTATACTCCTCTTTTAAATGCAAATAAATTTTGTCATAACATATTTTTTGATAAACTAAATAGTTCTTGAGATATACGAAGTTATTAGAATTTTCGCTCGCAAAAGAATTAAAATAATACCCATGCTCATTTTATTGTAGGTACAATATTATTGACATTTGTTTTTTTTTATTACACAGAAGGTTTTAAAATTTTCACACAAGAGGATATTGACTTTATGTTTTTAAAGTTCGACGGATGGTACCCCTAAAAGAGGGTGGTTTCTAAAACCGTTCAAAAGATTATAGAAAAAGTGAATTTGCAACGAAATAATGTATCCTAGCGAAAAACGTTAAGAGTAAGTTTTTATAGTACTTTTAATTCCACTTTTTCTGATCATTGTCATATCTTTTTCAAGAAAAAAATCGATTTTGGAGCGAAAACATGAAATTTTTACAAAATTGTATATTTTAGCTGGCTTGTCCAGCTAACTATCAAAGCTAGGATGCTAAGTAATACATCAAAAGAAGTACTATCAAAAATTAATTTTATCGTTTTTCGTTAGGATGCATGGTTTCGCTGCAAATTCTATTTTTTCTATAATTTTGTGAACAGTTTTAGAGACCCCCCTGTTTAAGGCAGTCTTTAGGGGTACTATCCACCGAACTTAAAGTCGATATCCTCTTCTACGAATGGCTTAAAGCCTTCCATGTAACAAAAAAAGAAACAAATGTTAATAATATTGTAGCTACAGTATGTAGCTGCAGCTGAGCGGAAATACTAATAATCTTGGTATATCTCAAAAACTACTTGATTTATCAAAAAATGTGTAATGACAAAATTTGTTTGCCTTTCAAAAAGGAGTAAAACAGGCTTACATTAAAATCGGACCACTGGGTAGGGAGATACGCTTAAACAAAAAAATCTATCAATTTAGCGGCAATTTTCAAAGATGGCGACCAAACGACTATGAATTCGACCACGTGACCAAACTTTTTTATACTCCTCCAAAGTGCTTAACAAAGCCCCGCAGTCAAACTGAGCGAACATAGTAGTTCACACGTGATAGGAACCAGCACCTACCCAACAAACATTTAAAGTTGTAACGACGAAACCCCAACTAGAAAGAATTTCTTAAAAGTAACAGCAACGTACTCCCGCTACGTCTCAGTATACCATACAGCGACGTTATAATTCCCTAAGTGGGGAACCAATTTCTGGTTATAACTACTTGGCCAAGTGTTTAAAGTCACTGTAGTAACAACTACACTACTACGTCGTAGCCAGGTATCTACTACGTCGTAGAGGCTGTTTTTTTTTCGTAATGGCATAAAAGTTGCGATGTAGTTGCAAATAATATAATCGTTTCTTTTTGGTAGAATTGTTTCACAATATGGTGGACAAAACAGTAAACAGACTCGCTTAGTTTTTTGTTTGGTTATGGTTATAATATGTACTATGTTATCTAAAAGTGTGAGAATTTACGTGCAGAGGATCAAAATTCGAGTGCGACGCAAAGTTTTCTGGTAGTTGATGGAATTTTTGTGTTGTGATTTTGGAGGTTATGTTTTCATAATCGACAGTTAACTCCAACAAATGGTGCTTAAGAAGAGCATTTTTGGAAGCTTCAACTAATTTGTTTATAAAATAGTATAGCTCTTTAATATGAGCTCATAAAACGACAACAAAAATATTAAATTTTCTTTCTTACATAAAAACATGGCGTCCCAAACTATATTCCCTGATAGTCGAAAGGGTTACTTGAAAGTGAGCCTAAGTTACGGCAACGTGTCACTTACGACTTTTATGTCGGCATTCCTTTTTAGTTCTAGATAACACACTCGAATGTCTACTCCTTCGTTGCAGAAACGTATTATTAACTAGCTTTCGCCACTAGAAAACGTCTACAGAGTGATAGGAACCATGCGATAAGTATAACTACTACCCTCAAGTTATTGGGGTGTCGCCACTTGTCATTTGCCGTTTCTGTCAACAACAGCACCACTGCTTATAGGTTTTGTACCAGCGTGAATTTGTGGTAGGTTTTAAAACAAAAACCAGATAAATTAAAATCCATTAGAACAATAAATGAAGTGCCAATAAAAAGTGTTTTTTAAAAATGTATGTTGCAGTCGAGAGCATGATCCCTATTCTAGAATTTCTAGGAAGTGTTGGTCAAGGAACTAAAGAACGTAGTCACATCAATGAAATCAACTTATTGTTACTTTTTTTATTTACACATTGCTCTCACAATTCGTACGTAGTATTTTTAATTGTTTTTAGATATTTTGGCATTGTAAATATTCAGTAATTTTTATTATTTTAAGCCCTATAAGTAAAAAAACAATCTCTGCGACTTGTTAGATCGCTTAGAAATCCGCATGTAACCACGATATATTTAACTAGTTTTTTTATTAGCCGCAAACAGCGCAAAAGTTCCTAGATGAAGTCTAGCATATCCCAGAGGTTATTTTAGGGGCTGTGCATAAATTAGATATTAGGGACCTATTGCAATAAAGCCTGGCACAAAACACAGCAGAAATTTAAGTTTATTCACTTCAAACCAAGCTTTAACAACAGCACAAATTTGAAGAAAACCCAAGCTCATCACATAAAATGAATCACAGTGAGACACGACACGTCAGCACAAGATGGCGATAGGGTGGTGCCACAGCAGAAACCACGAACGACCGTAAAGACAGTACAAGAATAGAACAGCAACAAGTAGCGTAAAAGATTAAGGATGGAGAATAAACATGGACCAGGGAATTCTTAAAATCCGTGTGCGGTAATCGATACTTTGGATCAATATTTTGCATTTTGATTGTTTTGCAAAATGGTCAAGCAATGAGCTCAAAAAAATGGACTGCTCAAGGTAGTTAAAAAAATATTTGCAAAACTATTCCTAATATTCCCATATTATAAAAGGAGCCACAAAAAGTAGGGTTAAGACCAAGATGCGACTTCAAAAAGTCTACGTTTTCAAAGTAGAAACAGGAAGGAGAGATTACTTTAAAAGATCGACATTAAAAAAAAGTCAAAGTAGTTGCGGCTTTAAAGTTGATCCAAAAAGTTATTTTGTCTACATTGTTACATCAGATGTTACTATGATGACACAAACTTTTGTGGTAAAAATTAAAGTTATAATGTAGTTGTCGGATACACTTGTTTGGGACTCCAATGAAGCTTAACTTTCTAGTGGTAATTAAGTAGGATATAAAAGTCAGGGCGACTACGAAATAACGACTAAAAAGAAAGTAAAACTTTAGCAACGTCCTATTGTGGTAGAGAAGACTATCAGAATCGACTATCAAGAAACAATCCTAAGAAGTAGTTTAGAGGGTCGTTTTTACGAAACATCTACTATTTCCTGATACTAAATAGTAGTTAGAACTAAAAAGTAACAAATTTTGGTTGGGATCACCACATTTCTACTATAAGAAAGTAGCAAAGCCTTTAGAACATGTAGCCGCTACTATAAATGTTAGTTGGGTAGACTAACTAGAAAAAAGGTAAAAAATTGATAAAATTTCGAGAAGAGGATCAGCTAGGATTTATATGAATATGGCTCTGAAGTCAGGAAAGAGTCCATATTCAAAATGTGCAATTAGTTTTTGGAACCATTTTTATGTAACCTATACTTCATTCAGGCACACTGTGCCATTGCTACGCGGGCTAGGAAGGTAGAAATATGCTCGAATACCCGAAAACACTCGTTTTGTTTTTGTTGTTGCACCCTGTAGGTACTTACTTTTGTAGAATAAATTATATCATAATTATATGGTTTCTATTTGTACTCACGTGTTTGTACTTAATAAGAATTTGACCCGTAATCTTATATACCTACATAAGTATTGTTAAACTAAAAAGTACTAAAAGTGACTTTTTGAAGGGTCGACAATGGTAAAAAATGAGGTTGAAATGTTTGGCCTGTATTGATTGTCTTTTAATTGATCCCTATTTTTTAATTGATCCTACTAATTTGATTGCGCACAACCGGTATTTAGATACCTACGTACTTTTAATTTAGGAAAGATACCTAAATAATATCCAAAGATTGAACCGCCCGAAACTATATACTCGTAGTAGACCCAACAAAGTATAATAGTAGACCTATATAGATATAATTAAAGTTTTGCAAATAACTTTAAAAATCAAATTTTGTTTTTGTACATTTTGTTTGTAGATCCATTCTAATGGGCAAACTGGGTGGATCTGATTTAAACTGGATTAGAGGAACTGTGCTTAAGATGTCATACGTTTTCTGTAGGTATATATATTTGAACATTTCTTATCCAGTTAAAACATTCCCAACTAACATTTATAGTAGCGGCTACATGTTCTAAAGGCTTTGCTACTTTCTTATAGTAGAAATGTGGTGATCCCAACCAAAATTTGTTACTTTTTAGTTCTAACTACTATTTAGTATCAGGAAATAGTAGATGTTTCGTAAAAACGACCCTCTAAACTACTTCATAGGATTGTTTCTTGATAGGCGATTCTGATAGTCTTCTCTACCACAATAGGACGTTGCTAAAGTTTTACTTTCTTTTTAGTCGTTATTTCGTAATCGCCCTGACTTTTATATCCTACTTAATTACCACTAGAAAGTTAAGCTTCATTGGAGTCCCAAACAAGTGTATCCGACAACTACATTATAACTTTAATTTTTACCACAAAAGTTTGTGTCATCATAGTAACATCTGATGTAACAATGTAGACAAAATAACTTTTTGGATCAACTTTAAAGCCGCAACTACTTTCAAGTAACCTTTTCGACTATCAGGGAATATAGTTTGGGACGCCATGTTTTTATGTAAGAAAGAAAATTTAATATTTTTGTTGTCGTTTTATGAGCTCATATTAAAGAGCCATACTATTTTATAAACAAATTAGTTGAAGCTTACCAAAAATGCTCTTCTTAAGCACCATTTGTTGGAGTTAACTGTCGATTATGAAAACATAACCTCCAAAATCACAACACAAAAATTCCATCAGCTACCAGAAAACGGCTCAATTTTACGGGCGCACCGGTTTTTTGCAATATATATAATGCATGTTATACAAAAAACTTTGCGTCGCACTCGAATTTTGATCCTCTGCTCGTAAATTCTCACACTTTTGGATAACATAGTTCATATTATAACCATAACCAAACAAAAAAACTAAGCGAGTCTGTTTACCGTTGTGTCCACCATATTGTGTAACAATTCTACCAAAAAGAAACAATTATATTATTTGCAACTACATCGCAACTTTTATGCCATTACGGAAAAAAAACAGCCTCTACGACGTAGTAGATACCTGGCTACGACGTAGTAGTGTAGTTGTTACTACAGTGACTTTAAACACTTGGCCAAGTAGTTATAACCAGAAATTGGTTCCCCACTTAGGGAATTATAACGTCGCTGTATGGTATACTGAGACGTAGCGGGAGTACGTTGCGGTTACTTTTAAGAAATTCTTTCTAGTTGGGGTTTCGTCGTTACAACTTTAATTGTTTGTTGGGTTTAACATGAAGGTTTCAATAGGGAGTTGTTTTTGAAACCTGACAGTTGATCTTTCAAAATAGACATACCAAAGTCGAATTTATAAATGTTTATTTTCCATTGATAATGGCGGCACTAATAATTCCGGCTCTTATAATATAATGCGAAACTGTTAGAATAGTGCCCGGCACAATTATTGTCTTTAGGGTCTTTTTAGGGACTTATTGCAATAAAGCCAGGCGCTAATTGTGCCGGGCACTATTATGACAGTTTCCCATTAAAAATTGACAGTTGATGTTTCAAAATTGACATACCAAAGTCGAATTTATAAATCCAGGCGTTTATTTTCCATTAATAGTGGCAATACTATTAATTCCGACTCATATAATAACAAAGGCCTAATTTTGAAAGAAGACAGCTGTTCTTATAATGCGAAACTGTCAGAATAGTGCCCGGCACAATTAGTGCCTGGCTTTATTACAATAAGTCCCTATTAGGGTGCCGGGCACTATTCAGACAGTTTTCCATTGAAAACTGACAGTTGATCTTTAAAAATTGACATACCAAAGTCAAATTCAGAAATCCAGTAGTTTATTTTCCATTAATAATGGCAGCACTATTAATTCCGGCTCTTATAATACACAAAGGTCTAATTTTAAAAGAAGACAGCTGTTTTTATAATGCGAAACTGTCAGAATAGTGCCCGGCACAATTAAAGCCTGGTTTTATTGCAATAAGTCCGTATTAGCTTTAAACATACGTTAGTTATCAGTTACATAGTTTATGTTGATGCAACGGGCTAAAATTTAAACTTCTCTTAACAAAATAACGAAAGTTTACGTAACGAACTGTGCAAGTTCCTGTAGTAGTATATTATTTCGAAAAGTAGAAAAAAATTGATATTGAAGATTGTTTTTAATTTATAGAGCCAAGACACACAAAGTTCCGCGATTGGCTTTACCTTAATGATGTTAGGAATGCACAAAGAAATTCAGGTATGATTCTATTATATCTACTTATCATACTTATTATGGTATTAGAAAACTATTTACAAAAAAGTGGCTTTTTAAAATGTAGGTTTTATAAAATTCTTCTAGGACAAAGTATTACAAGAGATCTACGAAGTATTAGGAAATCGGAAATCGGTTTATTTTGAAGACACCAGCAAATTAAAGTACATGGAAATGTGTATTAAAGAATCAATGAGACTTTTTCCACTTGGACCATTTTTGCCTAGAGATGTCTTAGAGGATTTTAAAATTGGTAAGCTACCCTAGTGGGGTAGGGGACAATTCGCCGCGGCCGATTCGCCGCGGGACAATTCGCCGCCGACCGATTCGCCGCGGGGACAATTCGCCGCGAGATTTTTTATTTTATGATGTTACTATTGGCAATTGCTTAAACAGTTTTATTTAGCTTGACTTCATATACTATATTTGTTTATTTGTTTGATCATAACTTTTTTGAAACTTTTCCAACTAGGTATTTGGGGTTATACAATTCAACAATTTTTTCTATTAGAAAAATAAATAAAACGGCCGAACCGAACCGAACCGAACCAAAATGGCGAATTTTCCCATTTATGAACCGATTTGCATCAAACTCGGAACTTTGACATCTTTCAGGTCGCTAATTATTATTTTTAACTTAATTTTAAAAAATCAAAAGGGCGGTTCTCACTTTCTAATTTATAAACCGATTTGCCTCAAACTTGAAGCATCACGGCGCCTAAGGTAACTCAATACAATTTTTGATTTAAATTTTAAAACCTGAAAATGGCGGGTTCCTCGGGGCCTAGGCCCCCCAAGCCTAAGATTTTTTTAGATATTTTTCACATATTGCTTGAATAAAAAGATTAAAGAGTATAAAATTCGCCATCATGAGACTTACCCCCACCCCCCGCCCAGAGAAATCATCCCCCCCCAATTTTGAGGCAAATCGGTTTATAAACAAGAAAGTGCGCCATTGTGAAACTGCCATTTTGATTTTTTTAAATTTTAGTTAAAAATAATAATCAGCGACCTGAAAGATCTCAAAGTTCCGAGTTTGATGCAAAACGGTTCATAAATGGGAAAATACGCCATTTTATTTATTTTTCTAATAAAAAAAATGTTGAATTGTATTATACTAACCACCAAATAACTAGTTGATAAAGTCTGAAAAAGTTATGATCAAACAAATAAACAAATATATTATATGAAGTCAAGCTAAATAAAACTGTTTAAACAATTGCCAATGGTAATATCATTAAAAAAAAATCTCGCGGCGAATTGTCCCCGCGGCGAATTGTCCCGCGGCGAATCGACCGCGGCGAATCGGCTGCGGCGAATTGGCCACGGCGAATTGTCCCACCCCCACCCTAGTGACCTTTAATCTACCTATGCTGATAAATACCAAATAACCACACGAAAAGTTAATTGAATTCCTTCGGATTTAAATCATTTATCTCAAAACTGACTTAGTCTCGCTCTAAAATACAGATATATTAACGGACAAGTTAGGGGGGCCCGGGCCCGGCCCCCCCCCCCCAAGCCTTAGATTTTTAATATATTTTCTACATATTTGATGATAAAACATGAAAAATACCTTAAAATTTGACATCAGGAGGCTTCGGGCCCCCCCCAAGCCCAAGCTGAGGCGTAGTTACGAAAAGACAAGATGATTTTTTTTTTTTTTTTTTTTTTTTTGTCGCCAGTTTTTTGAGGGCGCGCGTTGTACCGGTCGGTCTCCGCCAGACATGATGACCTTTGTTTTTTTTTTTGGTCGCAAGTTTTTTGAGGCGCGCTTTGTAGCTCTCGGACCCCCCCCTTTGTAGCTGTCGGGCCCCCCCCAAGACACATTCCTGGGTGCGCCACTGATAATGATATATTATGTTAGCTGTAATATAGCTCTTTCTTGATTCTTTAGGCAAACACAGAATTCCTGAAGGCTGTTCCCTGATTCTGGGAGTTTACAACGTACACCGAGATCCAAAATATTGGCAGAGACCAGAAGAATATTACCCAGAACATTTTGACACTGAAAACAGCGCGAAAAGGCACCCATATGCATTTTTACCGTTCAGTGCAGGACCAAGGCGATGTATAGGTAGGTCGAATTCCAGCCCAGCCGCATATACGTAATTATACCAATGGTCACCTCAGGTTAATAGATCTTACGGGAATCTCTTAGTTTTGGGGCCCTTAGAAGGCCCAGAAGAAGATGTGAAGCCTTCCAAAAAGGCGCCACAAATGAAATTGCCTTATTTGAAAAAAAAATTGCTTCTTATTAAACTTTTCATAAAAAAATCTCTGAATCGTTATTTAAGGTTGTGATAGTACATTTACATAGAAAGGGTTTTTGGCCACTGTGCACCGATAAATTGACGTGACGACAAGAATCAAACCTGTGGTGACGATACACAAGTTAAAATAATATGCATGTGAAAGTAACCAATCAGGACATTTTATACTAAAGTCCGCAAGAAGGACACTTTTATGTACAATTGATATTGTCATTTCTTAATGTTTGCATCATGAATTGGAAATTACCGTGGGTATTGGAATATTACGTATATGCCCAGCCTTTATTGTTGCAATGTTTTAGTCTATCCCAGAGACATACAGAAGCGGAATGGTTTATAGTTTAACTTTCTTTTCTGCGCAAACTCGGAGATCTCTGAAGCGTCCATTTTGCAGGCTTCGACGACTCTATTGCCAGCCTATGATCCATTTATTTTCATTCATAAACAATGTTATTAATGAAATGCTATTTTACGAATAGTTTTTTGCTGCGCTATTTTGCTGGATGGATTGCTATTGTAACTGTATATTAAACACTCCAGCAACAAGTAATGTTTCTAATACGTCCGTTTAAAATAAACTTATTCTATCGAGCGATGCGTGGTAGTTGCCCACGGTCCGTAAAGAAACCGGTTGTCTGGTAACTCGGTGTCGTGGCGGCCGTGACGTCAGGGCTACGTCACAGTTTGCCCAGGAATCAGCAGTCAAACGCTGTTTATAGCGTAATTTCGTCTTTTGCGAGGACATTTTGGGTCTTGTCGTCTTGTAGGTGTTTAAATACCTGTTCTGTGCTTGCTATAAATGTATTAAAGTCTAACTAAAAGAAATTTTATCCACCTGCTATTATTTTGTGCTAAATTCAGGTCAACAACCAAACGTAAACAATTGCCGAAAGCTGGATTTAGAGTTCCGTTAAAGTAGGTTATAATAAGTAGGTCTTGTGACATTGTTGATTTCTTAGTCCTTTCTGCTTACTTTCTACTGTAGCCAAACCGAACAGTTAAATTTTCCTTGCAGCTTATGTCTTAGGGTGTCTCCTTTCTTTACGGACCGTGGTAGTTGCCTACCATATTCATATACAGAACTACGGAGTCGCGTAAAAAATTGTCCCGTAATTTAGTTGGGTTGGGATGGATAGTTTAGTTTACAAACTATTAAGATGTCCTGTTTAATATGGGAAAAGCGAAATCTAAAATATCGCTATAATAGTTAGGTTCGATTCGGTTCGGTTCTTAATGATTATAAAAGTGATTGTTGATTTTTGTTTCAGCTCAACAATATTCCTATGTCAATATGAAAATCATCATTGCCAACATTTTAATGAATTTCGAAGTTCACTGTCTAGGAACTCTTAAAGAGTTAGAACTCATGACTGACGTTTCCATCAGACCTAGGCATGGATATATGGTACAGATTAAAAAGAGAGAGGCTGCCAGGGTTTAGGTTAAGGTTATAAAGTTGTATAATTTATTGGTAGTTAAAATAAACAATAAAAATTCAAAGTAAGTTTATTTATATTAAAATTACCTATTTTTTGAATTTTAATTGAAGCAGTAGTGACGACGCTACTAGGGTAGCAGGGGTATTTTTTTTATAAAATAAAATTAACCAAGAAATAATAATAATAATAAGGCATACGATTACCAGATTAAACATTAAAACAATATAATAGGCCATATAGTTTTTGTGGAGTAGATTATTTAACACCAATGTATGACAAAGTTCAAAGAAGTACTGAAAAATGATGAGGAGCTCTTTCTACCTGTTTAAATACTATATGAAAATTGCCCACTCAACAACGTTACATCGACAACGGTGTAGCGTGAGGTTCTTCACAGAAAAATTTTGGAAGAATTAGATTTAAATCAGCAGCAGTTAAAGACAAAAACACCATCAACGGCTAAAAAGATTTGGTTTCATCTAACTATTATGTATTTCAAAAGTTGACAAAAATTGATTTCAATAACTTAAAGACAAAGAATGCCTATTTTAACCATCTTAAAACTCTGTTCTGAGAGGGAGTTTAAAAGTTGGATAAGCGTTGGTCTAAGTCTTAGTGTAGATATTGAGTTATGGAAAGATTATGTTAAAAATAAAATTAAAATCAACTTTAAAAATATATATTTTTAAATTTTTATTTTGATAAATGCGAATCCACCCTCTTTTGCAATTAGGAGAAATTGTTAATTTGCTAAATTTGATTTATCGTTGGGTTAAGCTTTATAAAACTAAAAAACATCAAGCGGTTTTCCAGATATATATGATGTTTTAAAAGTTTACACCTTCAGTGTGCAAGCTATGCTTGACAATTGCGCTTGCTTAACTCGGCTTGGTTAAGCAGCGGAACAATAAGGATTAAAGTAAGAAGTTTACTGCCAGAAAGCAACCTTACACCCTGCAATGACCAATAAGGGTACAGTAAACTTAAGTAGATAAAGTGAGAACAAATATATCTGGTTTATTAAGATGAATCTTCTCTTTTTATATTAAAAAATTGTTATAGTTGAAAGGCTAATTTATGTTTTTAAAACCTAATATCTCAAGATAACCTGAATGTTTAAATAATAACTATAACTCAAAAATGTAGATTTATGTAAAATATTAAAAGAGAAAAATCTGTTTTTAATTTTGTAATCAAACAATAAGTCTAACTTTTTTATTTATAAAAATTATATCTTTGTAAGATTATTTTTTTATAAAAAGTAGGTTTTTCTTTAAAAAAATTAGCCTTACTAAAAACAAGAGATAAAATTTTGATTCCTTATAAAAAAACTATATAAAAGCAAGTTTTTCCAAAGTGAAATAGACCCCTAACAGATGAAATACAGTTTAATAAATGGACTCTTTATAAATTAAAAACTAAATACAGTAATGTATGGATAGTCCGAACCCCCCTTAATCCGAAATACTCTATAATCCGAACGCCCCAATTTCGTAAAATGATATCCATAATCTGAACACCTTGAATTCTGCAATCCGAAGTACATATACATACTGTAGGTATTTTTCGTATGTATTTGCAATATGCTTGTACTTATTTTCTATAGTACATACCAGAAACGAGTATTAGTTTATGGTACATACATACGTATGTAATGTATTGTAAGGTGTTCCTCTTCCTTAGAAGTTTGTTTTCACTTTGAAATACATACGTTATAGTGTGTATAAATGTATGTATTTCTGTATAACATAAATAAATGTTTTATAGCCATTGAGTACGTGAACTTTTTGTGATAAAAATGTATTTGTACGGCTAACAAATGTATCTATAAACTGAACGTGTTCGGATTAAACATATTATTTATTTTGAATTCTATAATCCGAAAGTTTTGATAAACCGAACGGGTTCTGCCAACTTTCTGTTCTTATTATCCATACATTACTGTAAACTTACTCCAAACTAATATAAATTTCTCTTGAAAATTTGAGCATTGCAAAATGGGGTCAGTTTTTCTCTATAATATTGGATATCCCCTGGAAGATTTATATCACCCTGTACCTGGATGTCATGATTGCCGTTTCGTGTGAAAAAACGGTCTGTTTTGATGTCCTTTAAAATTTTAACATAATCTAAACATAACAATATATATGATAACCTGAATTAAATTACTTTTGGACTGTTGGACTCTTTCGAGTAAACTCGTTAATAAAACGTCTCAACGCTTTTTTATTGCCCATGTTTTGCGATAAAAAATCTAAATTGCTCAAATTTATCTGTGAATTTTGGTTCGAGTTAATCCGATAAAAATGGTAAAAAATGGCAACGCAGGAGCTTCATATTTAGGGTTGGTTCAAGGTCTGTGGAGCATAGGTGACCTGGTAACTTTCTGACCAATCAGAGCTAGCGGGAAATGACGTCACACGGATTGCCCATTTAAATAAAAAGCAGGAAATATTCAAGTTTCTTGTGTTTCGTTATTGATTTAAATGTAAATATGTATTGTTATTTTTCTTAAAGTGTCTGTAATAACAATATTCATAAAACACATTGAGTAACTTAAATATAAAACATACCTTCCAAATATCCCAAAGGTTCGGTTTTAATTTTAATAGGTATAGTCCGAAAAAAACCACCCAAATGTAAAAATTAAACCATTGAAGAATGCAAATAGTTATAAACAAAGGTAAAGAAAGCCCTTTAATCAAATCCAAAGATTATAAATTATAATATGTATATACAGGGTGTCCCAGAACTAATGGTACATAGTTAAACTGTAGATTCCCTGAGTCAAAATATTACGATTTAGCCACACTTACCTTAGTCCAAAAGTTCGTACTAACCGAGATACAGGGTGTTAAACTTTATTTTTTCAATTCGATTTTCTTTAATAACTTTTTTACTAATTAATATTTTTGCAAAAAATAACCAGCGTGTAAATTTTTTTGAAATTGTCAAGACGATTCGGTTGAAAATTTTGATGTACAATGTACAGGGTGTTTCTTGGACCACTACCATTGCATTAAAATCACTGTATTTTTTTTGTGCCTCGATGTATACCAGTTTTTATGTAAAATAATGGTTTTCCCATTCTTTATACTGTTTTAAAGTCGCTCAGAGCAACCATTTTTGAGATTTTTGCATTTAAAGATTTTATTGCATGTTAGTGAAATGCCTAATTTATGTATGATACTTTCTTCAATTCTTTCTACTAATTAATATTTTTGCAAAAACTAACCAGCAAGTAGGTTTTTCTGAAATTTGCAAGATGATTCCGTTGAAAAAGTTGATGTACAATGTACAGGGTGCTCTTTGGGCCACTACCATTGCATTAAAATCATCAATGTATTGTTTTTGTGCCTCGGTGTATACTTAAGCAGGTTTTTAACAGAATATGATTTTAATTATTAAGTAATGTTACAAACAGTTCTGTAGTTGTAAGAAAGTTTGACAGAATAGACGCAGACAGCAACTTTATTGGATTTTATTGTTTTTTATTTTCAAAGCCTACTATAATAAACAATTTTAAGTTTGATTTACTATTTGTCAATTTTAAAATTTTAACTTTGTTGCTGAGATCGCCATGCTTAAGAAATTTTATATATTTTTTTAATAAATAATAAAATATTAATTTTATTATTTTTTATAATTTTCTTTCAAAACAATAAAAAAATAGTTGCATTAATAAAGTATACGTACTTACCATTTTTAAAAACACTAATACGAAGAAGTTTTTGTTCCTCATTAAAAACATCGCCCTACACAGTTGCAATAACGTACAATAACTTACAGTTTTAACACACTTATTATAATTCAAGAACCATCCTGTATATTTTTTAACTTAATATTTCTTAAGAAAACATCCAATCTTAAAATGCTATAAAAAATTATAGACTATAGCTAATATGTATGAAGTAGGTAAGAATTTAATCAAAAATCTTTTACGCATACAATAAAAACTTATAATTTAAATATCTTAAAAACCGTTGCTCTAAGCGACATCTAAACACTATAACTTTTTCACTTAAAAAAAATAAAAAAATAAATGTTTTTTATAGAATCTTGTATACACCGAGGAACAAAAAAGTTAGACCTATTTTAATGTAACGGTACCGAGCCAAAGAACACCCTGTATAATATTTGTTTTTAACCAAAATTAAATTGTCCATGCACAAAAATCACAAAACCCAATTTTTTTTGCAAAATTATTAATAAGTAGAAAGAATTGAAGAAAGTATCATTCATAAATTAGGAAGATCACTCACATGCAATAAAAACTTTAAATGCAAAAAACTCAAAAACCGTTTTTCTGAGCGACTTTAAAACAGTATAACTTTTTTACATAAAAAGGATGGGAAAACCATTATTTTACATAAAAACTGGTATACACTGAGGCACAAAAAAAATATACCGATTTTTATGCAATGGTAGTGGTCCAAGGAACACCCTGTACACTGTACATCAAATTTTTCAACGCAATCGTCATGCCAATTTTAAAAAAACTTACACGCTGGTTAGTTTTTGCAAAAATATTAATTAGTAAAAAAGTTATTAAAGAAAATCGAATTGAAAAAATAAAGTTTAACCCCCTGTATCTCGGTTAATACGAACTTTTGGACTAAGGTAACTATAGCTAAATCGTATTATTTTGAGCCAAGGAATCTACAATTTAACCATGTATCATTAGTTCTGGGACACCCTGTATATCAAATCATGGCACTCCAAATGACGCGCTGTCACCTTTCACGCCGCTACGACCATGGAGTTACCAGGCAACCTACCGTCTACACAACTTGGGGTTATGCATGTGCCGATGAATTTCACTGTAGCGAAGTGGCGTACAGAAAAATTAATCCTGGGAGGGGGGACCTGAGCGCGAATCGTTACCCATAGATGAACCTTGATGAGGCTTGAGCGCAGATTCGAGAACGGATGAATTTTGTTGGGTTTTTTTTTTCATCCTGGAACACCCAACCAGACAACTGAAGATTATTTTCAGGTTCATATGAGTAAATCCACGATTAATCACCACTGACAATGCTGTACAGGGTGTCCCATTTTCGATGGGATTAAATGGGAAACTCGGTTATTATTAAAGATATCGATTTTCTGATTGCACCTTACCGTGGTCTTTTTTGGAGCCCTTAAAAATGGTGTAATCAGATTTTTGCTATACCCCGTGGTTTCGCTAATACAGGGAGTTTTTGAAAAAATTACATTTTAATTAATTCCTTGTATCTCGCTTATTTTGCAAGATATTTTTATTCTATAAAAACCTTTCTATGGCAACTTTTTTAGAGCAAAATCATGACGTTGTCAATTTTTTAAAATACTGTTTAGGTTTTGAGATAAGGTATTTATCATAAAAAAATTAAATACGGACCTGGATTTTTTTTATTACTACTTTGATTGGTTCCATGCTATTATTACCTTAAAATGATAAAACTTCAATATTTTTTTGATTTAAGGTTAAAAAAAACTATGTAATATTTGAAAAAAAAAATATAGTCCGAGCCTGGAAATTTCCAACGTAATTATAAATTAAAAATTGCAAGACACACTAGTTGAACGATTTTTACTTTATCTGTTTTAAAATGATAATTAAAAGATTTATAAATAAAGTAAAAACCTTAAAAAGTTACAAAAATAATATCCTACTAATTATTTGATGGTAGCACAGCAGGTCGTGAAATTTACAAAACAAAGGCGTGGAATTGACATTGTTATTTTACTTGTCATTTTTGTGAATGGCTTACAATTATTTTAAACTGGCTAGAAATCGACCATATCCTGATTTTGAAAAATGTGATATGTTTGACTGCTTCATTCAAGCAACAAAATCCCAATATTTAAATGGCAGAGATATTTTTATGCAAAATGCATTAAGAAAAATTATTCAAAAATGCCAACAATATCTTACACATAATGGTAATCAGAAAAATTAGTTATTTTTTATAATTTGTTTTTTTTGTATTTTTCGTAGACTTTGTTTTAAATAAATCTGTAAATTAACGTAAAACTATTTTAAGTATCAAAACAGTTAAACTAATAATTGTTTAACTATCAATTTTCAATTTATATTTATGTTGGAAATATCCAGGTTCAGACTAATTTTTTTTTTAATATTAAATATTTTTTTTTTACTTTAAAACAAAAATTTTTTAAATTTTTATTATTTTATGATAATACTCGCATGAAGCCAATCAAAATAGTAATAAAAAAAATCCAGGTCCGTATTTAATTTTTTTATGATAAATACCTTATCTCAAAAACTAAACAATATTTTAAAAAGTTGACAACGTCAATATTTTCTTCTAAAAAAGTTGCCATGAAAAGGTTTTTACAGAATAAAAATATCTCGCAAAATAAGCGAGATACAAGGGATTATTAAAAATACAATTTTTTCAAAAACTCCCTGTATTAGCGAAACTAAGGGGTATAGCAAAAATCTGATTACGCCATTTTTAAGGGCCCAAAAAAAGAGCACGGTAAGGTGCAATCAGAAAATCAATATCTTTAATAATAACCGAGTTTCCCATTTAATCCCATCGAAAATGGGACACGCTGTACACGTTTTTCGAGTTTCATACCTCAAAGCGCTCTAGAGTTTTCCGACTCCAATTGACCGTAACTTCTTTCTATTCTTTGGTTAACAGATGTGGTATTCAGCGGGAAACTAATTTTCTTACCCATAATTTTTCATTCAAAATTTTTTGAATGTAGGTCTTTGAAATTCCCAATGAAGCCTCAATCTCGCAATATGTTAATGTGTTACATGTCGATCTTCCGTGATGAGTATGCGCACAGCGGCATAGCGTGCTTCACGGGGCGAGGGGCGCCGACTGCTATAAAGGGCGCCCCTCAGAAATCTTGCGACCAAAAAAAACAAAAAGGTCATCATGTCTTTAGTTTCCTTTGCCTCATCAATTTGCCGTTGCGGTCCTGCTAGTAAGCTTAGGGCGCCAGTACTCTCGGGGCGGGGTGGGCGACGAACCCCCCCCCCCCGCTACGCCACTGCAGCGTCGATATTTCCCTGTGTGATGTGATGTTTTTGATGCACCTGGCCTTGGATCGTCGCTAAGGCTAATCCGTCTACGCTTGAATTCGTCATACCAACGAGAAACTAATAATAGTCTTTATTAGCAAAACCTGCTCAAAAAGTACAATCTGTAAAAAATACATGTTAAAAAAGACAATAAACTTGTGATACAAACAAACAACAAAATATAAACAACTTTAAATTTATACATATGTCAGTGTACAGCGTGTCCCATTTTCGATGGGATTAAATGGGAAACTCGGTTATTATTAAAGATATTGATTTTCTGATTGCACCTTACCGTCCTCTTTTTTTGAGCCCTTAAAAATGGCGTAATCAGATTTTTGCTATACCCCGTAGTTTCGCTAATACAGGGAGTTTTTGAAAAAATTGTATTTTTAATAATCCCTTGTATCTCGCTTATTTTGCGAGATACTTTTATTCTGTAAAAACGTTTTTATGGCAACTTTTTTAGAAGAAAATAATGACGTTATCAATTTTTTAAAATATTGTTTAGTTTTTGAGATATGGTATTTATCATAAAAAAATTAAATGCGGACCTGGATTTTTTTTATTACTTTTTTGATTGGTTTCATGCTAGTATTATCATAAAATAATAAAAATTTAAAAAATTTTTGTTTTAAAGTAAAAGAAAAATATTTAATATTTAAAAAAAAAATTAGTCCGAACCTGGATATTTCCAACATAAATATAAACTAAAAATTGCTAGTTAAACAATTTTTAGTTTAACTGTTTTGATACTTAGCATATTAATATGGTTTTACGTTAATTTACAGATTTATTTGAAACAAAGTCTAACAAAAAAAAACAAATTATAAAAAATAACTAATCTTTCTGATTACCATTATGTGTAAGAAATTGTTGGCATTTTTGAGTAATTTTTCTTAACGCATTTTGCATAAAAATATTTCTGCCATTTAAATATTGGGATTTTGTTGCTTGAATGAAGCAGTCAAACATATCACATTTTTCAAAATCTGGATATGGTCGATTTTTAGCCAGTTTAAAATAATTGTAAGCCATTCACAAAAATGACAAGTAAAATAACAATGTCAATTCCACGCCTTTGTTTTGTAAATTTCACGACCTGCTGTGCTACCATCAAATAATTAGTAGGATATTATTTTTGTGACTTTTTAAGGTTTTTACTTTATTTATAAATCTTTTAATTATCATTTTAAAACAGATAAAGTAAAAATCGTTCAACTAGTGTGTCTTGCAATTTTTAATTTATAATTACGTTGGAAATTTCCAGGCTCGGACTATATTTTTTTTTTCAAATATTACACAGTTTTTTTTAACCTTAAATCAAAAAAATATTGAAGTTTTATCATTTTAAGGTAATAATAGCATGGAACTAATCAAAGTAGTAATAAAAAAAATCCAGGTCCGTATTTAATTTTTTTATGATAAATACCATATCTCAAAAACTAAACAATATTTTTAAAAATTGACAACGTCATTATTTTGCTCTGAAAAAGTTGCCATAGAAAGGTTTTTACAGAATAAAAATATCTTGCAAAATAAGCGAGATACAAGGAATTAATTAAAATGCAAGTTTTTCAAAAACTCCCTGTATTAGCGAAACCACGGGGTATAGTAAAAATCTGATTACACCATTTTTAAGGGCTCCAAAAAAGAGCACGTTAAGGTGCAATCAGAAAATCGATATCTTTAATAATAACCGAGTTTCCCATTTAATCCCATCGAAAATGGGACACGCTGTACAGTTAATATTTGTTTGATAATTTTGACTATAGTTGATGTTCTATTTAAGTGACACCGCGTCATAGCTATGGTAAACCAAATTCTGCGGCAAAATTTAAGTAAAGAAGCCTTAAAAAATTAGTGTTTCACTTTGTACATGCAGTGTGCCGCTCGGGGCTTAATGTTCGAAAGATAAAACACTACGACCTTTTAAAGGAGAGATCAAATAGGTACTTACCTGATAAATAAAGATCCGAAACATAAAAGAGGAACCAAAATTATATTAAAATGTGCGCGACATACTGTCAAAACAACAACGAATAGAAAACGTCAAAGCCCTGCTAAATCAATAATATGTTCGTAACAACCAGGTAATAGTATATATGTTCCTTTCTAATGAAATCGTTTAGAAGAAGACATCAATAAAAAGCAAGTAAAATAGTAAGCTAATGACTAATTAGTGCAGTGCCTCATTTTGGGAATCAATATCAATAAAAAAATTAAAGGAAGTGCGTGCCATTGTATGTACCCCTCTACTCCCTTCCCGCCCATCAAGGTTTTGATGACGCGGTGTCACTTTAATACAACATCAACTATAGTTAGTTAGCATTCAAAAGTCCCACACAAAACACGAAAAACATGATATCTCTGCAAATCACGAATGGTTAAATTTATTATATCCGCATTGTAAAAATATTTTATTATTCTACATTGGTCCTGACAAAGTTTAGGCAAAGTATTTTAAAACTCTCTATATTTGAAGTTTCCTGGGTGTCCCTTGGCAAAGAATTAAACAGTTTTAATCCCTCGGTAAACACTGTTTTACCAGCAGCATTTGCATAATCAATATAGAAATTACTCATTGATCTTTCTCTTGTATTTACAGGGTGTATTTCATGTATATATTTAATTTCGTCGGTTAAATATTTAGGTAAGGTGCCCCTTCTTAAGCGAAAGACAAATTTCAGCACATTAAACGCAGCCCTCTGTGAGACATTAAGGAAGTTGAGTGTGTCCAGCATCATCTTTATAGGGGTTCGTTTTTTGCATAATAGAATGGCTCGCATAGCTCTATTTTGTAATTTTTGCAAATTGTGTTTTTGGGTTTGATTCTTAAATAAATAAATGTTCCACAATAGTCTAAATGTGGAGCTATTGTTGTTTTATAAATAGTAAACCTAGCAAACATAGTTAAACTTTGTTACTTAATCTAAAAAGAAACCCGATTTTCTTAGCCATCTTCTTTTTCACATACTGACAATGTGCATTAAAATTAAGTTCCCCATCAATTATAAAGCCTAAATACTTCATCTCATTTACTTTTTGAATTTGTTCTCCATCAATGATGATTTTATATTTAGTGTTTACTGGGGTGTTTACTAAATTAAGTTTATCTAAGTTATACTTATTTCCTAAAATCATATATTTAGTTTTTCTGTATTTAGTTTAAGTCCATTATTTGCAAACCACTTTGTTACATTATCAAGGTCAGAGTTAAGGTCTTGCATCATTTGTTTTATATTCTTAGGCTCTCCAATAATATTCGTATCATCGGCAAACAGTTTGATTTTACATTTTTTTATTTGTTTCACAATGTCATTGATAAAAATCAAAAACAATAATGGACCCAACGCACTTCTCTGTGGAACACCAAAGGGAACATGCGAAGTGTCGGAAAGTTCTTGATTATACTTAACATATTGCCTTCTATTTTTTAAATAGCTTTGAAACCATTTTAAAGCTTTTCCTTTTATTCCATATGCTTTTAGCTTCATTAATAGCAAGTCGATATTTATTGTTTCAAAAGCTCGTTTAAGATCTAAAAATACAGAAATTATGACCATCTTTTTATTAAATATTTCATGCTTCCATTTTGATATAAGGAATTGTAAAGCTGTTTCACAAGAATGTTCTTTTCTGAATCCCGATTGTTCTTTAACTAAGATATCATTTTCGTGTATATGTTGTGTCAGTTGATCTTTGACTATTAATTCCAGAACTTTTTCATATATTGGAAGAGTATTTACAGGACGAAACTCTGAACAATTTGTTGTGTTTGTTACTTTCTGTATTGGAACTACTGCTGATACTTTCCAACTCTCAGGAAACTCTCCAGCCTCTAATGATGTGTTAATTAGGTTAAGCAAATGGTTTCCTGCAATTTCATTTGCCAGTTTTAATATGTCTAAATTTATACCATATTTGTCTGAGTTGTGTTTGCTAAGGTTTTTTATAGTTTATAGTATAGAAACTGTCGACTGATGTCGTGGTGCTTCATTACCGAAAATAGAAATCAACTCGGCAAGGCATTCTTGTTCAGCGTAGCGTGACTTACGGGGCGGAGGGGGGGGTCGAAGGCTGAAAAGGTCGCCCTTATAAAAATTGAGTCTTTAGTTTTATTTTTTTATTAGATACCTTTGCTGCCCCCGCACTTTGTTGTGCCGGCCCTGCTGCTTAATAAAGAGCACCCATGGAGCGCCATTACCCTCAGGGCGGGGGGGGGGCGAAGAACCCCCCGCGCCCCCTTTACGCTACACCGTTGTTCTTGTTGAGATAATTTGCTTCGAAAGTTGTGTAACAGGGGCCTAGTTGACAGTGGTACTGTCAACTCAAGTGGCCAAGGCTTAAAAGTTGCGAGCTACCAATTTATGGAACTTATATAAATTAATAAAAAGATTAAATGTTATTACTTATTTGTTCTCGAAAGGGAATTTGACGGTTCTTGGAGGAAATAAATACTATAAACGTTTTTCTAAAATGTATAACCAATGTAGGAAAATCATACATACCTTTTCAATTTTATTCTTGTAGCTTCACACTTTCACTTCTAATATTTATTATTTAAATATCAAATTTTTTTTTGTACTATTGAACTTTTGTCTTCAAATATTTACACTTCTTAAACTTTTAGATTTTATAAACCTTTTGTATATTTGTTGTAAATATATATATTTATCAACATTTTAAACGTTGATTGGATAGGAGAAACTATCCAATCAACTACTTAATTTACTTAATATTACTGTTTAGGTTTGGGATATGTTATTGATTAAAAATATCGATTTTAGGGCAACGAATGATTTGTATTTTGATGTTAAAAAAACCAGAAAACAGATAAAAACATTATTTCAAAACAATGGAAACAGTAATAATTTAAAGCTTTAAAATTAATAAACTCCAAAAGAAAAGACTAAAATAATGATGAATAATAAAGATAATAGCTTATACAAAGTTAAAATAATTGATAAATTTCCCCAGTTGAAATAAAACCCCCCTTAAGAAGTGTGAACGAAAGCGTAACGAACCAAGCGAAGCGCAACTAAAGAGTGATTTCCCTCCCGACTTTCGAAAGTTTCAGTACCCTGCTCTCTAGGCGTTCTCAGCTTGCCGCTAGCTGATTGGTCGAAAATCTAAGCTTTCTTTAATGGTTTTCTTGTCCAAGACATTCTTGGCCTGCCGTTGTCGTGGTTTGAAACTTAAGCTCTCTCGCATTGGCGAGAAAGACAAAGAGACAAAATACCACCGCAATTCAAAGATGCGTGGACTCAGAAAATCGATAAAGTTAAAATTACACAGTGTGTTTTTTAAAAGTTTAAAATAGTTTGTTTCCAGTTACAAAATATGAATTATTTTGATGTTAGTGGCTCAAAGGACATCTTAGCCAAATACAACTTTTATTAAAATACAGCGAACCTGAAAATATGCCAAAAAACAAGTCGCCGGAGTTGCCATAAACTTTACTTAATCTTAACCTAGTCTTGCATATAATTAATGCTTGTTGATGTCAAAAGCAATATTTAATTAAAAATATTTAAAAACTTATAAATGGCAAAAATACCCTTTATATTTATTTAAATCCCGTTTTGTTACAGTTGTAAAAAATTATAGCCCAAAAATGTTCTCTCTGTAGCTATAAAACTATATGTATGTATCGCATTGACGTTTTATTTAGCTTAGGTAAAAATTGAGGTTAAGTTTTAGTAACGACATTTTATCAGTGTCGCCCTCTATGTTCCTATATGTAAAACAAGCGCGGATCTGGGTCAAAATCTAGGGGGGGGGGGTAAAAGTCGATGAATTTTTTTTTATATAATTTTTTTTTTAGGGGAGGGGCTAATTTTCATTTTTTCCATTATTTTATTAGGAAAATATGAAAGACGTACTATCGCCGCACGGTGCGGAAGTTTTTATTCACACCGTGCGGAAAAATAGATTGTCCATACTAAAAGTAGTAGTGTGGAAAATGTGATTTTCTGCTTGCTTGTAGAAATTTTTTTTTGATATGCTCGTGCGTCTTCATTTTGATTGTAGCATACTTTGCTCGATATACTATGGTACAAACTTAACATGGTTTTAATTGTGTAATAGTGGTTGTTGTTCTACTATTATTTCCAAATACACATGTAAAAAATAATAATTGTTCTTTTTATGGAATCGAGTTTAGAACCCGCCTAAACTTTACCAACGTAACTAGACCTCCTTCAGTTTTATTTGTACAAAATACTGTGTGATACTAAGTAATGGGTTTTTTAATGCAAAATTAACGAATTAAAAAGACCCAAATTAAAAACGTTTTAAAAACATATATTTTAAAAATCATAACAGTTTAGTGGTTCTATTACTGAATTAGTAGTTTTAAGAGCTTCTAGTGAATTAGTTTGTTAAAATGTGGATAAGGACAGACTCCATTGGAGGATTGTAAGTGCATTTTTGAAAATATAAAAAAGTGGCAAAATTTTGTCTGTAAAAAGATGGCACTTCTTTTTTGCACAAAATCCACATTTTGATGAAAAAATAACAATTGTTACTTAGATAAATAAAGACTTATTCATTTTTCTTTACATGGTAGTGTAAAATGTCTGTATGAGCATGCAGTTAGCGAGGCACCCATCGCAGATCGAATCGTGACTAGGTGGATAATTTGCCGTTAATTAGTCGTGAATTAGTTGTGGAAAAATTAATTTTGTCGCTCTTATTTTTGACCGTTTTTTAGGGTGCTTCGCTAACTTCATATGAAGTTAGCGAAGCACCCTTGTCAAAAATGGCTTTAGACATGACCTATCGAAACCGAATATGGTGGATAATTTGCCGCTAATTAGTCGTGAATTAGTTGTAGAAAAATTAATTTTGTCGCTCTCATTTTTGACCATTTTTTTGGATGCTTCGTTAACTTCATATTTTGGCACCCATCGCAAATCGAATCGCTACTAGGTGGATAATTTGCCGTGAATTAGTTGTGGAAAAATTAATTTTGTCGCTCTTATTTTTGACCGTTTTTTAGGGTGCTTCGCTAACTTCATATGAAGTTAGCGAAGCACCCTCGTAAAAATGGCTTTAGACATGACGGACGTATCGAAATCGAATTAGTTGTGGAAAAATTAATTTTGTCGCTCTTATTTTTGACCGTTTTTTTGTAAATATTAATTATTTTATAATTATTATAATGAGAAACTGTCATAATAGTGCCCGGCACAATTACTGCCTGGCTTTATTGCAATAAGTCCCTAATTAGATCGATAAATAGAGACTTATTCATTTTTCTTTACATGGTATTTAGTGTAAAATGTCTGTGTAACAGGAATACATTTTAGGCTCTTTCCATTTTGTAGGCTATGATAAGTATAAAAAATTTATTTTTTGTTCCAACCCTGTCCCACTTTCCTCTAATAAATACCCCATTAGCGGCCCATACACACCCATTAATTAACGCGGTATATCGTCTTATCTCTAAAAACTGGTGGACATTCATGTGTGTGAGTGGCCGTGTGTGACCATTGCAGCAAAACCATGATTAATTGGGAAAAGTCTGGAGTGACGTCAGGAAAAATGTCACAGTACGGTAAAAAAAGTTTTCTTAGATCAAAGCAAATTGCTTTGAAGTAAAATAATTTGTGCTTTCCTATTTACCAAGAGAATACTTTTTTGATATTGCACAAAAAATGTCTTGCCTCTTTAATTTAATGTGAAACAGAAATTGTTTTAATATAGATTGGAACTGAATTATTCTAAGGCACCATTTTCTCTGGAAGCAAAATATTAATTATATGAAGACAATTTGCTTTGTTGCAAAATGTAGTATACTGATACAAAACAATCAAAGAAAAAAGATAGTCTCATTTCAAGATTAAACGCTGCGTTGAACTAAAAAGAAATATTTTAATTCAAAACAAATTGTTTTAAAGTAAAACAATTTATTCAAGAAAAGAACGTGTTTTCATCGTAGTGGACAAAATGTAAATTTATTCTCTAATTCCTGTACTATCTTTAATAGCGGGTTGTATTGGGTCACTACTTTTTATATTGAATAACAACTATATTTGTAGTCGTTAATCTACATATTATAGAGAATGTATTTTTTTATTTTTGTTGTTTTTGTCCAAACTTTTGGTATATTTTTTTAGTTCTCTTCTAAAATTGTTATTTTTGTATCTATTTTTATTTACTTTTAGATTTTAAGTATGTATTTCTTTGTATGTAAGGAATTAGATTTTTAAAACAAAGTTTTACACGTATTTCCATAATATCAAAAAAAAATATATATACCTACAAGTAAATGATCTTCGAATCAACGACAGTTCGAGAATTTTGCACTAAATTATGATTTAGTTAGTTAATAATGTATGATTGAATTAAATACAGTTACAGTAATCAAAGTAACGATAGTAACGAATGTATAAAATGATTACTTAGTAGTCGAGTAACGACTAGTAACGAGTATTCAAAAGTAACGAAAATCAACACCTCTATCACGTGCTACATTATTTGGATACTTGTTCTTGTTAAGCCATTCTTTCGCGCCTACAAATGGCCGCGTATCAACTGCGAGGATAAACCAAGTGCATGGATGTTAGTGTATGAGGCGCTATTGACGTTGTTAAAAGACTAAAATTATTTAAAAATAAATTTTTACCCTTCAGAACTACCTGTTCTTAATTATTTTTTTAAAATTATATTTTAGAGTGACATCGGTCCTCTCGTTCACGGCATTACTACTCGCTTTTGCACTCCTAGCATACTACAACTGGAAAAGACGGTATTTATACTTGGCATCTTCAAAATTGAATGGTCCTATTGCTTTTCCAATTATCGGAAATGGGTATTTGTTTATGTGCGAAAATTCAGGTAAGCGGACTATTATTAGAGTCCCTGGACATATTTGGATATATGAATTAACGCAGCCAACGATAAAGACCGGCTATGGCGCGTTATAAGCAAGTCGGCGGTCACGTGATCTTAGGAGTCCCATGATTCTTATTGTATCGCTTAATATATGTATTATATAGAAATAAAATTTCCGACTTCCATTGTCTTTATTTATTTTAAAACACGACGTTTCGGTTAGTAAGTATCTCTAACCGTTATCAAGTGTAAACTGGTTCATTCAGTTTACACTTGATAACGGTTGAAGATACATACTAACCGAAACGTCGTGTTTTAAAATAAATAAAGACAATGGAAGTCCGAAATTTTATTTCTACACAAACATTGTCTACGAGTTTCAAACAAAGAATATGTATTATATGTTTTTGCACAATTTAAAAAAATTACCAAAAAATTTTTGTTCTTTTAGAGGCAAAAATTGAAAAAAATATTTTGCTGATATATGTGTTTATTATGGATAAGAGAACTGAATCTATAAAATAAAAAATTATACAAAATTTGCACTCTAATATCTTCAGGTACATATATTATATTATATTATATATTATACAAGTCTTTCAAAATTTGACATATCAAACCTAAGCTTTTAGTTTTTAATTTTTCTTTGACTGTCATCATCTTTGAGTTCTTATTCAAAGATTTATTAGCAGACACTAAATCATTGTGCTTTTTAATAAAATTATTTTAAAATACTTTACATGCCCTTAATTAATTAAAAAGAAACAAGTGATTTTGTGAATAAGTGAGATGGTTTTCCCATTCAATGAACTGAACGTAGTGGTCGTCAATAATTTTTTGAAAAATTACCCAGCCCAAAGTTTAATATCTATTTCAATAAAGTGTAAGTTAACTACCACTCATGTTCTTTTAAAAGCTGTATCTTACTTTTTAAATATTTCACACTACCAGAGAGATTACTATCTGTTAACAATATTTTACAAATCAGTTTTTTAATATTGCGAGGGTGCGGAAGACATATTACCTTAGTTTTGCAAATTGACGTGTATGCACTGGATAACTGGATAAACAAAGATGAGGCCAACATTAAAGTGTATCCACCATATCTTCGATTCTCAGGTTACCTTTTCAAGAGACCTAATTGTTCAATAAGAAATGACAACTGAACACATTTTTCACTCTCACTATCGAAAATGTCACTAAGGATGTCTATTACATGATCAATCTTATTCAAGATCTTATCATTTACCACTTCTTTCCCGTTTACAATATATTAGGTTTCAGTTTTATATTTGGACCGACAAGGAACAACACTAATTACACATTCGCGGCATGGTTTATCTTATAGGTATTTTCTTTATAATTTACTCATTAGCCATTAATTATTTTAACGCAGCCCACTACAGTCTTTCTCGTGGGCTGCGTTATTTTAATAACTTTGATAAAATTCACATAAAATTCGTGCCCGAATTAAAAAAAAATCGACGTAAACAAACATACCAAAACTGAACACACAAATGTTTTATAATGACAGCGGGCCGTGAGGCGTTTTTTTCTGGGACTCCTACGATCACGTGATATTTCCGCGCCCGGGCCGATCTTTCTCGTGGGCTGCGATGAATTAATATAGCCAAATATGTTCAACATACAGGGACTCTATTATCGACTTTGACACTAATGCCGTGCTTTTATTACAGCAAAAACGAATTGGCTTACTTGCTTGTAATTTATTATACCAAACCTGTCAAAAAGATTTGTTCCCCGCCCCCTAACGTCCCTCAGCAGGAATTTTTTTTATAGAGGAGGCACTAGAGGTAGATTAGTGCCGCAGTTTAATAATGGATTCGAGCTGAGAATAGGTCACCAACGATCCGAATGTTACCCCCCTCCTTTTATGTCGTGTTCGAATTTCTGAAAATTTAACTAAATTGACGCCCTAAAGCCACAATGATACAAAAATGCATACAAAATGTGTAAAATCTAACCTAAAAATAAAATTAAAATCGTTTTCTAAATTTTAGCTGCAAAAGCCCTCAAAACCCCCCAAAACTTAGGTAAAAACATGGAATAACTTTATTTTAGACAATAAAATTCACTTTTTAACAATATATAAGTGTGTAGGGTACCACTACTGACAAACTCTCCAGCGCCGTACTTTATTGATGTAATGTAAAAAAATTAAAAAAATAAACAGGTTTTACCCGATTTTCTTAAGAACCAAGCTCAATGTCAAAAAATGTGTTCTATGCTTTATTGTTGATAATATAATTTTCTTTTAAACGGTGTATAACAAGGACAGATTAGTTTCATCCACAATTTAGGGGCGCCTGGAAATTAAATCAATTTTTAAAAAGCATTAATCAAATTTTATCAGAAACCAAGCCCATTGAGAAAAAGAGGGGTAAACTTCGTCCGTACCATTTGACAACACTGATATCGCGTTTTTTGGCCAAATCTTTGTTCTAATAGAAATAGAAAACGAGAAAGCGGAACGCGTCGAAATTTTGAGGGGTAGTTTTTTGAAGCATTTTAAATAAACGCAGTTTTTCGCGAAATCATTTTATTAAAAAAAAAAAAAAGTAATGGCTAAAACACAACACATATTTCAAAACAATGTTTGGCATTTCAGTAGCCTAGTTGTGTTATAGAAAACTGTAGCGAAATTGTTTCGATTTTTGTATTTTTTGGAAATGTACAAAAGAAAATCAAAAATCTAACATGATACGTTTGAAGATTTTAAAAAAATCTTGCATATGAACAGAAATGTTTCAACTAGTTTTTTATAGAAGAGATCTATTAGGATTTACAAAGGCGTGCTCAATTTTATATTTGCTGCACCAAATCAGACAAGAGCCATCAACCTTCTGACTGAAGCGCCACCCCCGAACCGAACCGAACCGAACCGAACCGAACCGAACCGAACCGATACCGGGGCACACATTTTCAGATATTTTGAAAAAATAAAATGTCGTTTAATATAAGTTAAATGATTATAAGTATGTATTTAAAGACAATTTACAAAACGTTTTTTAAGGGCTGGCCATAGCGTAACAAACAAAATCACGGAATTACGAACCTATTTATAAGATAGTTTTTGATAATTAGTATATTGCTCAGTTAACAGAAGCTTGTGCTTAACTTCGCTGAGTTGAAAATAAAGCCCTTTTCATTTATTTATTTATTTATTACATAACAAGAGAAGAAAGTGACAAATTTCACACGAGCGTGAGAAAGTTACTTTCTGTCGAGTTATGGACGCTATTTTTCCTACGAACACTGTTGAACTATACTAATTTTTTTAAAAATTGGTTTTTAATTTTGCGTAAATCAAATGAAACTGCTTTTCCGCACGTGTGAGAAAGTAGTTTGCAACACATGTGCGAAAAAGTTTTGAGACAGTTATACACTTTCCATACATGTGCCGAAGTACTGAAAGTACTTGTCACACATGTGCGAAAAAATTTCTGCACACGGATGAAATTTAATGTTTTCTGAGGATGCAAATCGTGTAAAATCCAACATTTTCATATGTGGTCGCAGGAAATAGTAATTTACCTAAGTACGGAAGACGCAAACACATTCGTTAAGTATGTGGGTAAAATATTTTAGCTCACACATATACTATACTATAGTAGTGTGAGCTTTGGTGATCCTAATTTTTTCGAGAAAAAAAAAGTTGCTCCGATTTCAAAAATTTTTATATATCTTTGCGTTTCAGATGATTTTGAAACTTTTTTGTTGTGGTGTCTGTCTGTCTGTCTGTCTGTCTGTCTGTCTGTATGTCTGTCTGTATGTCTGTAACGACCAACGCGCATAACTCAAAAACCGCTTGCCCGATTTCAATGAAATTTGGTACCTAGCCTGGGTCTTGGGTCGAGATGGTCCCATTTAAAAATGAACAAAATCCACCGAACACAAGCCAAGTAAAAGGGTGGGGGTAGATTTCAAAAATTAGAGTTTACGTGAAAATATGGCGTGTGTGATATTAAACGAAAGGTAATTGAGTGTGGAGTTAAACAAAATAAATTTTAGTTAAAAAAAAGGGTGGGGGTAGATTTCAAAAATTAGAGTTTAAATGAAAATATGGCATGTGTGATATCAAACGAAAGGTAATTGAGTCTGGAGTTGAAGAAAATACATTATATTACAGTTTTTAGTTATATTTGCTCACAGGTACACTATAACTGTAGTACCTAGTGTGAGCTTAGGGGCCCATATATTGGCAGAGTATTTTCTACGAGGTTGTGGAAACAAATATAAAGTACTACAATAAAAGCAACTCATTTATTATATTTAATTTACAATGATTGCCGAAAACTTTACTTCTTATCCTGTACTCATAGTAATATTACCATCCTATTGTAACTAAGTCTTCTTCGGGATTATCGGTATTTTCAATCACAGTAAATAAACACTTTTTTTCTATTTTTATTTATAAGATGAAATGTCATCCTCTGTTATTTACTTTATTCTTTTATTTTTTCTGTTGCTATTGAAAAACTAGCCGCCCACTTGTGTTTTAAGCAAAAATTAACGTCAGTGTCAAACTCAAAATGTGTTGTTTTTTTGTCATCCCTAAAATTTTAGTAAGGCCCAAAATTTAGAAACCGAATAGGTGCCCCTAGGACTTTAATATGTACAGCCACCTATTGACTGATATTTAAATATTTTGCCTTGTTGTCATTGGCTGAGTCGAATTTGTCGCCTTATTGTATAAAATAAAATTAACTTTGCAAACCTCAGCGGCGACACTTTATTGGGTAAATGTAAAAAAATAAAAAAAAACACACATTACATTTTTTCCGGAAATCGGGTAAAACATGTGACAAACGGACACCGCTGGAGAGTTTGTTAGTAGCCATACCTCACTGACTTATCGTTAACAAAAATTACATAGTTTCCCTAAGAAGCTAAGTTTTTTGAGAAAATTTGAATTATTTTGCGGATTTTTATAGCTAAAATTTAAAAAATGAATATAATTTTATTTTTAGGTAAGATTTTTACAAGTTTTTGATGCATTTCTGTGTTATTGTGGCTTTAGGGTATCAATTTAGTTAAATTTTCAGAAATTCAAACACGCTATAAAAGGAGGAAAGAGAAATAAAATTGGACCAAAAACTGTTCCGGCAAAATCTGGATCATTATTCTATGACCTATTCTCATATTTTGTATACTCAACTACCCCTAGCACATGCAGTATGGCAGTGGCGACGCGTGATAAAAAGCTTTGGGGGTGCACACCAAAAAAAAAGTTTTGAGTTTACGCTAACTTTTTGGGTCTTCGAATGGGCCGTCATATCATATAATTTAGAGCAAATAATTAAAAAATGAGATATTTAGTTAGATATTATTATTACCAGCGGCGTAGCGTGGGGGGGCGCGGGGGGTTCGTCGCCCCCCCCCCGCCACTAGGGTAGTGGCGCCCCATAGGTGGCCGAAGCGCCCTCAGCTTTATTAAGTCGGGCCGGTAACGGCCAATTGAGTGGGTGCCAAAGGAAACTAACGACATGAAGACCTTTTTTTATTTTTTTTTGGTCGCAAGATTTGTGAGAGGCGCCCTTGTGACTTATCGGCCGCCCCCTCACACATGATGACCTTTTTTTTTTTTTTTTGTTTGGTCGCAAGATTTGTGAGAGGCGCCCTTTTGACCTTTTTGTTTTTTTTTGTCACAAGATTTTTCATCAGTTTTCAGAGGCGCCCCTTTTTAGCTGTCGCCCCCCCCCCCGCCCTTTCGGGCACGCTACGCCGCTGATTATTACTATTATTATTGTTTTAATAAATAAATAATAAATGTATCACACCTAGTTTTTATTTTCTCTTCTAATGGCAAAGATGAAAATTTAATTGTCTTTAAATATTGCACGCTAATGCTATCAGGATTAGAAACTTCCGCCATTGTCGTAAATACCAAATCGTCGAAATCAAAACAAACCGCCCGCGCCCGACCGATATTGCCAAGTTGCCAATACATGGACGGATTCGAAGTAATCGAATCCTTCGACGCCAAATACCCGTTACTCGAATCCCGAATGGGACCGAAGCCGAAGTGCTACTTTCGTATCAATCGTATCGGCATCGGCCGTATGAGTAACGAGTTTGGAGTACTTGTAATCATAATTCCCCAGATTAATATATCCACATTTTCGTAATAAAAAAGCTACAAACATGTAAAACATCAATATTTTTATTTTTTGCATACTTAGTACTTAAAATTTCAACTCTGCTCAGTATGTATTGAATTTACCGATAATATAATGCTTACTTAGTACCGAATACAAAATATCTGATACTCGAATAGGAAGTATCAGTATCTACTCGATACTTGGAAAAGTAATCGTTGCACATAATTAACTACTAAGCGCACGATTTCAAAGTGCGGGCGGCACCGAGGCTAGTTTTTGTATACGCGCTGTGCCGAAGGACGGTTCAGATTGTATGTAGTGTAAAATTCTATTGGGACATGCCGTCTTCTCTTTCTATATTTCGTAATTAGCTTGCGACATAACATCCACGGTGCATAGAATTTGGTTCCAGTAAATAAAAGCCTTGTTTGATGGAGAGTACAACGATAAAAGTAAAGAATTAGATTCGAACTAACTATATAGCGCATCCGCCATTCCCCACAGGCTTGTTTGAACACGAATACAAACACATACATACCAGGTATTAATTTATAGATAATATTCCAGTTTTTAGTGAATTCCTTTTGCGGTAATTATGAATTAAATTAAGGATTGATCAAAGTTTAATATTTTTTTAAGTAAAATTTGGGAGTGCACGTGCACTTATGGAGAAACCGCCACTGCTAGGAAGGTATCAGATCCATCATGGATCCATTTATTTTTTAATTTAAATTGTGTTGTCTGTTTTCTTGTGCAAACTTAAATTAGGTACAAACTTCCTTTTGGTCTATCATTTATGTATGTTTTTTTATTTTTAGAAATCCTTAATAGACTTTACAAGGTAATTAAGCCCCACTCTGATCCAATGAGGGTATGGCTGGGACCAAACCTTCTGATTTGCTTTGTCAATCCTCACCACGTAGAGGTAAGAGAAAATTAATTATCTAAGTACAGGGTGATTTTTTATAATTGCAAGATCGCTATAACTCGGTTATTATTGGGAGTAGAAAGTTCAAGCAAAAACTATTCGGTTTGGTAAATTATGGCCACTTTAGGCCCACCATTAGTATTTTTTTATAGGTTATAATATGCAGGGGGCGACAATCAGATCAATTTTTTTAAAGGGAACATCCTATATATTTTTGTATTTTTAAGTTCCGCAAAAAATTAGCTTTACAGATATATGTAACACTATGGCTCTATCTTTGTTAGTTTTCGAGATATTGACGATTGAAATTCCAAAAATTAGCAAATTTTAAATACGGATATTTTGTATTTTCGATATTTTGTGTTTCAATATTTTTTCGCCCTTCCGTTTATACATTCTTAAATGGGACCATCTAGAGCCAAAACCCAACCAAATTTCATTAAAATCGGGCAAGTCCTTTTTGAGTTATGCGCGTTGGTTTTTACAAACAGACAGACGGCGCGACAAAAAAGTTTTAGGAGTCACTTTGGAGCGCAAAAGTTTTTTCCTATGAAAGGGAGTCCGGAATTTTATAGACACATCAGTTGTGAAACTTGTTTCTTTTTTTTTAGAAAATTTTAAGTTCAACAAAGTTTTCACATAAGCATGATGTTTACGAATACATAAAACCTTATCTAGGAGAGGGTCTGGTGAGTGCGTCAGGTATGTATAATTTATTTTACCTTCCTAGCCGGTTAGAGAAGGTATCAGTTTTGACCAAAAAAAATTTTTTTTGAGATTACGCCGAAAATGTGTTATTTAGGTGTATTTTGACCTATCTTACAAATATCGTCCTAATATGTCTGTCTGTGTGTGTATGGTTTGTATACAGGGCTCGACGTCGAACGTTTAGCCTTTACGAAAAGCTTATAAAAAAGGATGAACAACTTATGGAAAGCAAGAAGTCAGTGAGGGACCAAAGACGCGCATATTCAGGAGCGTTTGCCGCTGTGACTCAAAATTCATTAATAATTTTTTATTACTAAACAGGAGCAAGCACAGTAAGATTTCCACTTTTAAAAGACATAGAAATAGTCACTATTATTTATTTCGTTATTTTAGCTTTAATCAAGAAACATTAAATCGAGAAAAATTCAATTTTTTAAGAATTTTAAGAAACAATAACCTTGCTCATTTATTAAAGTCGCGCTTTGCGCCGTTCGGTCTCCTGACGACGGCTCACGAAGTCAAGTTGCTAAAAATAATTTTATTCGTCTATGCTGTACACTTAATTACGGATTCGCAGTATTGATTACTAGTCATGCAGTTCAAATGATATCTAAGAGATGGCGCTACAGTAATTAAAATCAAGGTGTTTTAAGGATTTTATTATTCGACGTCTTTGGCCTACTCAGCCGGTAAAAGTAGCGTCATTAAATCGCGAAAAGAAAACCATTTTCTTGAATTGACAACAGCACTAAACTATTTATCTCTCTTAGTGCCATTTATTTAAATAGCGATCTTACTTCAATTCACATATTTTTCAATGGCCAAACGATCGCTGACAAACCCTGTATATATTTCTGTCCGTAATGCGATAACTCCTAAACCGCTGAACCGATTTTCATAAAATTTTCAGGTGAAATAGTGTAGGACACTCTAACGAGCTGATTAGACTTTGGTTAAAATCCATTAATGCTAATGATAGTTTTTTGAGAATTATAAAATTTAAAAAATGCTGTTTAAAACATCATCAATATGCGATTTTTTAGGAATATAGTAGACATTTTGCCATAGACAGATCAGTTTTTGATTTTTCTCAATAATATATGTTTCCGAGATATTTCCAAAAAACTGTTTTTAAGGCTGATATATCTGTCAAGAGATCCATGATGGATCTGATACCTTCCTAGCTAGCCTATTAGCACACTTCAAGTGAAGCCATGATATATTAGCCTTAAAACCAGTTTATTGTAAATATCTGAGAAACTAAACCTCTTACGAAGTTTTTGATTAAACGCAAATTATTAAACAAAACGTGGTCTACTATATTCCGAAAGCCGCATATTGATACGATGTTTCATTAAAAAGTTTTTATTTTTTTTACTTTCTTAATTGTCAAAAAACTGTCATTAGTCGAGCACTATTTTACAATTTTTTTTATGAAAATCGATTTAACGGTTTAGGATAATGTTACGGACAGAAATAATACACACACACACACACACACACACACAGACATCACGACTATATTGCTAAGATAGGTCAAAATACACCCAAAAACACATTTTTGTCGAAACTAATACCTTTTCTAGATAATATTGCCACGCGGCCTAAGACGGTAAAAATTACTTTCTGATCGGTGCGACAAAATTACAGCGACTGTCGTATTATCTCGCAGGCAGTGTTGCCAACTATTGAAAAGCGAAAATCCGTAGCGTAAACTCGAAAAATCTGTAGAAATCCGTAGGTTCAAAGACGACTAAAACAAAAAAAGGTGCTTTTTTTACAATTAAAAAGTTTATATTGGTTTGATTTTTTTTCTTTTTTTGACAGTGACAGGAGTGCACAACTTTTTTGGTTCGGAATAGCACGAGAACGGTACGGTACCTACTGCTGCCCAACAAACATTTAAAGTTGTAACGACGAAACCCCAACTAGAAAGAATTTCTTAAAAGTGACCGCAACGTACTCCCGCTACGTCTCAGTATACCATACAGCGACGTTATAATTCCTTAAGTGGGGAACCAATTTCTGGTTATAACTACTTGGCCAAGTGTTTAAAGTCACTGTAGTAACAACTACACTACTACGTCGTAGCCAGGTATCTACTACGTCGTAGAGGCTGTTTTTTTTCCGTAATGGCATAAAAGTTGCGATGTAGTTGCAAATAATATAATCGTTTCTTTTTGGTAGAATTGTTACACAATATGGTGGACACAACAGTAAGCAGACTCGCTTAGTTTTTTTGTTTGGTTATGGTTATAATATGAACTATGTTATCCAAAAGTGTGAGAATTTACGAGCAGAGGATCAAAATTCGAGTGCGACGCAAAGTTTTTTGTATAACATGCATTATATATATTGCAAAAAACCGGTGCGCCCGTAAAATTGAGCCGTTTTCTGGTAGCTGATGGAATTTTTGTGTTGTGATTTTGGAGGTTATGTTTTCATAATCGACAGTTAACTCCAACAAATGGTGCTTAAGAAGAGCATTTTTGGTAAGCTTCAACTAATTTGTTTATAAAATAGTATGGCTCTTTAATATGAGCTCATAAAACGACAACAAAAATATTAAATTTTCTTTCTTACATAAAAACATGGCGTCCCAAACTATATTCCCTGATAGTCGAAAAGGTTACTTGAAAGTAGTTGCGGCTTTAAAGTTGATCCAAAAAGTTATTTTGTCTACATTGTTACATCAGATGTTACTATGATGACACAAACTTTTGTGGTAAAAATTAAAGTTATAATGTAGTTGTCGGATACACTTGTTTGGGACTCCAATGAAGCTTAACTTTCTAGTGGTAATTAAGTAGGATATACGACTACGAAATAACGACTAAAAAGAAAGCAAAACTTTAGCAACGTCCTATTGTGGTAGAGAAGACTATCAGAATCGACTATCAAGAAACAATCCTAAGAAGTAGTTTAGAGGGTCGTTTTTACGAAACATCTACTATTTCCTGATACTAAATAGTTGTTAGAACTAAAAAGTAACAAATTTTGGTTGGGATCACCACATTTCTACTATAAGAAAGTAGCAAAGCCTTAAGAACATGTAGCCGCTACTATAAATGTTAGTTGGGTGCGTTCCAACGGATCCAAATAAACTTTTTTGCAGTGCCGCCAATTTTTTAAACGGATAAACCGTTATAATTAGAAGAAATAAAAAGTACGTACTTTTTTAACCTTTTTTATTTAGTTAAGGTCGAGGGGTGGGACACTCATAAAAATTTGTACACCTATTTAAGTATTTAAGTTAAATACTGTATTTATTTGGGATTTAAAGGTATTTAATTGTATTTAAGTGTATTTAATAGTATTTAAATGTATTTAAGAATTTAAAAGTATTTAAAAGTATTTAAAAGTATTTAAAAGTATTTAAAAGTATTTAAAAGTATTTAAAAGTATTTAAAAGTATTTAAAAGTATTTAAATGTATTTAAAAGTATTTAAAGGTATTTAAATGTATTTAAAAGTATTTAATTGTATTTAGAAGTATTTAAAAGCTATTTAAATGTATTTATTAAATAATTTTGCCAAATTTGTACACCTATTTAAGGAGTGTCCCACCCCTCGGTTAAGGTACGTACAAACACAAATATTTTCTAGTGCAACATACATAACGTAAAACATAGTTTAACTTTCGTGGCACGAAGCATTGGTTGACTCCCCATCAAACAACGCGCGAAGTAATACAATTCGTTCTAAATAATGTTGCAACGACCGTCCGCTAGATGTCTAGAAAAATAAGGTCACTGATCCAAGCAAAACCTTTTTACAAAATGATTAAAATGTAGGAAAAAAAGTAAAGATACTGAGGACTGATAAGGAGGAATGAGGCGCGGCCGCCGTTGTGTTTCGATGTTTATCGTTTTTTAGTAAAATTGCCAAAAATCTGTAGATTTGGATCCAAAATCGGATATCGGAGATCGAAATCCAAAATCCGTAGATCTACAGATAAATCCGTAGGGTTGGCAACACTGCTCGCAAACTCAAGATAATAGAGAATTATTAAAATACAGCCAGGCTATAATTGTGCCAGGTACTATTTTGACACATTCACATTGAAAAATGACAGTTGACCCTTCAAAATTGACATACCAAAGTTGAATTTAAAACTTTCGTCGTTTATTTTCAATTATTAAAAGAAGGCACTATTTATTCCGGTTCATATAGTAAACAAGGGCCGTATGTTGAAAGATCACATCTGATATTACAATGTAAAGGTGTCAAAATTGGGCCTGGCACTATTATAGCCTGGCTTTGTTTCAATAATTCTCTATTGATTTTAAATTTAAAATTCCTGAATATTAGGTCCTGTTTACAAGAATCACCGCAGGATGATTCAGCCAATTTTTGATCTGAATTTCGCAAGGGACTGCGTGCCGACAATGCAGAAACATATCAATATTTGCATGGAAAAATTGGAAAAATATGTGGACAAGGACACCTTTAGATTCGAGCACGTGGTTCATAAATGTATGGTTGATCTAGTAAAAGGTAAATTATTTTTTTTAACAATAACCAAGGAATTTTATTTTTTTTTTAACTTTAAAACTTTATTTAGCAAGAATATGCTACAATTTTAACAATAGTAAAGTTAATTACATTAAAATCTAATTGTTAGCTATATAAATATTAATAGACTAAGTAATATTTTCAACTGTAACACAATAATTTATTCTACCTGCATCTAAATGAATAATACTATAATTAAACAAACTGCATTGAAAATAAATATTTTTTTAAACTTTTTTTAAATGTGGTTAATTTCTTTTCATTTTTTATTGAGTTTTTTAATTTATTGAATTCTGACAAACCTTTACAAAAAATAGATTTTTGGACAATTAATTTTTGGGAATTATTTAAATGAAAATCGTCTTTGTATCTTGTATAATGTGAATGGAAATTTGAATGTTGGAGGACAAAATCTTTAGGTTGTTCTGGTAGTAGATTGTTTTGAATTTTGTAAATAAATATACAAACATTATAGAAAATGAAATTTTTTACATTAAGCCAATTTAATTTTTTTAACATTTGTGTAATTTTTGTGTATTTATCTGCTTTAAGAATTATTCTCATTGCTCTATTCTGTAATATTTGAAGTTTATCTAAAATATTTTCATTCGCTGTGTATAATATAGTTGAGCAGTAGGAAACATGTGGTAATATTGTTGTATTGTAAACACATTTTTTAGAAAAAAATGATAAATAATAACTAATCCTTCCTAAATACCCAATTTTTGAAGAAATTCTTGATATAATATATTCGTAGTATTTATCAAACTTTAATTTTGAATTTATAATTATACCAAGATATTTGATTGAATTTGTAATTTCTAATTTCTCATTATTTATTGTGATTGCAATAAAAAACAAGTGTACTTTATGGTCGGAATGGGACAACTGGGTGCCGCCAACTCGGCGGCGCCAACTGGGCGCCGCCAACTGGGCACCGGGCCAACTGGGCGCCCGGCCAACTCGGCGCCGCTAACTGGGCGCCGGGCCAACTCGGCGCCGGACAATTTTTTTTTTTTGTAAAATGTGTAGATGAACTGGTAACACTACAATTTACGTTTTTTATTACAATGGCGGATCAAAAATGGCGGATTTCTTTATTTTTAAACCGATTTGTCTGAATCTTGAAAGTTTGCAGTGCCTGAGATCACTATACAGTTTTATCAAATCAAAATGGCGACTCTAAAATGGCGGATTTTCTTATTTACTAACCGATTTGTCTCAAACTTGAAATATTACATTGCTTGAGGTCATTTAAATTTTTTTTAACCCTCAATCAAAAAATATTAAAGTTTTATCATTTTAAGATAATAATAGCATGAAGCAGTGGCGTATATAGAGAAAAGTTTCGGGGTGGGCCCGAGGCAGTTTTGGGGGGGGCCCGAGACCCCATGAGGGCGTATTTTATGCTATTTTATGTTTTTAATCATGAAATATGTCGAAAATATCTAGAAAAATCTTAACATCGCACGCCAGTGGCATGAAGTGAATCAAAATAGTGATAAAAAAAATCGAAGTCCGTATTTAAATTTTTTATGATAAATACCATATCTCAAAAACCAAACAATATAAAAAAAATTTGACAACGTGTTTACAAAATGCAAATATCTTGCAAACTAAGTGAGATACAAGGAATTATTAAAAATGCAAGTTTTTCAAAAACCCTCTGTATTAGCGAAACAGGGTATAGCAAAAATCTGATTACATAATTTTTAAGGGCTCAAAAAAAGAGCACGGTAGGGTGCAATCAGAAAATCGATATCTTTAATAACAACCGAGTTTCCAATTTAATCCCATCAAAAATGGGACACGCTGTACGTACTATGTACGTACACACTTGTACGTACATAGTACGTACCTAATTCGCCGGAGAGGTACCGACGTAATATGTACGTAAAATGTGCGTACCTATAATGTACGTACTATGTACGTACACACTTGTACGTACCTAATTGGTCCGAGATGTACCGACGTAAAATGTACGTTAAAAGTACGTAAAATGTACGTACCTAATGTACGTACTATGTGCGTACCTAGGACGTACCGACGTAAAATGGACATAATATGTACGTCCCTGGGACGAAGTTGTGCTGTCTGGGTACTTGAAGTACCTAACAGCTCTGGTTGTGTTCAAAACATTATTTAAATTAAAAATAACCAAATACGTTAGAGCAAAAATATGGGGCATATCCAAGGTCTATAGAGGATACCTGGCAGTGGCGTATATAAGGGGGGGCCTGGGGGCCCCCCCCCCCGAAGCTAAGATTTTTTTGGATATTTTCCACATATTTCATGAATACAAACATAAAATAGCATAAAATACAGCCTCATGAGGTCTCGGGCCCCCCCCAAACTGTCTCGGGCCCACCCCGAAACTTCTTTCTATATACGCCACTGATACCTGGTAACTTACTGACCAATCAGAGCTAGTTGTTGAAGCGCGCGAAAGACGTCATCCGGAGTGCCCATTTGAATAATTTAATATAGTAGGAAATCTTCAAGTTTATTGTCTTCCTTTATTGATTTATATGTAAATATGTTTTGTTATTTTTCTTAAAGTGTCTCTAGTAACAATATTTATAAAATACATCAACTAAATTTGCATAAACCATTATGAAAAATGCTAGAACTTTATTTATTAGACTTTTTTGCATGTGGCCTCACTGCACACAATTCCGCTTGGTATATTTAACACCTAGAAAGCAATGAATTTATTAAAATAAATAAAAAGTACTGACTCCAAAATAAAACTTACCTTATTCTAGAGTCCCTGTATGTTGACATATTTGGATATATTAATATATCCAAATATGTCAACATACAGGGACGGAACCAAATATCTCAAAAGTTACAATAGGGACTTATTGGAATAAAACCTGACTTTATTTTAAAGTCGACTTTATTTTCACACATTTACACAGAAAACTAACAGCTGATCTCTCAAAATTGACATACCAAAGCCAAATTTAATAATAAAGACGCTAACTTTCATTTAATAAATACCGACACTAATAAATCCGGTTTTTAAATACACAAAAGCCGAATTTTAAAAGAGAGCAGCTGCTTTTTATATGTAGATCTGTCACCATAGGTTCGATTTTAAAATAAGGTCAGGTTATATTCTTGGGAAGCTTTTAGCTCCTTTTCCGTTAAAATAACTACAAGTAGAAAGTATAAGTAAACTAGAACATGTATTTACAGTCTTTAAATAAATATAGTTCGAAAAAACACCACAAATGTAAAAAATAAACCATCGTAGATTAAAAATACTTAAAAACACATGTAAACAATGCGCTCTAATCAAATTCTGGCACTCCAAATGACGCGCTGTCACCTCTCACCCCGCTTCGACCATATAGTTACCAGGCAACCTATCTTCTACCGACCTGCATACCCATGCATTCTCACAGGCGATGCTTTAAGTCAGGACCCACATTTAATTCTTAATGTTCCTTTTTTGGGTAGACAGGATTTCGGTTACTGCGCATGCGTCAGTTTTGGTAGTTTTGTCAAAAATTTTGGTTTATAATATGTATTATTTTTTTTTCTAAAACCTAGTTAATTGGGTAAAAATTTATCCAATTCTAAATTAAAATCGTAGTATTTCTAAAAACTAATTGTGTAGATTTATTGTGGACGCCATGAAGAACGTTTAATGGCATCTATAAACCACTCTTAACTTTATTAACATATTATAAAGAAAAATACAACAATATAAGTACTTATCCATGGACTGACACTTCCTTACTTCTCCCGAACATTTTTCCACAAACTGCAGAAGTGTTACTTGAAATATTATCCATTTTTCACAGAAAAAAACATAATTTTACACGACAAACGCAAAACACCACAAAATGTAAATAAACAACTAATATGACGTTCGCCCACAAAGCAGCTGTGGTTTACGTGACAAAACACACGCATGCGCACTTGAAAATTCGCGTCTGCGTCTGTTTCCAAAGCATAGGTTGCTTCTCTTTTCAATTTTTTGAACATGTATTTATGCTCTAACGTATTTGAAAAAAACTTACATGTTATATATATATATATATATATATATATATATATATATATATATATATATATATATATATATATATATATATATCTATAAAAACACGAGTTTGGTTTCGTTCCTCGTATTACTTTGTTTTTATTTTAGAAATAATTTTTGGAATTGAATCAAAATGTCAAACAGATGGATACACACCTTTTGACCAGGCTATGATAGAGTAAGTACCTACAGCTATTATTGAGGTGAACTTCTTTCACATGGTTATAACCCGAGGGTCGATTTTTGAAATAAATTCTTATTCGGATTTTTTGAAAGCTAGGTACAGACAATGTTTATAATCAATGGTACAGAATATTTAATATTTTTTAACACAACTTTTTTTTTGCTGGCCTCTACTGGTTGTTCAGGGCTATCAAAACGGACGGGCCACGATCCTCCACTTTGTTGACGTCACATCCGGGGCTGATTTTTTTTTGATGGTTGCGTCACGACACAGCTGATTGTCTTTAAAATATTGAAGTTGGAATGACGGTTCATAAATATTTGATTTTTTTTCAAATAAATTTCAAAATTTTTCAGAGCCGCTTCAGTAGCTCACACTAAAATTAAATTTAAAACAGAAGCAAATGTGACAAACACAGATGACAAAGTCAAATACATGTCAAATATAACAGTTGGCATGCGGTACATGGCGGGTAATTTGAATTCAAAATAAGGAATGCTAAATATTGAAGATTTTAACCTTTTAATCATCTTGCATCCTTACAAAAGTTTGGTGGAATATGGGGATGGTGTCTGAGAATATTTCACTGAAATTTCGCTGAAATCAGTAGTGCCATTTTGAAAATATCATAAAAATACCTCTGACCTCCCATAAGACCCAATGATTTGTAAAATTCTGAAAAACAGCTGATTTTTTCAGGGTCGTGGCCTCTATTTTTGTGTTGGCCTTGGGTTGTTATGATAACTGTCAAAAAGTTATTAATTATGAAATTAATTGTAAAAACCCGTATAAATACAATTTAATCCAAGAATTGACCTCTGGTCGAATCGTTTGGCACATTGAGGTTTTTCTATTGAGAGTTATACCTCCATACGTGCACGTGCACTCCCAAATTTTACTTTAAAAAAATGCAAATTTGATCATTCTTTAAATAATACAGTCGAACCTCTATAACTCGAACCTGAAGGGACAACCAAAACAGTTCGAGTTATGGAGAGTTCGAGTTATAGAAACTTGAGTTACATAGGTTAAAATACATGTAAAAAGTGCAGGGACCGCTGAAAAGATTCGAGTTATAGAGGGGTTCGAGTTACAGAGGTTCGAGTTAGAGAGGTTCGACTGTAATTTCAATGTATCAATAAAGACTTTAATACTAACTAGAAATTAATACCCAGTATGTATGTATTTGTATTCTTATTCAAACGACCATGCGGTGGATGCGGTGCTTAACTGGACTCAAATTCTGTGCACCGTAGCTGTTAGATCGCATTTTAATTATCAAACATAGAAAGACAGGACATGTACCTGTAGAATTTTACTATACACAGAATCTGGGCCTTACTTCGATTAGTGCTCTTGTGAATCAATTGAGGCGATCGATGCCACCCGTACCCCTGTGATGCCACCCGCGCCTACAGTTACTGTTGGATGTTAAAGGTGTGTGTGTGTGCACCTTAAATTAGTACAGTGAGACAATTTGGTGTTATCGGTCCGGGCATATTGTGGTTACGATGCCTATGACAACTGCAGAAGCACAACGTTGTTTCTCTACCCCACGGAACTGTAACATAAACCTCTACCCTAAAGAGAATTAAAACTAGGAAGGGCGAAAAAATATCGAAACACAAAATATCGAAAACACAAAATATCGAAAATAAAAAATATCGAAAACATACAAAATATCGAAACTACAAAATATTGAAACCACAAAATATCGAAACTACATTTTATCGAGTTACAAAATATCGAAACTATAAAATATCGAAACCACAAAATATCGAAACTACAAAATATCGAAACTACAAAATATCGAAAATACAAAATATCGAAAACACAAAATATCGAAAATACAAAATATCGAAAATACTAAATATCGAAAATACTAAATATCGAAAATACAAAATATCGAACATACAAAATATCGAAATTACCAAATATCCAAAAACAAAAATAGAAAATTTTGAAACCTTAACCTAACCCGACCCTGACGTAATCTAACCTAATCTAACTAAACCTAATCTGACCTAACCTCATAAAAATAGAAAGTTTCAAAAATCTAACCTGCAAAACATAATCAAATCTAGCCGAAACAAACCGAACCGAACCAAAGCAAACTGAACCAACAATTTTTTTCAAAAAAAAAACTTTCCTGACTTCTTTCCCGGGATCCTAGAGGGTGTGAATCCGAACCGAAATGAACCGAACTGAACCAAACCAAACCAAACCAAACCAAACCAAACCAAACCAAACCAAACCAAACCAAACCAAACCAAACCAAACCAAACCAAACCAAACCAAACCAAACCAAACCAAACCAAACCAAACCAAACCAAACCAAACCAAACCAAACCAAACCAAACCAAACCAAACCAAACCAAACCAAACCAAACCAAACCAAACCAAACCAAACCAAACCAAACCAAACCAAACCAAACCAAACCACAATTATTTTAAACTGGCTAGAAATCGACCATATCCAGATTTTGAAAAATGTGATATGTTTGACTGCTTCATTCAAGCAACAAAATCCCAATATTTAAATGGCAAAAATATTTTTATGCAAAATGCGTTAAGAAAAATTACTCAAAAATGCCAACAATGTCTTACATATAATGGTAATCAGAAAAATTAGTTATTTTGTGTAATTTGTTTTTTTTTTGTATTTTTCGTAGACTTTGTTTCAAATAAATCTGTAAATTAACGTAAAACCATTTTAATATGCTAAGTATCAAAACAGTTAAACTAAAAATTGTTTAACTAGCAATTTTTAATTTATATTTATGTTGGAAATATCCAGATTCTGACTAATTTTTTTTTAAATATTAAATATTTTTTTTACCTTAAAACAAATTTTTTTTTAATTTTTATTATTTTATGATAAAACTAGCATGAAACCAATCAAATTAGTAATAAAAAAAATCCAGGTCCGTATTTAATTTTTTTATGATAAATACCATATCTCAAAAACTAAACAATATTTTAAAAAGCTGACAACGTCATTATTTTCTTCTAAAAAAGTTGCAATGAAAAGGTTTTTACAGAATAAAAATATCTCTCAAAATAAGCGAGATACAAGGGATTATTAAAAATATAATTTTTTCAATAACTCCCTGTATTAGCGAAACTACGAGGTATATCAAAAATCTGATTACGCCATTTTTAAGGGCTCAAAAAAAGAGCACATTAAGGTGCAATCAGAAAATCAATATCTTTAATAATAACCGAGTTTCCCATTTAATCCCATCGAAAATGGGACACGCTGTACATTTCCATCCATCCATGTGATGATGCTTGTCAACGTTATTCGTTTCGATAATTTAATTGATAAATTACACTAATGCTTCTGTTTATATGTTACCAAATTGTTACTGTCAGTACACGACAAATGTAGGTACATTCGGGAACTCCAATTTTACTTTTTCAAATGAAATAGCATTTATTTAAGTAAATAAACCAATTAATTATTTGTGACACGAAATCCTTGGAACACGGTTTTAAAACAACATAAAAATATTGTACTTTTACCCGCTTTTACGTTAAATTTACTAACCCTTATATGCACCGTAAGCACTTAAGCGCGCTTATGGGTTTAATCGCGATTAAGTCCTTGTTCCTCGCATACAAAACAACAAAGAGGGAGAATGGATTAGCTAAACGTTGTTAAGGTGCATCTGAGGGTAAGACTACAGTGATTGACTGACAGTTGACACAAAAATGTACAATATAACGACGATCCTCAACCAACCAACAAAACAACAAATATTTTATTAACTGTACTTAACGTCAAGATCATACGACAACCGCTATAACGAAGTGGGGATATAAAAGTGCGTGCAAAGACTTTTAATTTTGAGAAGTTGCACTTGAGCCATTAACAAATAAGGGCTACTCCATTCTCGACTTATAGAAACTTGAACAAGGAAGAAACCGAATGAAATGGTGATCCTAAAAACGAAAGTCCTCTCGATAGCAAATTAAAAATACTCTGCCAATTTATGGGCACTTAAGCTCACACTATAGTGTATGTGTGAGCTAATATAACTAAAAACTGAAATATATTTTATACAACTCTAGACTCAATTACCTGTCGTTTGATATGACACAAGCCATGTTATTACTTAAACTCAAATTTGTGAAATCTACCCCCACTTTAAAAAAAAAAAAACTAAAATGTATTTTGTTTAACTCCAGACTCAATTACCTTTCGTTTGATATCACACACGCCATATTTTCACATAAATTCTAATTTTTGAAATTTACCTCCACCCTTTTTTTGATAAATAAACTAAAATGTATTTTGTTTAACTCCAGACTCAATTACCTTTCGTTTGATATCACACACGCCATATTTTCACATAAATTCTAATTTTTGAAATTTACCCCCACCCTTTTTTTGTTAAATAAACTAAAATCTATTTTGTTTAACTTCAGACTCAATTACCTTTCGTTTGATATCACACACGCCATATTTTTACATAAACTTAATTTTTGAAATCTACCCCCACCCTTTTATTTGGCTTGTGTTTGGTGGATTTTGTTAATTTTTAAATGGGACCATCTCGAGCCAAAACCCAGCTTAGGTACCAAATTTCATTAAAATCGGGCTAGCGGTTTATGAGTTATGCGCGTTGGTCGTTACAGACAGACATACAGACAGACAGACAGACAGACAGACAACACAACAAAAAAGTTTCAAAATCATCTGAAACGCAAAGATATATAAAAATTTTTGAAATCGGAGCAACTTTTTTTTTCTCGAAAAAATTAGGATCACTAAAGCTCACACTACTATAGTATAGTATATGTGTGAGCTAATATTAAAACTTAGACAAACAACAATATATATAACTTCTCCGTCTCGACCGGATTTAAATAAAGCAGCATTGCCTCCTTAAATATCTGATTCCAAGTAAAATAAAGATTCAATTTTACTTTCAATTTCCTAACAAAAAAAATAGCTTTTTTTGGCTTTATTAACCCAGAAAAAAGGTCTCAAAACAAAGTTTTCTTTTAATTTTTCATATTTTTATGTTTCATTTCTTGGACATTGCAGTAGTCAGCTAATGGGCTTAATTTTAAAAAATCTAAATAAACAACTTGGTTGTTATATTAGTATTCAATTGAGTTGTTGCTGTTCAATGATTTTTTTTTTCATGTTTTTAAAAAAAACTCGAAAATTCCAAAAAGCGATGCTAAATTTTTTTTGATTAAAGTGTTTCAGAGAGCATCAAAAATTATACTAGTTTGCCAATTTAAACTTTTTTCTATCTGTAATAATAAAAAAGTTAGCAATGGTGGACACTTAACTTGGAACACCTTGTACAATTACTTGTTTTAAAGAACGTGTTTAATTTACATCAATAGAACGGTTGTAAACAAAGCTATGTACAGGGTGGGGCATTTTCGTTGGTTTCATAGGGTACAGGCTAAACGGTAAGAGATACAAAAAAACTGACATACGTGTCCCGTCCTCTTTTTTAGTGTCTTTTTTAATGGCGCAATCAAATCTACGCTAACTATATTGGTTTAGCAGATATAGGGTGATTCTCAAAAATTGGCGATTTTTATTATCTCTTATTACTCGGTTATTTATGGAGATAGATAAAAACTTCAAATACAAAAGTTTTATGATTTTCTACATAGAATCCAGTGGCGCAACCAGAAAAATTAAAAATGTTTTAGTTTTCAAGATATTATCAAAAGTAACATTTTGTTAAATGGAACACCCAGTATGTAAGTATCTCAGATAATTGCATTTTTTTGTGTGATTACAATGATATATAACACTTAATACTTTTCTTTGTCCTAAATAGGTAAAACACGGAAAAATATTTTTTTTTGTAGTTGGCTATGAATTGATTCAATATATTTTTATTTTATAATAGGTACATTCAGAACTAAATATTACTAAACTATAACAACAACAACATAAATTTGTAATGAGAACTGAATAGTTATTATAAAAATTAGTTACAAAAGGTGCTCAAACTGTCTCCCATTGCATTCTGCTCAATACATTTTTCTACTCTCTCAATGCAAATAATAAAATTTTCCCTAAGTTTCTCTACATTGTTACTTCGTGTTATATAAATTTCGTTTTTGATAAATTCCCAAAAATAAAAGTCGAGGGGGGTCAGGTCGGGAGAACGCGGGGGCCATCGGTTTGGCCCATATGTACCAATCCAATTTTCATCAAAATTGGCAGTTAGCAAGTTCCTTATCATATGGCTATTATGTGCTGCAGCACCGTCTTGTTGAAAATAAATGTTATTTATTTCATCTAATGGCATGTTATCCAACTCTATTATTACATATTCTTCCAAAATTTGTCTGTATCCTTCTGCATTCAAGTTTTCATTAAAAAGCCTGTAGTTAAACACTCTATTTCGATACAGCGCTACCCATGCATGGAATCCAAACCGTCCTTGTTGTACCCTGGCCACCGTCTGATGAGGATTTATGTTTGACCAATATCGATTATTATGTCGATTAAACATTCCTTCGCTAGATATATAAGCTTCGTCGGTCCATATTATATTTTGAAAAAAATTAGGATTCTGATTAATCTGTTGCAAATACCAATTGCAAAATTCTAAACGCCGTTGTTCATCTTCAGGATGTAAATTATGAACCTTTCTTATTTTATAAGGTTTATACTTATGCTTTTTCAATATTCTTAAAACTCTACGTTTACTTATACCAATATCATTCTCAATATTACGCATAGATACCGTCGGATCAGCAGCAACACAAGCCAACGTGTTTATTTCATCCGTTTCTCTATTTTCTTTATTGTAAATTTTATTTCTTGGTTTTCCAAATGACCCATACTCACTTAAATTGTGATACATTCTTTGAAACATTCTTTTGTCTGGCTGGCGTCGTTCCGGATAACGGTCAAAATATAGTGTAAGTGCTGCATCTCTATTTTTATTAGATTCAATATAGCACTCAAACATGTTTAACTTTTCATAGTTTTGATAAAGATTCATCTTAGACAAAAGTAATAACAACAAAGCAAAAACAATACTTAATTGACGTTTGACTTTGTGACAAGTTAAAAAAGCAAAATAAAAGTTCATCCCATCCATAGCCAACTACAAAAAAAATATTTTTTGTATTTTACCTATTTAGGACAAAGAAAAGTATTAAGTGTTATATATCGTTGCAATCGCAAGAAAAAATTCAATTTTTTGAGGTACTTACATACAGGGTGTTTCGTTTAAAAAATGTTACTTTTGATAATATCTTGTAAAATAAAATATTTAAAATTTTTCTGGATGCGCCACTGAATTATACGTATAAAATCATAAAACTTTTGTATTTGAAGAATTTTTCTATCTCCATAAATAAACGTTTAATAACAGATAAGAAAAATCGTCAATTCTTGAGAATCACCCTGTATCTGCTAAACCAATCTAGTTAGCCTTGCTTTGATGACGCCATTAAAAAAGACACTAAAAAAGAGGACGGGACACGTATGTCAGTTTTTTTGTATCTCTTACCGTTTAGCATGTACCCTATAAAACCAACGAAAATGCCCCACCCTGTACACTAGAACGCTTACGCTCAAAACGAGCATAAGATTATTGTAACTGGAACCATAACTTAGAAAAATATTCGATCGGTTTTCACGAAACCCTGTGGCGGTTTCACAACATTACATGTAATGAACCAGCTTTGATGGATGTTATTCCTTTTTTTTTCAACCGACCAGAAAACATACACTTTCTGTACATTTTTTTGTACAGAAAGTTTCATTTTACAGTGCGGGTTTAGTTCAGATTCTTTCCGGTCTCCAAAGTGATCTTTATTTTTAATTTTCCGGTCTCTTGTTCTCTTTCCGGTCCCTATTTCAGTCAAATTAGCCATGACTTTGTGATGACAGCTTATAAAAATTGTTTTGTTTTGACAGCTTTGACATTTAAAATAAATCAATATGGCTGCCTTTTAAATAAAAAACTTGTGTTTAAAAAGAGATATTTAAAAAAATAATAAGTAAATTATGGACTTGGACATGAATGAAGAATTAAATCCGGAAGAAATAATTGAAGCAGCATCAAAGGTAACTTTCGACTTGCTACCAGAAAAATCCAAAGAGAGATATACTAGAAATTATGATGTATTCCTTAATTGGTGTCACACAAACAAAGTTAAATCAATTGATGAAAATGTCCTAGTGGCATATTTTGCCGAAAAATCAGCCACATTGAAGTCCAATAGTTTATGGAGTTTATTTTCAACAATAAAAACTTGCTTATCATTAAGGAGAAATATTGATATTAGTCGCTACTACAAGCTAATTGCATTTTTAAAGAAAAAGTCTGCAGGATATAAGCCTAAAAAGGCCAGAGTTTTCAGTGGAGAAGAAATTAATAAATTTTTGGAAGAAGCAAGGAAAAATCCAAAGAGAGATATACTAGAAATTATGATGTATTCCTTAATTGGTGTCACACAAACAAAGTTAAATCAATTGATGAAAATGTCCTAGTGGCATATTTTGCCGAAAAATCAGCCACATTGAAGTCCAATAGTTTATGGAGTTTATTTTCAACAATAAAAACTTGCTTATCATTAAGGAGAAATATTGATATTAGTCGCTACTACAAGCTAATTGCATTTTTAAAGAAAAAGTCTGCAGGATATAAGCCTAAAAAGGCCAGAGTTTTCAGTGGAGAAGAAATTAATAAATTTTTGAAAGAAGCAAGGGATGAGGAATTTTTAATGCTCAAAGTAAGTAAAATACAAACAAACCTAATTATTCTCCTTGCTATTTTTGTTATAAAAACTGTAACTTTTAACCAAATTTTAAAATTTTATTAGCTTCAATTAACAATTTTTTCTGTAAAAACAAAAAACAATTCTATTTATTAATTTTCATTCAATAACCTAACTAAAATAATCATAACATAACACAAGGACTACCAAGCTAAGCAATGATGCCAATTTGTTTTATATAGATTCTTTGGAACCAAATAAAAAACTCAAATTGGAATTCAATTACAACTATTATTTATTACAAACAAAAGATTCATACAAATTTTGCCATTTAAATTACAAAAAAAAACATACAACACAGATTTTTTTGTTTTACCATCTTTATTTTTATCAAAAAATAATATAAAAAATGTATACTTTAACTAATTACTTAAATAATAGTGGAAAAAGTATTTTTAAAACTATCTAGGTTAGTACTAGCACAGCCTACCTAGGTAGGCTGTGGTACTAGGTATCCGATTGTTTAATAACTTAGCATTCTTAATGATAAAAATAATAAAATCCGGCAACGCTCGACTGCGGCTAGTGAAAAGAACAAGACGAGGAAAAATACCAGTTTTTATTACGGATCGGTTGCATATGGGACTGTTCACAAGTTGTAAAGTTAGCAAAAATTTTAAATTTACTTTTTGATTTTAGGTTGTAACGATCATGGCCATTTCGGGAGCAATGAGGAGGGAAGAAATTACTAAATTAACCCTAAAAGACGTCACTGAGAAAGAAGACATGATAATAGTCAATATACCAAACACTAAAACAAATGTTTCAAGAACTTTCGTAATTCTTGGTGAAAGAAATTTGAAGTTATTTAAAAAATACAAAAATCTAAGGCCCCCAAATGTTCCGCATGAAAGATTCTTTTTATTTTACTCTCAAGGAAAATGTAGAAAGCAGCCAGTAGGTCTTCATGGCGTAGGAGGGGCACCTGCCAAAATCGCCAAATTTCTACAGCTTAAAAATCCACAAGAATTCACCGGACACACATTCAGGCGCACCGCTGCCACACTCCTAATAGAAGGCGGTGGAGACATATTAAACCTTAAAAATTTGGGCGGCTGGCATTCAAACTCTGTTGCTGAAGGATATATTGAGCACTCACTGAGACAAAAAGTTGATAATGCTAAAAAAATTGAAGCAGGTGCAGGCGGGAGCTTCCCAGTAGCAGCCAGCAATGGAAGTTCAACCAGAGATTTTACTACATCTAATGTGTCTGATGCTCAAAATAATATGTTGTCAAACATTTCAGAAACAATAAATATACAGCAGAGAAATTCACCAAAAATTGAAAATACTTCGGCTGCAAATATAAATATCCAAAATGTGCATAACTGCATTTTTAATATTTATACTCAAGAGAAAAAGTAATGATGCATTAAAATTGTTTGAATTTTATATTAGGTACATATAGGTAACTTACATATAAAATGGTTACTATAGTTATATAGGTAGTTGCGTATAAGAATTGTTCCTAATTGTAGCATAAATATTGTTTAAATATAAGTAGTCAAACATATACTTACTCTAGCTTTTGAGTAAGACAGACAGCTGTGCTTCATTATGTCGGTTAAAAAAAAATATACGTACGATACACGACCGGAAACTGACTTTACAGGTCTCCGCAGGTTTACAGGTCTCGCCTGCGGCTCGCCCTGTAAATTTCCTGTGTCGACCTGTAAAGTCCTTATTTCCGGTCTAGTAACGTAAATACCTATTATATTTGATTCGTCGTTCCATAGAAAATGTTTTGCCAACTTTAACTGGCTTTCCATCTCCTCAAGAAATATCAGACGATTTAAACACAGCTACCATAGCAGCATAATCAAGAATGTTTTGTGATTTTAAATTTAAAATATTTGAAATACGTATAGTAATTATCAAGCGTGGGAGGGTAATGTGGTAATTACCCCCCCCCCCATAAAAAAATTATGTTGCAACTAATTTTTTTCGTCGACTATTACCCCCATCGATTTTAACCCAAATCCGCGCTTGGTAATTAATCAGTTGTGGTGTTGTTAATATAGAAAGAAAGGAGGAAATAATTATTTAATTTTATTTGGGAGTATATTTATGATATTATTTTAGTGTTTATGACTTTGGATTCACAAGAATGGCCAAACCATGGCTTCATCCAGACATAATCTTTAACAATACTTCACTGAAGAAACGGCAAGATGAAATTAGTAGCACTCTCAGAGAACTTGGACATGAAGTAAGACAGCATTTCGAAAACATATAGAAAATGTAAATATAATTAGTCCCAAGATAAAGAAGTAAAATGGGAAAATCGCTGAAAAATCCAGTATCCCTCTCTTTTTATACAATTTTTTGTTAACCATGAAACACACTTAGAGCCATTCTACTTTACATGTTGAAGCAGGGCTATCAAAACGGACGGGCCACGATCCTCCACTTTGTTGACGTCACATCCGAGGCTGATTTTTTTTTGATGGTCACGTCACGACACAGCTGATTGTCTTTAAAATATTGAAGTTAGGATGACGGTTTATGAGTTTTTGATTTTTTCAAAAATAAAGCCGGTTTTGAGATTGTTTTTACTATATTCTTGCAGAACACTTTTTTTTTAATGTATGGTAATCCTTAATTTTTCAGAGCCGCTTCATTAGCTCACACAAAATTAAATTTAAAACAGACGCGAATGTGACAAACACAGATGACAAAGTTAAATACATGTCAAATATAACAGTTGGCAAGCGGTACATGGCGGGTAATTTGAATTTAATATAAGGAATGTTAAATATTGAAGATTTTAACCTTTTAATCATCTGGCATCCTTACAAAAGTTTGGTGGAATGCGAGGATGGTGCCTGAGAATATTTCACTGAAATTTTATGGAAATCTGCAGTGCCATTTTGAAAATATCATAAAAAAACTTCTGACCTCCCATATGACCCAATGTAAAAGTCAGGACCCCGGAGAACAGCTGATTTTTTCAGGGTCGTGGCCTGTGTTTTTTGTAGGCCTTGGTTGAAGGAATAATGAATAATTAAGAAACCCAACACCGAAAAAATCGGAATTTAAAAAACGAAAATCGATATATTTAATATTATTTCAGGTAGTAATCAACTCCTGGAAAAGAAGAAAACTTTCAAATATGATAATGGACTTTCCCCCTGTTGTTGACAGATTAGGTCAAATTATTGAAGACAATCCAGGGGTGATTAAATCTGAAATTTTTGTTGACCACTTGCTGACTTTGCACGCTGCCGTAAGTAAACCAACGATTATAAGACATAATCTCCATATCATAATTTTTGAGATAACTTTTTGACAGTTATCAGTTGTTTACCCAGGGCTATCAAAACGGACGGGCCACGACCCTCCACTTTGTTGACGTCACATCCGGGGCTGATTTTTTTTTGATGGTCACATTACGACACAGCTGATTGTCTTTAAAATATTGAAGTTGGAATGACGGTTCATGAATATTTGATTTTTTTTTAAAATAAAGCCGTTTTTGAGATTGTTTTTACTTTATTCTGGCAGAACAATTTTTTTTAAATGTATAAGAATCCCTAATTTTTCATAGCCGCTTCATTAGCTCACACAAAAATTAAGTTTAAAGCAGAAGCGAATGTGACAATCACAGATGACAAAGTCAAATACATGTCAAATATAACAGTTGGCATGTGGTACATGGCGGGTAATTTGAATTCAAAAGAAGGAATGCTAAATCTTGAACATTTTAACCTTTTAATCATGTTGCTTCCTTACAAAACTTTGGTGGAATATCGGGATGGTGTCTGAGAATATTTCACTGAATTTTTGCGGAAATCTGTATTGCCATTTTGAAAATATCATAAAAAAACGTCTGACCTCCCATAAGACCCAATGTAAAATTCAGCCCCGGGAGAACAGCTGATTTTTTCAGGGTCGTGGCCTCTATTTTTGTGTTGGCCTTGGTTTACCATAATAAATAGCATAGGCCAACGAAAAAAAGTTGTCTCAAAAATAATGATATGGGGTTTAGTATATCTAAGGACACTCATCGTAAAGGCAAGCTTATAGGAAGCGAAGCTAACGTCAAGCTTTCTATTTTTTGGTTATTATTTTTGACATGTTTTCCTCGGTTTCGCATTGGCGGTTCTGTTTTATTTTGAAGATGTTGTTTTACACAGTATGAAGGTACCTAAACTATATATATTTATGTAATTAAAAAGTTATGCTGCAAACTATCTTAAAACTGTATCATTATCGAGCATTATTAAATAGATCTTTAGACTGTCTTAAAACCACATTTTTAAAATAACAACGAGCCGCCAATGCGAAACCGAGGAAAACATGTCAAAAATTATAACCTTAAGTATATCACATCAGAAGAAGAAAAAACGCCATACATTCTTTATCAAAATTTAATACAATCCTTTAAGAACAAGAGCCTTGTATTTCTTGATAACCTGATTCTAGAGAAAAAATGATTCTTTTAACTAAGTATAACAAATTTTAGGAAAGGAACAATATTACAAAAGCGAATTTTGTGTGCAAGTCAAGTTTTACCTATTGCACGATTAGTTTATCATCGGTTTTATCGTAGAAAAAAGTAGAACATTTGTTTACTTTTACTTCTTCATATGTGACATGTTTGTGTACACCGATGTGTCAACTGTGGTAAACAGTAGATGTTCTTAGAGCTATCAGAACGGACTGGCCACGATCCTCCACTTTGTTGACGTCACATCGGAGGCTGATTTTTCTTTGATGGTCACGTCACCACACAGCTGATTGTCTTTAAAATATTGAAGTTGGAATGATGGTTCATGAATCTTTGATTTTCTTTTAAATAAAGCCGGTTTTGAGATTGTTTTTACTATATTCTTGCAGATCATTTTTAGCTCACACATATACTATACTATAGTAGTGTGAGCTATGGTGATCGTAATTTATTCGAGAAAAAAAAAGTTGCTCCGATTTCAAATTTTTTTATATATCTTTGCGTTTCAGATGATTTTGAAACTTTTTTGTTGCGCCGTCTGTCTGTCTGTCTGTCTGTATGTCTGTCTGTCTGTCTGTATGTCTGTCTGTAACGACCAACGCGCATAACTCAAAAACCGCTTGGCCGATTTTAATGAAATTTGGTACCTAGGCTGGGTCTTGGGTCGAGATGGTCCCATTTAAAAATGAACAAAATCCACCGAACACAAACCAAATAAAAGGGTGGAGGTAGATTTCAAAAATTAGAGTTTATGTGAAAATATGGCGTGTGTCATATAAAACGAAAGATAATTGAGTCTGCAGTTAAACAAAATATATTTTAATTTATTTAAAAAAAAAAGGTGGGAATATATTTTAAAAATTAGAGTTTAAGTGAAAATATGGCGTGTGTGATATCAAACGAAAGGTAATTGAGTCCGGAGTTTAACAAAATACATTTTAGTTTTTTGTTTTTAGTTCACACATATACTATACTATAGTAGTGTGAGCTATGGTGATCCTAATTTTTTCGAGAAAAAAAAAGTTGCTCCGATTTCAAAAAATTTTATATATCTTTGCGTTTCAGATGATTTTGAAACTTTTTTGTTGCGCCGTCTCTCTGTCTGTCTGTATGTCTGTCTGTAACGACCAACGCGCATAACTCAAAAACGGCTTGCCCGATTTCCATGAAATTTGGTACCTAGGCTGGGTCTTGGGTCGAGATGGTCCCATTTAAAAATGAACAAAATCCACCGAACACAAGCCAAATAAAAGGGTGGGGGTAACAATAATTTTCTTTTCATTTTAAAATACTTTAAAAGCATTTTTAAAATCGAAAAATCTAACAAAAATCAATTTTTGTGCTTAAGTTTAGTCTAACCTTTTTTTAAGCATAGTTTATATTTTCGGGTAGTTACCTAAGCTGTGCTAAAAGGACACTCATCGTAAAGGCAAGCTTTATAAAGCTTGCTTGACGATGAGTGACATCAATGTCATTCTTGAATTTGCGTCTAGGTTATGTTATTTTTATTAGCGTGGTATGAGTATATTACTCTATTAAAAATTAGCAACGGAAAATTAATAAGGCCTCCCAATACAGAGGGCTCAATATAAAGTAGTAGATATACATTTTGATTTTATCTGTGTGTTTATCATTTCATTATTTTAAGTTTTTTTCCTAAACAAAGCCACAAATTTTTTTATTATGTATATATTTAATTATAAAATAACATATAACGTAAATGCACCCGAATCCGTCCACCCTCCTAATTCCGGTCAACGCACTTAATACACGATATTTTCTGCACACCTAACGTTACGTCTTCGAAACATTAGAATTTCGGATCTGACATCCCCTCTCCGGCCATGAACCTGTACGAAACTCTAAAACATTTCGCTGTATTAGTTCAATTAAAACAATTGTGGCAACATGTACTAATTTAGTCTATTTGAGCTTTCAAAAAAGTTAATTCGCGATAAATACGAAAAGTGAATTTTTCAGAGAAAATACAAATTCCAGGTAAGTTTTACATTATTTTTTAAAATTGAGTATGTCTTAGGCATTAACTAATTAACTTTTTTGTGTAAAAAATGTAAAAATAAACGTTTTATATGAGATTTTACCGCGGACGGAATAGGAAGATAGCAAATAAAACCTTTCTCCTGATTCCGTCCACGCGGCCGGAATCATGATTTTACAAGGCCTAGTGAATTTTTTTATATTTGTTACAATTGATCAGTTAAACAAAAAATAATAAAGTTAATAAAATTTAGAACTATTGCTCTTTTTGCTAACCTAATTCCGTCCTAGTGTTTTTGTAATATATTTTGTTTTTGCGAGCCTAAACATACGGTAAATTGGTTTTCGAAAATAATTCTTTAGGTAAAATTTTAATCATTAATAAGTCTTGAAATAACTATTTTTTGTTTAAATTAACTTCATTTATTCAACAATTGCTATAAACTACACTGTTTTAAAGCGATTTTTGGTAAAATTGAAATTATTCCACAAGAACGCATCAGAAATATGGTAAAAATACAAAAAAATCGGAATTGGGAGCCTTGTATTAAAATGGAGCCTAAATCCGTCCTATGTTTTTTATATAGAGGTGTATGTTTTACTTTTAGCTTCATAATGTCAGACGTTGGCAGAAAGAATATACAATATCCGAAAGAAAACCCTCAAAATGCTTTACTGGCAAGAAGAAAAAGAAAAAAATAGAAAACGATAAAATAGAAAGAATGCAAAAGATAAATAAAAAAAAGGAAGAGATTGCAGAAAAGAAAACAAACAAGAAAAGGGCAAAAAAAGCAAATGCAGTTCTGGAACCAGAGAATCAACAAGAAAATTTTGGGTCAAATGAGATATGCTACAAAAATGATGAGTTTGTTATTTTTCGTTACGATGATGATTATTTTCCCGGAATAGTACTTGAACAAAATAAAGATGTTGTACGCATAAAAGCTATGAGAGCAATTGGAAAATTTTGGAAATGGCTTTAAAACGATGATATCTTGGTATATCCATGTGAGGATGTTATTTTAAAAATACCTGCACATATACAAATATCCAACAGAGGAATCTACAGTGTTCCAGAAATGGATGATATTTCCAAAAAAGGTTTTTTGCTTTACAATAAAATTGTTTATAATATTAAGTTTTGGTAATGTTTTTTCTAAATGTTTATAGCTTTAAGTTTTTCTTAATGTTCAGTATTAAAAAGTTTTCTTAATAATTCAATAAACTAATATAATAAAATGTTATTAATAATTAAATATGAAAGTTAAAATTTGATCTAAAAAGAACGGAAAACAGTAATTTGTATCCAAACCAACATGCGTTAAATCAATTTGACGGGCGGAATTAGAGAAATAATTAATATGGCGGACGGATTAAGGGGATTTAAGGTTTTTCTAGATGTGAGTATTTTATATATTTTTTTTCTTATCAAATCAGTCTATTTTTTAAAATTAAAAAAAAAATACGTTAATTTAATTAGTTTTATGTAAATTAAAACTTTTTGAAGGCGCGACATATATTTTCTTCTATATCTTTTTGTCAGACTTTCTTATATGTGTTATTAGTGGACGGAATTTGGTGCTTTTACGTTAATTAGGTAACATCCAAAGTGCATATCACATTGTCAATAATTTTTTAACTATTTCCTAAACAAAGTAGTTTATGATTTTTTTATTATTATAGCAACTGATTTGGAAGATTTTAGTCCAAAGTACACCGGTCTATTTTTTAAGTGAGGAGTAACAGGCTGATTTCTCGTAAATAGCATTCTTTTACTAAAACGTTCAACTTTTCCATGTGTGAAAATTATTGAGGGTGATTCTTAACAGAAAAGATTTTATGATATCAAACATGAGAAAACGTTCTTCCTACAAATTAGATGCTTTAACGGCTGCGCTACGCCATTTCTCCCAGACCAAACATGTCAAAATTTCGAGATGCAAAAACTTATAGTAAATATTTAGTAGCCGGTTGACTGAAACTGAAATAAATTATTATTATAATAAATATAATGATGATAATTTCTAGGAAAATATTAGCCCAGTCCAGTGCAAATTATCGTTGAATTTTGGTTCTTATTCTGCGAGAACTTGACAGTCACATCAATTTGTCAATATTTTCTGATGGAAATACAGTCGAACCTCTCTAACTCGAACCTCTATAACTCAAACCCCTCTATAACTCGAACCTTTTAAGCGGTCCCTGCACTTTTTACATGTATTTCAACCTATGTAACTCGAGTTTCTATAACTCGAACTCTCCATAACTCGAACTGTTTTGGTTGTCCCTTTAGGTTCGAGTTATAGAGGTTCAACTGTAGTTTTAAAATAGATAAAAAGTGGTAAAATGAGAAATTCTTCCTGTTCTTGATAAAAGGCCAAAAATGTTCCAACTCCTTGTACTTTAAACTTAAATTTTCGTTTTCTTTTTTGTACAGTTCAAATTTTTCCATATGTTCGTCGAATTTCTTAAAAGTAGAGTTTCTTCATTCTGGAATAAATAATAACTCTTCTTGTGAAAGGTGGTCCTAAAAAAAATTATGTTTTTAAATAACATTAGAAAAATTACTTGTATGTACAGGGTGATTTTTTATAATTGCAAGATCGCTATAACTCGGTTATTATTGGGAGTAGAAAGTTCAAGCAAAAACTATTCGGTTTGGTAAATTATGGCCACTTTAGGCCCACCATTAGTATTTTTTTATAGGTTATAATATACAGGGGGCGACAATCAGATCAATTTTTTTAAAGGGAACATCCTATATATTTTTGTATTTTTAAGTTCCGCAAAAAATTAGCTTTACAGATATATGTAACACTATGGCTCTATCTTTGTTAGTTTTCGAGATATTGACGATTGAAATTCCGAAAATTAGCAAATTTTAAATACGGTGCGGAGTATTTCCTGTGACAAGTCACAAACAATATTAAGATGTGTGGATACCTAATGACATTGTCAATGCCAAATTTTAAATACTTATCAACAATGTTGCTTTATCCAATGCAGAAAAGCAAGAGATACTTTTATTATATGCGAAAAATAATAAAAATGCCATTGCTACTGCGAGAGAATATCGAGAACTGTATTCAGCCCGACAATGTCCTAATATATCCACAATTCTTAGGATATATAGAAAATTTCGTGAAACATAGTCTGTGGAACGAAAAAAACGAGTTGTTCGTCCAAACGAAGAGGCTAATTTAAATATTTTACTACATTTTCAAAAAAGCCCACAAATTTAATTCAACAAAATTCAACAAGAACTTCAAGGCCTAACACTCGATCAGAAAAGAAAAAGGGTAGAGTTTTGTCACTTTATGCATGAAAGACTAAACGCAGAACCCCGTTTTTTAAATCATTTTGTGGTCGGATGAGTCGACGTTTACAACTTGTGGTCTACCAAATAGACAGAATAGCAGACTATGGTCCACGACTAACCCTAATTTTGTAAAAGAAATTAAAAGACAGGGAAGACAATCCGTGAATGTCTGGTGTGGCATACTGAACGACCGTGTTGTTGGGCCATTTTTTTTGAGCACTCTTTAACGGCACAAATTTATTTAAATTTTTTACAAAACTACTTAGAAAATTTTTTGGATGACTTGCCACTAAATCAAAGAAGGAGATTGATTTTTCAGCAGGATGGGGCTCCTCCTCATAATGTTCATGAGGTTTGAGAGTTCTTAAATAATAATTTTAATGAATGGGTTGGGAAAAACGGCACAATACGCTGGCCACCCAAGAGTTTTGATTTAACTCCTTTAGACATTTTTTTATGGGGTCACCTTAAAGATAATGTTTACAGATTAGAAGCGAGGAATACTCAAGAGCTCAGAGAATTAATATCACTGTCTGTCAATGAGCTTAATGAAAATTTTTCTAATTTAATAACCAGAACAATAAATAATTTAAGAGACCGGTTTCAAAAATGTATTGAAGTCAATGGTGATAGGTTTGAACATTTGTTACGTTAATTTTTATTTATTTATGGATTTAAAACATTTAAAAAATTGTCGTCTTTTGATTTTAAATTTCTATGAAAATTGACAAAGATGATTATTTATATTTATCAAACTGTCAGTCAATATTGTTTCAGTTTGTTATTTACAGTTTATACCTTAAATACTCCGCACCGTATACCTATTTAAAATTTGCTAATTTTCGGAATTTCAATCGTCAATATCTCGAAAACTAACAAAGATAGAGCCATAGTGTTACATATATCTGTAAAGCTAATTTTTTGCGGAACTTAAAAATACAAAAATATATAGGGTGTTCCCTTTAAAAAAATTGATCTGATTGTCGCCCCTGTATATTATAACCTATAAAAAAATACTAATGGTGGGTCTAAAGTGGCCATAATTTACCAAACCGAATAGTTTTTGTTTGAACTTTCTACTCCCAATAATAACCGAGTTATAGCGATCTTGCAATTATAAAAAATCACCCTGTACAGAGTATTTCTTTTAAAACGAAATATATAGATTTGTGGTAATTTTTAGCAAATGAAATAAAAAACGCTTGAAAACGTCAATTTTGTTTGCTAGGGGAAATTTTCCGAAATTATAAATTTTTGAGATATTTATATTTAAAGTAAAAATAGGTACATATTTATTTTATTAAAAATTTATGGTTTCGAAATAAAAACTTGGTTTTCTGTTGTGCAATTTCCCTGACATGACATGCTTTGTCAGTTCATTTAAGGTCGCAACGATTTTGAGCGACTTTCGATTTTTCCTATTAATTAAATTACCGCCGTTCCTTGTAAAATAAAGAGCGCCGGTATGTTCTCTTTCTAACAACTGTTAGAGTATAGACATCCGATGTTTTGTCCTTTTATTTTAAAAGACATTGATGGGCTTGTCGCGACTCTAATACATCCAAATATGTCAACATACAGGGACTCTAGGATAGGTTAGGTAGGTATGACCCTCACCGTGATTGGTTAAAATGCGTAAGGCAGCTTAGCATAGGTTTAAAGCAACGGCCAAACATTAAAGATGTCCAATGAGATTGCAGAGCTGACCTACTTACGACTACGACAAATGCGTTAACACAAAAAAGTTGTTATTTTACTTTATTTCTTTAACTTTTTAGTCTGAAGATACATTAACTATCCAGGGATGTTTCACCGCTGTATGCCTTGGAATGTATCCCGAATATCAGGTAGGAAATAGTAGTTAGTGTCAGAAAATAGCGCAGACGAAAAGTTTTAAAATTTACTTTTTAATAAAAAACATACTTATTAAATACAAAGGAAGACATCACGTGACCTTTAATAATAAAAATCCCAGTTTGTTCGTGAAGGGAATAGACATTTTCGTACAATTAAAATAAAACTTAGTTCAAAGAGAAAATAATTTAAGACTTATCCTAAAAATCCGAAAACTTCTACATCGAAAAATGTATCATTTACTTTTTTGTGGTATTCTAAAAAAAATTAACCTTGAAATGATTCCAGTAAAACAGAAAAAGGATAAAGGATTTATTTGATTTTGAAAAATTGGGATTTTCACCAAATTATGATCAAATTTGAAGGCAAGAGGGAGGAGAAGGGATGATTTTATGAATTACGTAGTCCTTATAATGATAATAATGAAGTTGTGTATGTGGTTATTTCAGATTGCTCATTTAATAAATTCTAAATCAAATAATTCAAAAACTAGTCGTTCGATATGCAAAATAAAATCAGTTTTAAATAAAGAATTGAAACACCTTTCCAACGAAGTACCTATTTATTTATTTATTTATTTATTTAATTTAATAAATCAATATTTACAAAATATAAATCCCTTGGGCATACTAATGAACCAATGAAGGGTTTGTGTGAGTATGCCCACAGAATTTTGTTTAGAAAAAAAAGCTAGAAAAAAGAACTAATATAGCAAATACTGATGCAAAAGGATTCAAGAAAGAAAGAAAGAAATCGGCCCACCGTAAATTGCACCCCAGATCGTGCAGGAACCACCTCCATAAGCACTTCGCTCTTCAAAGCAGCAATCTGCAAATCGCTCTCTTGGTCTTCGGTACACTTTCCTTCTTCGGTCGCTAACATGGAGGCATATTCTGGACTCATCTTAGAACAGAACAGATCCCCATTATTCCAACGTCCAATTCAGATGACCCCGTGCAAAACGCAGGCGTGCTTGCCGATGAGCTGGAGTAAGTTTTGGACCAATCGCAGGTGTTTTATGGGTCAGATTATTTTCCTGCAGTCTTCGTCTTACTGTCCACTGATTTTACTCGCACCTCACGGAGCTGTCATTGCACTTGAACGGCATTAAGGTGACGATTTCTTAATGTTGTTGACACAATAAAGCGGTAATCATGAGCGGTTGTAAACCGCCTTCTGCCTGTTCCAGGTCGCCTATGAAAGTCTCCAGTCTCCTTATAATGCTGGTACACTCTTCGAACCGCTGCGCGGGTCATATTCAATTGTCTGGCAACAGCTCGCTGACTAAGTCCATTTTCGATTAAAGCAATAACTTGGGCGGTTTTTTGTGGTGTAGTATGCATTAAACTTACACACTTGAACACTATTGACATTTTAAAAAACGAATAATATGCAAATTTCAGTTGCAAAGGCAATTTGACAAATTTGTTATTTTCGTTACAATCACCACATAAACACGTTTCATGTGTTCACCGGTTGCTACGCATATAAACGATAAGCCTTCTTAAAAAATATATGCTCACATTAAAGCATATTAAATTGTCATTCAAACAGCATATTTCTTTTTTTAATCTGATAAATAATTCTGTAAAAAAATATAGTTAAAGTCCAAAGATTTACAGTGGGCCGATTTCTATGCACTCAAGTTTATATTGTTTTGAAAAATCCAATCATTTATTGTACGTCGTGATTTACTGAATTTATATTAGCTCACACTACTACTATAAGTAGTGTGAGCTATGGTGATCCTAATTTTTTCGAGAAAAAAAAAGTTGCTCCGATTTCAAAAATTTTTATATATCTTTGCGTTTCAGATAATTTTGAAACTTTTTTGTTTTGCTGTCTGTCTGTCTGTCTGTCTGTCTGTCTGTCTGTCTGTCTGTCTGTATGTCTGTCTGTATGTCTGTCTGTAACGACCAACCCGCATAACTCAAAAACCGCTTGTCCGATTTTAATGAAATTTGGTACCTAAGTTGGGCCTTGGGCCGTCATGGTCCCATTTAAAAATGAACAAAATCCTCCGAACGCAAGCCAAATAAAAGGGTGGGGCTGGATTCCAAAAATTAGAGTTTATGTGAAAATATGGCGTGTGTGATATCAAACGAAAGGTAATTAAGTCTGGAGTTAAAAAAAATTAATTTTAGTTTATTTTTAAAAAAAGGGTGGGGGTAGATGTCAAAAATTAGAGTTTAAGTGAAAATATGGCGTGTGTGATATCAAACGATAGGTAATTGAGTCTAGAGTTAAACAAAATACATTTTAGTTTTTTTTAAAAGGGTGGGGGGTAGATTAAAAAATTTGAGTTTAAGTCAAAACATGGCTTGTGTGGTATCAAACGAAAGGTAATTGAGTCTGGAGTTGAATAAAATATATTTCAGTTTTTGATTATATTAGCTCACACTATAACTATAGTACCTAGTGTGAGCTTAGGTGCCCATAGATTGGCAGAGTATTTTTTTAGAGTGTAAGGTAATATGTTATACATTTTTGGTCCGACATAAGCAATATGTTTTTGTGTTTTAGAGTATTTCATTTTCGGAACTAACGTATGTCCAGCAGATCTGGTATTATGAGTGGTAGGTTTTGGTTGTTTATAATTATTAAATCTTATCATAAATCTAAGTATAACCTTTGAAATTAAGTGCTGCAAGGAAAATATGCCAGTTTCCGAAAATAACAAGTCGGAAGGATATCTTCTATTTTTAAAAAACATTATTTTTAGTATGGTCTTCTGAATAACTTCTAGGGGTTTTAAAGATTTAACCGAAGTTAGGCCCCAAACAGCTAATCCATAGCTTAGAATCGACTCTACAAGTGCAGAGTAAACCATTTTAATTGTGTTACGAGATAATATTTGTCTTAACTGGATAAATTTGAAAATGAGTTTCCTTAGTTTCCCCGTAACATAATCAATATGTGCCCAATACTGTAAATGCTGATCGAGATAAATTCCCAAATATTTAACAGAGTTTTGTTTAATAATTTTCGTTTCACATCCACAGTTTACTGCAGAGTCGCAGTTTTCACTATGAATTGTAAGGTTTTGTTGTCTAGGTTGTGTAGATGCTGACAAGGAAAAAGTCACAAAATGAGATTTTTGAGAATTCAGCGTTAGTAAGCTGCTATCCAACCAGAGTTTTATTTTACTGATTACTTCCTCTGCTTTGCTATAGGTTTCGTTCCAGGAGTCGGTGCTCACCAATACTACTGTGTCATCACAAAAACAAATAATTTTTACCTCCATCTTGTAGTTTCAAAAGTACTACTACTATGTCGGTTTAGAACGTTTTTCTACGTTGTCCGACGCCTATTCTCCACCTCCTTCGATGCTGACAATCATCCTCTGTCAGATTTTTTTGACTCATTGATCTTTGGATTGACTGTTGCCATTCTAGTTTAGGACGCCCTTTTTCTGCGCCCTATTGGTTGCCATTCTAGGACCTGCTTTGGTAATCATTCGTCGTTCATCCGTTGTACATGGCCGTACCATATCAGTTGCCTTCTAGTGATGTCATCCGTTATGCTTCCCTCGATTCCCATTCTTTCTTTTATGATCTCATTTCTTATGTGATCTATTCTAGATATTCTCATTGACCTTCTTATTGCATCCATTTCGACACTTTCGATTTTTGTTTTGTATTTTTCTGTTACGCGAGAAGTCTCTATTCCATACAACAGCGTGCTTTTGACCATTATTTCATATATGTTAAATTTTACATTCTTTTTTATCTCTCTGCTCCATAAAATACTGTTAAGACATCCAATAACTTTTTTTGCTTTTACTATTCTTTTTTCCAATTCTTTACAGTCTGTACCTGTCTTATCAAATGTGACACCCAAGTATACATACTCATTGCATGCAGATATTGTTTGTCCATTTTCTAGTACTAACTCACTGGCTTCGTTTCCAATACGCAAGTACAGTGTCCTGTGTCACGTTCACTGTTAATCCCCACTTTTGGTATTCTTCTGTTAACTTTCTAATCATATACTCCATGTCTTCTTTATCATTAGCCAGAATTACTTGGTCGTCAGCAAACTGTAGTCTGTATATGGTAAATCGGTCGTTAAGTTGTATTCCCATGCCGTGCAGTTTTTTAGAGCTACTGCGATATATATTTTAAAAAGAGTTGGAGAGATACAACATCCCTGTCTTAAGCCTTTTGTTACCAGGAATTCTTTTGAAAGTCGATTTCCAATTTTAATTTTAGATTTTGACCCTTTGTATAGTTCTTTTATCGCTTTTGTGTATGTATGATTGATATTAGTTTGCTCTAGCACTGTCCACAATTTTTCTACTGGAACGGTATCATATGCTTTTTGTAGGTCCACAAAGGTAACATGAGTCTCGAAATTTCTGGCGCTCCTTTTCTCAATTACTTGTTTAAGACAAAAAACATTATCAATACAAGATCTGCCTGCGCGAAACCCACTTTGCTCTTCTTCTTCTTGTTCATGAAAATCATTCTCTATTAGATCTCTAAGAATCCTACCGTACAATCTACTTAGAGTACTGGTTACTGAAATTTATCTGTAATTGTTTCAATGCAGCTTGTTTCCTTTTTTATGTATTGAGGATATGAATGCAATTTTCCAATCATTAGGTACTGGATGTCCGTTTATGAATTGGTTAATAATATATGTGAGATTTTCGAGTAGTTTCTCTCTCTCTTTTCAAAAGTTCGTGAGCATAAATTGTGAATAGAATAGGGCCAAGAACCGTACCCTGTGGCACATCGAATTCTGAAGAGTGCAGCTCACTTTTTTCAGTACCTACTAGTACTTCTTGTGATCTTTTGATTAAGAATGAGTTCATTAAATTTAAAGGTGTATAGTATTACTCGATCCACTTTCCCTATTCAAAATCAAGGGGTGAGACACGCACCCGGTAGGGGTTGATAGAGATGTCGCAAAATCGCGAAAAAATTTCCCTTTCGCCAACAAAATCCACGTGTCTCGGCATTTTTTTAAATTTTCAGCAGTTCTTGAGACATCCCCAGTTTATCGTTTTAAATTGGACACCGTGTATATGGGTATGTACAGTCGGGGACTTACTAAATGACCGCTGCTGTTTTCAGAAGAACTTGAATGAGAATCCCCATACCAGCCGAGGCCGTCGTTCAACACATATAATTTATTCACATTAGTTGGTTAAATTCAATCATGAAAAATTTCTTTCGATTCGGTCTGTATTCCGTTTGAATGTTCGATTAAAAAATACACATAAATGCGGAAAAATTTAGCTTCGGTCTGTAGTCCATTTGAATGTTCGGTGAAAAAAATACACATAATTGTGATTTTTCAAGATTTTAATTTGTTGATGTACAAACGGGCAACAGCAAGAGGCTGCTCATTTTTTTCACCACTAGTACCACCACCGGGTAAATGACTCACCTTAATTAGTCTATTTTTACAGGAGAAAGCTGCCGCAGAGATTAGAGAAATATTCGGTGAAACACCTCGTCCAGTTAGGGATGTAGATATTCAACGATTAGAATACGTCGACATGTGTATCAAAGAATCTCTGAGATTATTTCCGATCGCCCCAATGATTTTAAGAAAGGCGACAGAGGATTATGAATTAGGTAAACGACTGTAAACTTCCGGGGCACTTTGCTGCACCCGTTTCGCCGCGAGAATGCTTGGCCGCAGGAATTGTTGAGTGCAATTTTACGGTTTGTTAAACTTCCAGTCTTCCTCAACCTTCAAATAGTCTATGGACAAATCAAGTTTCGTGTGCAAGTCGTGCCAACTTTCTGCCGATAAGCTAACTTTGTTAAGGGCATCCCATATATCAGGGGGTCGATTTCATGCACAATTGACCGGTCAATCTCTGACTTTGAACAAGAGATTGATCAAAGGCCAATCTCCAAAGTATCTAGTAAGCTAGGAAAAATTTTAATCTATTATTATAGGGACATTATTGAATTTTTTCCAACATTTTGTATATTTTTACATACCTTTATCCTTTTTGCTTCAGAATATGTCCCCAAAAGGTCCGTTTTCCAGCAATTATACGAGTTTTTCTTGTTTTTCCGACATTGACTTTCATTGTTTTTTTCTTTAAACTGTCAAATGTTAGATTGAACAGAGACAGGAGGGGTTTAAGATATTTTTATTATATTTGCACCTAGTAGATATAAGAGTATTCTAATGTTATATTAATAAACTAATTCCACTCTTTGTAAATTTCAAAATTTACTATTTTAAATAAATTTTAGTTAGGTTAGGAAGTTGTTTAAGTTGGACTACTATCTTGTACGCAAACCGGAAAATGCTGTCTTTGGCACATCTACGTGTCGGGGTCGTCCATAAATTACCTACGAAACACGTCGAACAATCGAAAGGTTCAAAAAAATTTTAGGAAAAATTATGAGTTCCGGGTAGCTGGTTTTATATATATACAGGTTGTCCCAGATAAAAGCAACTACATGGGGTCTTATGGGGATTTCGGAAACAGTAAGAAATAATAGTTTGGTTAAATGAGATAAAAGTTGCGCTATTTCGCGCCCAATCAGATGTTGTATCGAAATTAAAAATATTCCAAGGGGTTTTTAAAATATCGAGCAAAAACTAAAAATTGTGTGTTTTTAAAAACTTGAAACTTGGATGCCTAGAAAAAATTCGTTATCATACGATTGGCCGTAGTCGCTAATATAAAACAATCAAACTCTATTATATTTGTTTACCAGATCGCAACGATATTAAAATTTTTTGAAAAACATAATTTCTAGTTTTTCCTTGATATTTTGAAACCCCTGTAGATATTTTTAACATCGGTACAAAATCTAGTTGGGCTCGAAATGGCGCAACTTTTTTTTCTTACCGATTCCGAAATCTTCATAAGACCCCATGTAGTTGCTTTTATCTGGGACACCCTGTATATATAAAACCAGCTACCCTAACCCGTAACTCATAATTTTTCCTAAAATTTTCTTGAACACCTCCAATTTTCGACATGTTTCGTAGGTAATTTATGGACGACCCCGACACGTAGATGTGCCAAAGACATGCATTTTCCGGTTTCCGTAAAATATAGTAGTCCAACTTAAACAACTTCCTAACCTAACTAAAATTTATTTAAAATAGTAAAATTTTTTATACTTATTTACCTAATCTGTGAGTAAAATTTTTAGATTTACAAACAGTGGAATTAATTTATTAATAACATTAGAATACTGATATATCTACTAGGTGCAAATATAATAAAAATATCTTAAACCCCCCCTGTCTCTGTTCAATCTAGCATTTGACACTTTAAAGAGAAAAACAATGAAAGTCAATGCCAGAAAAACAAGAAAAACTCGTATAATTGCTGGAAAAGGGACCTTTTGGGGACATATTCTGAAGCAAAAAGGATAAAGGTATGTAAAAATATACAAAATGTTGAAAAAAATTCAATAATGTCCCTATAATAATAAATTAAAATTTTTCCTAGCTTACTAGATACTTTGGAGATTGGCCTTTGATCAATCTCTTGTTCAAAGTCAGAGATTGGCCGGTCAATTGTGCATGAAATCGACCCCCAGGTTTTGACTTGTTGTCATTCTGGTAAATGCGTTTTTTGAAAGATAAGGCGGATTCAAAATGGCGGAAAGGCGTATCTTTAAAAAAATTGTAACTTTTTTATTTCTTATCCGATTTTCTTGGAACAAAGTTTAAAATACTTGCTTTGTAATTTATTTAAAAATGCATTAGTCAGAAAATATGTATTTATTTGTATTTGTCAAAAAAATAAAAAATCAAAAAAAAAACGAATTTTTTTTTATTTTTTTAAATTTATTTATAAAACTGTTGGAGCTAGAAAAAAAGTTTATATAAAAAAGATAGCCGTTTTAATTCTTTATTCAAATCTAGTTCAAATGTTCGAATGCGTTAATTAGTTTTTAAGTTATTTCCAAATAACTGGAAAAAAATAGGGGACTTTGGGGTATATTTAAAAATTATGCTTTTAATGAAAACCATAAGAACTTTTTGGAAGAAACTTAAATTTATTTAACATACCTAGCAGATCAGCTTTTGACTTATTGTCATTGTGATAATCGCGCTTTTTTTTAAATATGGCGGATTCAATATGGCGGAAAAGCATATTTAGAAACAAATTGTATCTTTTTTATTTTTTATCCGATTTTAATACAACAAAGTTTAAATTACTTGATTTGAAATGTATTAAAAAAGTACTTTTTAAAAAATGTATTTTTTTTTAATATTCGCAAAAAAAATCGAGTGAAACATGTGACAGAAACGATTTTATTTATTTTATTTTTTAATTGACCCCCATATACGGACGTCGTGAAGGGTTTGTCATTAATTAAACCCCACTGACTTACAGATTGTTAAAAAGAAAATTTTATTTCCTACAATAAAGTATAAAACACATTTTTGTGAATTGAGCTTAGTTTTTGAGAAAATTGGAAAAAACCTGTAACAGAATTAATTTGTTTGGTGATTTATAAAAATTGATTTAAGTTGCACAGGTCTGTTAAGATTTAATCTGAAGATAAATCCTACATTATTATATTGTCTACAATCGACTATAGGTCACAATTTTTGATAGAGAGCTTGGTTTTTAAGATAATCGGGTAAAATCTATGTGGTTTCTTTAATTTTTTTATATTTTCTTAATAAACGGACACCGCTGGAGACTTTGTTATTAGCATGACCCCACTGACTAATACATTGTTAAAAAGGAAATTTTATTATCTGGGGTGTTTTGGGGGATTTTGCAGCTAAAATTTAAAAAACTAATATAATTTTATATTAAAATTCGATTTTACACATTTTTGATCCATTTCTATGTCATTGTGTCTTTAGGGGGTCAACTTAGTTAAATTTTTAGAAATTCGAACTCCACTATATATAAGGAGGGGGGATAAAAAAAATTGGACCAAAAACTTGCCCGGCAACATCCAAATCGTTAGTCTGTGACCTAGCATCTGCACTATATTGTAAAAACTTTCGTCGATTGATATTCATTTTCAAAAATAACAATAACAACGTTGTTTGATAATGTCCATCAAACAACGATAACAAGTATAATAGAAATCACCTGTTTTACTAGACAATTTAGCTGCGTAACGCCGCGCGCCGCCTTATAAATAGGCGTCCGCGTACTCGTTTTGGTGACAAAAAATTGTATTTTTATTGAAACAAATATAAAGTATACATCTATATAAGACCTATATACACCAAATTAAAGAAAAATCTTCATTCTATAACTTTTATTTAAACTTTTTTTTTTAATTTTGCTTTGGTGTTATTAAAAATGTAGTAGTAATAATTCAGTTCGTTTATTTTTTCTAAAACAACGAAGCAAAATTTTGAATAATATAATAGAAAGTTATTTTATTGTGGGTGTTTACTGATTCATTTGCCATTTTTTGCAACCCTCTACGACTATTTTTGAGAAAGATACATCGTTTTAAAAAGTATCGTGCAAAAAAAAGTGGTGGGGGCCATATCTTTAAAAAAACGCATTTACCAGAATGACAACAAGTCAAAACCTGATCTATGGAGTGCCCTTAACAAACTTGGCTTATCGGCAAAAAGTTGGCACGACTTGCACACGAAACCCCCTTTTAGGTCGGGTTAGGTTAGGATATTTTTTCGTTCGCGGCGAAAAATTGTCGGAAGTCCGTCGAAAATTCTCTAGCGGCGAAACATCTCCGGGGCGAAACGGCCAGCAGCAGAATATTAAAACAAATAATAGCAAAAAATTATTTTAAAAAGTTTACCCTATGGATATACTGTGATGAACCAAATTTATGAGGGTTTCAAAGTTTTAACAGCATAGAAGCCTTATTGAACCGAAAAAGAAACATCATAAATTGTTTTAAAAGAGAAATCAAGAAGAAATCAAATCTCTAAAAATAAAATTAAAAAAAAACTGTTTATCAAGCTACTTAAAAGAAAAATAAAACTAACCTTTGACCATACACTAAATATTCACATCGTTGTACAGGGTGGGGCATTTTCGTTGGTTTTATAGGGTACAGGCTAAACGGTAAGAGATAAAAAAAAAACTAACATACGTGTCCCGTCCTCTTTTTTAGTGTCTTTTTTAATGGCGTCATCAAATCTACGCTAACTAGATTGGTTTAGCAGGTACAGGGTGATTCTCAAAAATTGCCGATTTTTATTATCTTTTATTACTCGTTTATTTATGGAGATAGAAAAATTCTTCAAATACAAAAGTTTTGTGATTTTATACGTATAATTCAGTGGCGTACCCAGAAAAATTAAAAATGTTTTATTTTACAAGATATTATCAAAGTAACATTTTTTAAACGGAACACCCTATATGTAAGTAACTCAAAAAAAAAATTGTATTTTTTCTTGTGATTACAGCGATATATAACACTTAATACTTTTCTTTGTCCTAAATAGGTAAAATACGAAAATATTATTTTTGTAGTTGGCTATGGATGGGATGAAATTTTGTTTTGATTTTTGAACTTGTCACAAAGTCAAACGTCAATTAAGTATTGTTTTTGCTTTGTTGTTATTACTTTTGTCTAAGATGAATCTTTATCAAAACTATGAAAAGTTAAACATGTTTGAGTGCTATATTGAATCTAATAAAAATAGAGATGCAGCACTTACACTATATTTTGACCGTTATCCGGAACGACGTCAGCCAGACAAAAGGATGTTTCAAAGAATGTATCACAATTTAAGTGAGTATGGGTCATTTGGAAAACCAAGAAATAAAATTTACAATAAAGAAAATAGAGAAACAGATGAAATAAACACGTTGGCTTGTGTTGCTGCTGATCCGACGGTATCTAGTCGTAATATTGAGAATGATATTGGTATAAGTAAACGTAGAGTTTTAAGAATATTGAAAAAGCATAAGTATAAACCTTATAAAATAAGAAAGGTTCATAATTTACATCCTGGAGATGAACAACGGCGTTTAGAATTTTGCAATTGGTATTTGCAACAGATTAATCAGAATCCCAATTTTTTTCAAAATATAATATGGACGGACGAAGCTTATATATCTAGCGAAGGAATTTTTAATCGACATAACAATCGATATTGGTCACACATAAATCCTCATCAGACGGTGGCCAGGCTACAACAAGGACGGTTTGGATTCCATGCATGGGTAGCGCTGTATCGAAAGAAGGATACAGACAAATTTTGGAAGAATATGTAATAACAGAGTTGGATAACATGCCATTAGGTGAAATAAATAACATTTATTTTCAACAAGACGGTGCTCCAACACATAATAGCCATATGATAAGGAACTTGCTAACTGCCAATTGTGATGAAAATTGGATTGGTACATATGGGCCAAACCGATGGCCCCCACGTTCTCCCGACCTGGCCCCCTCGACTTTTATTTTTGGGGATCTATCAAAAATGAAATTTATAAAACACGACGTAACAATGCAGAGGAACTTAGGGAAAATTTTATTATTTGCATTGAGAGAGTACCAAATATTGGCATCCCTAACGCCACTCGTTCGGTTACAAGTCGAGTAGAAAAATGCATTGAGCAGAATGGGAGACAGTTTGAGCACCTTTTGTAACTAATTTTTATAATAACTATTCAGTTCTTATTACAAATTTATGTTGTTTTTTGTTGTTGTTGTTATAGTTTAGTAATATGTTAATATTCTCGTTAAGTAGGTTCTGAATATACCTATTATAAAATAAAAAAATATTAAATCAATTCATAGCCAACTACAAAAAAAAATATTTTTTCGTATTTTACCTATTTTGGACAAAGAAAAGTATTAAGTGTTATATATCATTGTAATCACAAGAAAAAATGCAATTATCTGAGATACTTACATACTGGGTCAGTGGCGTATATAGAAAAAAGTTTCGAGGGGGGGGGGGGCTGAGACAGTTTCGGGGGGGGGGGGGGCGAGACCCCATGAGGCTGTATTTTATGCTATTTTATGTTTGTATTCATGAAATGTGTGGAAAATATCTAAAAAAATCTTAGCTTAGGGGGGGGGGCTCCCAGGCCCCCCCTTATATACGTCACTGTACTGGGTGTTCCATTTAACAAAATGTTTATTTTGATAATATCTTGAAAACTAAAACATTTTTAATTTTTCTGGTTACGCCACTGGATTCTATGCACAAAACCATAAAACTTTTGTATTTGAAGTTTTTTTCTATCTCCATAAATAATCGAGTAATAAGAGATAATAAAAATCGCCAATTTTTAAGAATCACCCTATATCTGCTAAACCAATATAGTTAGCGTAGATTTGATTGCGCCATTAAAAAAGACACTAAAAAAGAGGACGGGACACGCATGTCACTTTTTTTGTATCTCTTACCGTTTAGCCTGTACCCTATAAAACCAACGAAAATGCCCCACCATGTACAATAGTAATCACCTTTAGTGTTATAAGGTATATCAACAAGAAACAAGTAATTATTTATCTGGCACACTTTGACTACCGACGATCCCATCGAAACGCGAGCAAGTGTAAGACTAAATTATAAAATCAATCAATAAATCAAATAGGTGTTCGAACTTAGCAAAGTACCTGTGAACTAAGTAGATCAAAGATGTTTTTAAAAAACAAAATAATAGTTCATTTTAAATTAGTAAAGTAGGTTACTAAAAAGCCGAAAAACAATAAGTCGGCACAGAAAATAAAATTATTTATATTAAATAATTTTTAATTGTTGACTTATTTTCTTTAAGACCAGCAGCCGCGCCAACACAGGTGGTTGATTTATTGCTTTTTCTTAAAGGAATTAAAAATGTTAAAAAATAACAAATTAATTGAGCATATTTCTGGATAAATAGGTTAAACCTGGCAACAGAGTAATATTTATTACCTATTTTAAAAGCTTTTTAATTTAAATATAAAAAACATTTTAATAATAAGAATAAACACATCCGCCGGTTTTGTTTGATATAGGAGAAATTTTTATTAATAATTAATAGTGAATATGTCAAACAAAAATTAAATTAAAATTATTTATTACCTTGTTATTCAAATTTTCCGAATTAGTTCTCAATATGTGCTTTAAAAAAAATAAAAAAAAAACAACAGATTTTTGGATATAAAAAGACGCGTCGCGGTTATTAGAAGTACCTAGTTGAAAAAACGCAGTTAAACAATTAACATGAAGAAAAAAAAGAAGAGTATGGGGTACGGGGTAGACCTCGTCAGATGTCTATCAGGGGAAATGAATCGACCCCTGCCCTCCGTAGATTCCAGGTACTCTCTGACCCGGAGAGTTAGCACCTGTTTAGGGTTCCATTCCCAAGGTTACGGGAGAAGACCACATCGGTATGAAAGGCGGAGAGGATGGACCTCGGTACGCTGATCATAGCGCAGGTGGCAACCCTTTCTTTTAGGGATAGTATAAAAGAAGAAGATGCTGCCTTGTAGTACCGGCGTTGGAATCGTCAAAGGCTAGGGGAAGAAAACCTCGATCAAAAATCACCTGGTCCTCCAGGTTGAGGGTTGGGGCATTAGACTAACTCTCTGATACCCGGAAAAAACGCACACTGTTAAAAAACCCAATTAAACGCCTCGGAAAGAAATGAAAAACCTAAGACGAACCAAGGAAAGAAACAGGAATATGATTTTTGGTACATGGAACGTACAAGGAATAAGTCGAAAAGTGAATGAAATAGTACATGAGTGCAGCAGAATTAAGGTTGACCTTGCTGTACTAATAGAAACGAAGAAGAAAGGAAAAGGATCTGGAATTCCGTTGGATGAAACCACCTTGTATACTTTATGTTTCGCCGATGATCAGATAGTGGTGGCTCAGTAGTCAGTCAGAAGAGTACAATAAGTGGAGACTAGATGTTAATATCAATAAGACAGAGTATATGTGTATTGGTGGAACGAAACAGGATCTAATCTTAAATACTGGGCAGCGAATTCAGTCCTGTGATGAGTATAAATCCTTGGGTCTAAAAATTACAGCTGACGGAACACTAGACAAAGCTATAAAAGATAGAAACGTACAAGGAAGAAAAGCAATAACTTTATTAAATGGAATAATTTGGGACCAAAGTACATCAAAACATAACAAAAAGCTTATATATAACATCATTGTAAAAAGTATTATTACATATGGCTCAGAAGTATGGACAATCAAAGATAGAACAGAAAAAATGCTTTCCGCTACGGAGATGGACTATTGGAGAAGAGCAGCAGGGAAATCAAAAAGAGAAAGAGTTACCAATCAAAGAATAAGAGAAATTATGACAGTGGGTGAACGTACACTAGTGGATGCTATAAGAACAAAACAACTGGTGTGGTACGGACATGTACAAAAATGGATGATGGAAGACTACCTAAACAAATATTACAATGGAAACCAACTGGCCGAAGAAAACGAGGAAGGCCGAGGGGAAGCTGGAGAGAAGGAATAGATAGTGAAATAAGAATGGGAGGCCTAGATGATGAATGGCAAACAGAAACGAGTGGAGATTGGGTATCGGAAGACGTAGAACGTTGTGAAACCGATAAATATATATATAAAAAAAGAAGAGCATCACGCAGTGAAAGTATTAACATAAAAAGATGAGTATAAAAACCACAGTTAAAGTATTAAATTAAAAACTCCTAGTAGTGAAGAAATCTAGAAAAAGTGAAAGTAAGAAAATGCAGGTTGTAGAACTGCATAAACACTTTTAGTAGTGAATAATATAAATCATAAAAGAAACGAGACATTTTTGGAGCAAAAAAATTGGTGCTGAAAGGTAAAATGGTGCCTTAGATATAAGAAACAGTAACTCTTATGGTGGCTGCTGGACAATATTTGGTGAGGTAATTTTTTATAGGAACTTGTAAAACCTAGACTCTATCATTGTTTTAGGAAGGAAATAATATGCCTTTTAAACTTGAATCGAACAATTATGTGCTAGAAGCCAATTAAAAGCTATATTGTGGTTAGACTCTAGGAAAAATTGTGTTTAAATGTTTAAAATTGTTAATCGATGTTATAATTGAAAATATTCTATTGACATTGCTTTGTTTTTGCGAATTTTGTACTAAAGTTTGAAGATAAAAATATTGGTATTTGTAACAGAATTTAAAGTACCTTTTAATATCAGTTCTCGTCCAAGCTAAGTACTCTAGAACGCCTACCTCAAAATAAATGTAACCGCAGATAGGCAAAAGATGAATTTCTCGGCTCGACTTAACTAGCCTAAATGCGGGCTTTACAATACTAAAACCACCTAAAAGTGTACCTACCTCTAACAAACAAAAATCCCAGTATATATATATATATATATATATATATATATATATATATATTATCGGTTTCACAACGTTCTACGTCTTCCGATACCCAATCTCCACTCGTTTCTGTTTGCCCATAATTCATCATCTAGGCCTCTTATTCTTATTTCACTGTCTATTCCTTCTCTCCAGCTTCTCCTTGGCCGTCCTCGTTTTCTTCGGCCAGTTGGTTTCCATTGTGGTATTTGTTTGGGTAGTGTGTAGTAGTGTAGTTTCATCATTCATTCTTTGTACATGTCCGTACCACACCAGTTGTTTTGTTCTTATATCATCCACTAAAGTACGTTCACCCACTGTCATAATTTCTCTTATTCTTTGATTTGTAAGTCTTTCTCTTTTTGATTTGCCTGCTACTCGTCTCCAATAGTCCATCTGCGTAGCGGAAAGCATTTTTTCTATTCTATCCTTGATTGGCCATACTTCTGAGCCGTATGTAATAATACTTTTTAAAATGGTGTTATATATAAGCTTTCTGTTATGTTTTGATATACTTTGGTCTCAAATTATTCCATTTAATAAAGTTATTGCTTTTCTTCCTTGTACGTTTCGATCTTTTATAGCTGTGTCTAGTGTTCCGTCAGCTGTAATTTTTAGACCTAAGTATTTATACTCATCACATGGCTGAATTCGCTGCCCGGTATTTAAGATTAGATCCTGTTTCATTCCACCGATGCACATATACTCTATCTTATTGAGATTAACCTCTAGTCCCCACTTATTGTACTCTTCTATTAGTTTTCGTGTCATATATTCGAGGTCGTCATAATCCTGAGCCACTACTATCTGATCATCGGTGAAACATAAAGTATACAAGGTGGTTTCGTCCAACGGAATTCCCATGTTTTGGCATTTTCTCTTCCATACTTTAAGAACTTAATCCAAGTATATCTTGAAGAGCGTAGGCGAGATACAGCAACCTTGTTTAAGACCTTTATTTACTTAAAAGCCTTTGGTTAGTTTTGTTTTTATTTTAACTTTTGCCTTACTATTGCTGTATAAGTCTTTGATGGCCTTAATTAGTTGTACGCTTATTTTTGTGTTTTCCAACGCTTTCCAAAGTAGATTTAGTGGTATACTATCATATGCCTTCTGCAAATCGACGTAAAGCAGATGCAGCTCTTGTCCGTATGCCATTTTCTTTTCAATAACTTGGGTTATACAAAAGAGATGATCTGAAGTCGATCTACCCGCACTGAAACCAGCTTGTTCTTCTGCCTCCATGTCTTTATATTCGCTCTCCACTTTATTTCTTATTATTTTACCGTATAATCTTTAACAAAAATCCTAGTAAAATCCCAAAATTCGATGATGACATGCTTAAAAAATAATTTTTTATAGAACCAGAGTAAGTTAAAAATTTCGAGGAAAATTAATAGCATAGCATTGTTGGAACACGCCGTATATTAACATGTGAACTAAAACATGATTTTTTATATTT
>CAUYVT010000078.1:0-57000 GCA_963576565.1 Aspidapion aeneum
GGTTAGGTTGGTTAGGTTTGGTTAGGTTTGGTTAGGTTTGGTTAGGTTTGGTTCGGTTTGGTTCGGTTAGGTTCGGTTAGGTTCGGTTAGGTTCGGTTAGGTTCGGTTAGGTTCGGTTAGGTTCGGTTAGGTTCGGTTAGGTTCGGTTAGGTTCGGTTAGGTTTGGTTAGGTTTGGTTAGGTTTGGTTAGGTTTGGTTAGGTTTGGTTAGGTTTGGTTAGGTTTGGTTAGGTTTGGTTAGGTTTGGTTAGGTTTGGTTAGGTTTGGTTAGGTTTGGTTAGGTTTGGTTAGGTTTGGTTAGGTTTGGTTAGGTTTGGTTAGGTTTGGTTAGGTTTGGTTAGGTTTGGTTAGGTTTGGTTAGGTTTGGTTAGGTTTGGTTAGGTTTGGTTAGGTTTGGTTAGGTTTGGTAGGTTTGGTCAGGTTTGGTCAGGTTGGTCAGGTTTGGTCAGGTTTGGTCAGGTTTGGTCAGGTTTGGTCAGGTTTGGTCAGGTTTGGTCAGGTTTGGTAAGGTTTGGTTAGGTTTGGTCAGGTTTGGTCAGGTTTGGTCAGGTTTGGTCAGGTTTGGTCAGGTTTGGTCAGGTTGGTCAGGTTTGGTCAGGTTTGGTCAGGTTTGGTCAGGTTTGGTCAGGTTTGGTCAGGTTTGGTTAGGTTTGGTTAGGTTTGGTTAGGTTTGGTTAGGTTTGGTTAGGTAGGTTTGGTTAGGTTAGGTTTGGTTAGGTTTGGTTTGGTTAGGTTTGGTTAGGTTTGGTTAGGTTTGGTTAGGTTTGGTTAGGTTTGTTAGGTTTGGTTAGGTTTGGTTAGGTTTGGTTAGGTTTGGTTAGGTTTGGTCAGGTTGTCAGGTTTGGTCAGGTTTGGTCAGGTTTGGTCAGGTTTGGTCAGGTTTGGTCAGGTTTGGTCAGGTTTGGTCAGGTTTGGTCAGGTTTGGTTAGGTTTGGTTAGGTTTGGTTAGGTTTGGTTAGGTTTGGTTAGGTTTGGTTAGGTTTGGTTAGGTTTGGTTAGGTTTGGTTAGGTTTGGTTAGGTTTGGTTAGGTTTGGTTAGGTTTGGTTAGGTTTGGTTAGGTTTGGTTAGGTTTGGTTAGGTTTGGTTAGGTTTGGTTAGGTTTGGTTAGGTTTGGTTAGGTTTGGTTAGGTTTGGTTAGGTTTGGTTAGGTTTGGTTAGGTTTGGTTAGGTTTGGTTAGGTTTGGTTAGGTTAGGTTTGGTTAGGTTTGGTTAGGTTTGGTTAGGTTTGGTTAGGTTTGGTTAGGTTTGGTTAGGTTTGGTTAGGTTTGGTTTGGTTTGGTTTGGTTTGGTTTGGTTAGGTTTGGTTAGGTTTGGTTAGGTTTGGTTAGGTTTGGTTAGGTTTGGTTAGGTTTGGTTAGGTTTGGTTAGGTTTGGTTAGGTTTGGTTAGGTTTGGTTAGGTTTGGTTAGGTTTGGTCAGGTTTGGTCAGGTTTGGTCAGGTTTGGTTAGGTTTGGTTAGGTTTGGTTAGGTTTGGTTAGGTTTGGTTAGGTTTGGTTAGGTTTGGTTAGGTTTGGTTAGGTAGGTTTGGTTAGGTTTGGTTAGGTTTGGTTTGGTTAGGTTTGGTTAGGTTTGGTTAGGTTTGGTTAGGTTTGGTTAGGTTTGGTTAGGTTTGGTTAGGTTTGGTTTGGTTAGGTTTGGTTAGGTTTGGTTAGGTTTGGTTAGGTTAGGTTTGGTTAGGTTTGGTTAGGTTTGGTCAGGTTTGGTCAGGTTTGGTCAGGTTTGGTCAGGTTTGGTCAGGTTTGGTCAGGTTTGGTCAGGTTTGGTCAGGTTTGGTCAGGTTTGGTTAGGTTTGGTTAGGTTTGGTTAGGTTTGGTTAGGTTTGGTTAGGTTTGGTTAGGTTTGGTTAGGTTTGGTTAGGTTTGGTTAGGTTTGGTTAGGTTTGGTTAGGTTTGGTTAGGTTTGGTTAGGTTTGGTTAGGTTTGGTTAGGTTTGGTTAGGTTTGGTTAGGTTTGGTTAGGTTTGGTTAGGTTTGGTTAGGTTTGGTTAGGTTTGGTTAGGTTTGGTTAGGTTTGGTTAGGTTTGGTTAGGTTAGGTTTGGTTAGGTTTGGTTAGGTTTGGTTAGGTTTGGTTAGGTTTGGTTTGGTTTGGTTTGGTTTGGTTTGGTTAGGTTTGGTTAGGTTTGGTTAGGTTTGGTTAGGTTTGGTTAGGTTTGGTTAGGTTTGGTTAGGTTTGGTTAGGTTTGGTTAGGTTTGGTTTGGTTAGGTTTGGTTAGGTTTGGTTAGGTTTGGTTAGGTTTGGTTAGGTTTGGTTAGGTTTGGTTAGGTTTGGTTAGGTTTGGTTAGGTTTGGTTAGGTTTGGTTAGGTTTGGTTAGGTTTGGTTAGGTTTGGTTAGGTTTGGTTAGGTTTGGTTAGGTTTGGTTAGGTTGGTTAGGTTTGGTTAGGTTTGGTTAGGTTTGGTTAGGTTTGGTTAGGTTGGTTAGGTTTGGTTAGGTTTGGTTAGGTTTGGTTAGGTTTGGTTAGGTTTGGTTAGGTTTGGTTAGGTTTGGTTAGGTTTGGTTAGGTTTGGTTAGGTTTGGTTAGGTTTGGTTAGGTTTGGTTAGGTTTGGTTAGGTTTGGTTAGGTTTGGTTAGGTTTGGTTAGGTTTGGTTAGGTTTGGTTAGGTTTGGTTAGGTTTGGTTAGGTTTGGTTAGGTTTGGTTAGGTTTGGTTAGGTTGGTTAGGTTTGGTTAGGTTTGGTTAGGTTTGGTTAGGTTTGGTTAGGTTTGGTTAGGTTTGGTTAGGTTTGGTTAGGTTTGGTTAGGTTTGGTTAGGTTTGGTTAGGTTTGGTTAGGTTTGGTTAGGTTTGGTTAGGTTGGTTAGGTTTGGTTAGGTTTGGTTAGGTTTGGTTAGGTTTGGTTAGGTTTGGTTAGGTTTGGTTAGGTTTGGTTAGGTTTGGTTAGGTTTGGTTAGGTTTGGTTAGGTTTGGTTAGGTTTGGTTAGGTTTGGTTAGGTTTGGTTAGTTGTTAGTTGGTAGGTTTGGGTAGGTTTGGGTAGGTTTGGGTAGGTTTGGTTAGGTTTGGTTAGGTTTGGTTAGGTTGGTTTGGTTAGGTTTGGTTAGGTTTGGTTAGGTTTGGTTAGGTTTGGTTAGGTTTGGTTAGGTTTGGTTAGGTTTGGTTAGGTTTGGTTAGGTTTGGTTTGGTTAGGTTTGGTTAGGTTTGGTTAGGTTTGGTTAGGTTTGGTTAGGTTTGGTTAGGTTTGGTTAGGTTGGTTAGGTTTGGTTAGGTTTGGTTAGGTTTGGTTAGGTTTGGTTAGGTTTGGTTAGGTTTGGTTAGGTTTGGTTAGGTTTGGTTAGGTTTGGGTAGGTTTGGGTAGGTTTGGGTAGGTTTGGGTAGGTTTGGTTAGGTTTGGTTAGGTTTGGTTAGGTTTGGTTAGGTTTGGTTAGGTTTGGTTAGGTTTGGTTAGGTTTGGTTAGGTTTGGTTAGGTTTGGTTAGGTTTGGTTAGGTTTGGTTAGGTTTGGTTAGGTTAGGTTTGGTTAGGTTTGGTTAGGTTTGGTTAGGTTTGGTTAGGTTTGGTTAGGTTTGGTTAGGTTTGGTTCGGTTTGGTTGGGTTTGGTTGGGTTTGGTTAGGTTTGGTTAGGTTGGGTTAGGTTGGGTTAGGTTGGGTTAGGTTGGGTTGGGTAGGTTTGGGTAGGTTTGGGTAGGTTTGGGTAGGTTTGCCTAGGTTTGCCTAGGTTTGCCTAGGTTTGGCTAGGTTTGGCTAGGTTTGGCTAGGTTTGGCTAGGTTTGGTTAGGTTTGGTTAGGTTTGGTTAGGTTTGGTTAGGTTTGGTTAGGTTTGGTTAGGTTTGGTTAGGTTTGGTTAGGTTTGGTTAGGTTTGGTTAGGTTTGGTTAGGTTTGGTTAGGTTTGGTTAGGTTTGGTCAGGTTTGGTCAGGTTTGGTCAGGTTTGGTCAGGTTTGGTCAGGTTTGGTCAGGTTTGGTCAGGTTTGGTTAGGTTTGGTTAGGTTTGGTTAGGTTTGGTTAGGTTTGGTTAGGTTTGGTTAGGTTTGGTTAGGTTTGGTCAGGTTTGGTCAGGTTTGGTCAGGTTTGGTTAGGTTTGGTTCGGTTTGGTTGGGTTTGGTTAGGTTTGGTTAGGTTTGGTTAGGTTGGGTTAGGTTGGGTTAGGTTGGGTTGGGTTAGGTTTGGGTAGGTTGGGTAGGTTTGCCTAGGTTTGGCTAGGTTTGGCTAGGTTTGGCTTGGTTTGGTTAGGTTTGGTTAGGTTAGGTTTGGTTAGGTTTGGTTAGGTTTGGTTAGGTTTGGTTAGGTTTGGTTAGGTTTGGTTGGTTAGGTTTGGTTAGGTTTGGTTAGGTTTGGTTAGGTTTGGTTAGGTTTGGCTAGGTTTGGCTAGGTTTGGTTAGGTTTGGTTAGGTTTGGTTGGGTTTGGTTAGGTTAGGTTTGGTTAGGTTTGGTTAGGTTTGGTTAGGTTTGGTTAGGTTTGGTTAGGTTTGGTTAGGTTTGGTTAGGTTTGGTTAGGTTTGGTTAGGTTTGGTTAGGTTTGGTTAGGTTTGGTTAGGTTTGGTTAGGTTTGGTTAGGTTTGGTTAGGTTTGGTTAGGTTTGGTTAGGTTTGGTTAGGTTTGGTTAGGTTTGGTTAGGTTTGGTTAGGTTTGGTTAGGTTGGTTAGGTTTGGTTAGGTTTGGTTAGGTTTGGTTAGGTTTGGTTAGGTTTGGTTAGGTTTGTTTAGGTTTGGTTAGGTTTGGTTAGGTTTGGTTAGGTTTGGTTAGGTTTGGTTAGGTTTGGTTAGGTTTGGTTAGGTTTGGTTAGGTTTGGTTAGGTTTGGTTAGGTTTGGTTAGGTTTGGTTAGGTTTGGTTAGGTTTGGTTAGGTTTGGTTAGGTTTGGTTAGGTTTGGTTAGGTTTGGTTTGGTTAGGTTTGGTTAGTTTGGTTAGGTTTGGTTAGGTTTGGTTAGGTTTGGTTAGGTTTGGTTAGGTTTGGTTAGGTTTGGTTAGGTTTGGTTAGGTTTGGTTAGGTTTGGTTAGGTTTGGTTAGGTTTGGTTAGGTTTGGTCAGGTTTGGTCAGGTTTGGTCAGGTTTGGTCAGGTTTGGTCAAGGTTCGGTCAGGTTCGGTCAGGTTTGGTGAGGTTTGGTGAGGTTTGGTTAGGTTTGGTTAGGTTGGTAGGTTTGGTTAGGTTTGGTTAGGTTTGGTCAGGTTTGGTCAGGTTTGGTCAGGTTTGGTCAGGTTTGGTCAGGTTTGGTCAGGTTTGGTCAGGTTTGGTTAGGTTTGGTTAGGTTTGGTTAGGTTTGGTTAGGTTTGGTTAGGTTTGGTTGGGTTTGGTTGGGTTTGGTTAGGTTTGGTTAGGTTGGGTTAGGTTGGGTTAGGTTGGGTTGGGTTGGGTTTGGGTAGGTTTGGGTAGGTTTGGGTAGGTTTGGGTAGGTTTGCCTAGGTTTGGCAAGGTTTGGCTAGGTTTGGCTAGGTTTGGCTTGGTTTGGTTAGGTTTGGTTAGGTTTGGTTAGGTTTGGTTAGGTTTGGTTAGGTTTGGTTAGGTTTGGTTAGGTTTGGTTAGGTTTGGTTAGGTTTGGTTAGGTTTGGTTAGGTTTGGTTAGGTTTGGTTAGGTTTGGTTAGGTTTGGTTAGGTTGGTTAGGTTTGGTTAGGTTTGGTTAGGTTTGGTTAGGTTTGGTTAGGTTTGGTTAGGTTTGGTTAGGTTTGGTTAGGTTTGGTTAGGTTTGGTTAGGTTTGGTTAGGTTTGGTTAGGTTTGGTTAGGTTTGGTTAGGTTTGGTTAGGTTTGGTTAGGTTTGGTTAGGTTTGGTTAGGTTTGGTTAGGTTTGGTTAGGTTTGGTTAGGTTTGGTTAGGTTTGGTTAGGTTTGGTTAGGTTTGGTTAGGTTTGGTTAGGTTTGGTTAGGTTTGGTTAGGTTTGGTTAGGTTTGGTTAGGTTTGGTTAGGTTTGGTTAGGTTTGGTTAGGTTTGGTTAGGTTTGGTTAGGTTTGGTTAGTTTGGTTAGGTTTGGTTAGGTTTGGTTAGGTTTGGTTAGGTTTGGTTAGGTTTGGTTAGGTTTGGTTAGGTTTGGTTAGGTTTGGTTAGGTTTGGTTAGGTTTGGTTAGGTTTGGTTAGGTTTGGTTAGGTTTGGTTAGGTTTGGTTAGGTTTGGTTAGGTTTGGTTAGGTTTGGTTAGGTTTGGTTAGGTTTGGTTAGGTTTGGTTAGGTTTGGTTTGGTTAGGTTTGGTTAGGTTTGGTTAGGTTTGGTTAGGTTTGGTTAGGTTTGGTTAGGTTTGTTAGGTTTGGTTAGTTTGGTTAGGTTTGGTTAGGTTTGGTTAGGTTTGGTTAGGTTTGGTTAGGTTTGGTTAGGTTTGGTTAGGTTTGGTTAGGTTTGGTTAGGTTTGGTTAGGTTTGGTTAGGTTTGGTTAGGTTTGGTTAGGTTTGGTTAGGTTTGGTTAGGTTTGGTTAGGTTTGGTTAGGTTTGGTTAGGTTTGGTTAGGTTTGGTTAGGTTTGTTAGGTTTGGTTAGGTTTGGTTAGGTTTGGTTAGGTTTGGTTAGGTTTGGTTAGGTTGGTTAGGTTTGGTTAGGTTTGGTTAGGTTTGGTTAGGTTTGGTTAGGTTTGGTTAGGTTTGGTTAGGTTTGGTTAGGTTTGGTTAGGTTTGGTTAGGTTTGGTTAGGTTTGGTTAGGTTTGGTTAGGTTTGGTTAGGTTTGGTTAGGTTTGGTTAGGTTTGGTTAGGTTTGGTTAGGTTTGGTTAGGTTTGGTTAGGTTTGGTTAGGTTTGGTTAGGTTTGGTTAGGTTTGGTTAGGTTTGGTTAGGTTTGGTTAGGTTTGGTTAGGTTTGGTTAGGTTTGGTTAGGTTTGGTTAGGTTTGGTTAGGTTTGGTTAGGTTTGGTTAGGTTTGGTTAGGTTTGGTTAGGTTTGGTTAGGTTTGGTTAGGTTTGGTTAGTTTGGTTAGGTTTGGTTAGGTTTGGTTAGGTTTGGTTAGGTTTGGTTAGGTTTGGTTAGGTTTGGTTAGGTTGGTTAGGTTTGGTTAGGTTTGGTTAGGTTTGGTTAGGTTTGGTTAGGTTTGGTTAGGTTTGGTTAGGTTTGGTTAGGTTTGGTTAGGTTTGGTTAGGTTTGGTTAGGTTTGGTTAGGTTTGGTTAGGTTTGGTTAGGTTTGGTTAGGTTTGGTTAGGTTTGGTTAGGTTTGGTTAGGTTTGGTTAGGTTTGGTTAGGTTTGTTAGGTTTGGTTAGGTTTGGTTAGGTTTGGTTAGGTTTGGTTAGGTTTGGTTAGGTTTGGTTAGGTTTGGTTAGGTTTGGTTAGGTTTGGTTAGGTTTGGTTAGGTTTGGTTAGGTTTGGTTAGGTTTGGTTAGGTTTGGTTAGGTTTGGTTAGGTTTGGTTAGGTTTGGTTAGGTTTGGTTAGGTTTGGTTAGGTTTGGTTAGGTTTGGTTAGGTTTGGTTAGGTTTGGTTAGGTTTGGTTAGGTTTGGTTAGGTTTGGTTAGGTTTGGTTAGGTTTGTTAGGTTTGGTTAGGTTTGGTTAGGTTTGGTTAGGTTTGGTTAGGTTTGGTTAGGTTTGGTTAGGTTTGGTTAGGTTTGGTTAGGTTTGGTTAGGTTTGGTTAGGTTTGGTTAGGTTTGGTTAGGTTTGGTTAGGTTTGGTTAGGTTTGGTTAGGTTTGGTTAGGTTTGGTTAGGTTTGGTTAGGTTTGGTTAGGTTTGGTTAGGTTTGGTTAGGTTTGGTTAGGTTTGGTTAGGTTTGGTTAGGTTTGGTTAGGTTTGGTTAGGTTTGGTTAGGTTTGGTTAGGTTTGGTTAGGTTTGGTTAGGTTTGGTTAGGTTTGGTTAGGTTTGGTTAGGTTTGGTTAGGTTTGGTTAGGTTTGGTTAGGTTTGGTTAGGTTTGGTTAGGTTTGGTTAGGTTTGGTTAGGTTTGGTTAGGTTTGGTTAGGTTTGGTTAGGTTTGGTTAGGTTTGGTTAGGTTTGGTTAGGTTTGGTTAGGTTTGGTTAGGTTTGGTTAGGTTTGGTTAGGTTTGGTTAGGTTTGGTTAGGTTTGGTTAGGTTTGGTTAGGTTTGGTTAGGTTTGGTTAGGTTTGGTTAGGTTTGGTTAGGTTTGGTCAGGTTTGGTCAGGTTTGGTCAGGTTTGGTCAGGTTTGGTCAGGTTTGGTCAGGTTTGGTCAGGTTTGGTCAGGTTTGGTCAGGTTTGGTCAGGTTTGGTCAGTTTGGTCAGGTTTGGTCAGGTTTGGTCAGGTTTGGTCAGGTTTGGTCAGGTTTGGTCAGGTTTGGTCAGGTTTGGTCAGGTTTGGTCAGGTTTGGTTAGGTTTGGTTAGGTTTGGTTAGGTTTGGTTAGGTTTGGTTAGGTTTGGTTAGGTTTGGTTAGGTAGGTTTGGTTAGGTTAGGTTTGGTTAGGTTTGGTTTGGTTAGGTTTGGTTAGGTTTGGTTAGGTTTGGTTAGGTTTGGTTAGGTTTGGTTAGGTTTGGTTAGGTTGGTTAGGTTTGGTTAGGTTTGGTTAGGTTTGGTTTGGTTAGGTTTGGTTAGGTTTGGTCAGGTTTGGTCAGGTTTGGTCAGGTTTGGTCAGGTTTGGTCAGGTTTGGTCAGGTTTGGTCAGGTTTGGTCAGGTTTGGTTAGGTTTGGTTAGGTTTGGTTAGGTTTGGTTAGGTTTGGTTAGGTTTGGTTAGGTTTGGTTAGGTTTGGTTAGGTTTGGTTAGGTTTGGTTAGGTTTGGTTAGGTTTGGTTAGGTTTGGTTAGGTTGGTTAGGTTTGGTTAGGTTGGTTAGGTTTGGTTAGGTTTGGTTAGGTTTGGTTAGGTTTGGTTAGGTTTGGTTAGGTTTGGTTAGGTTTGGTTAGGTTTGGTTAGGTTTGGTTCGGTTTGGTTCGGTTAGGTTCGGTTAGGTTCGGTTAGGTTCGGTTAGGTTCGGTTAGGTTCGGTTAGGTTCGGTTAGGTTCGGTTAGGTTTGGTTAGGTTTGGTTAGGTTTGGTTAGGTTTGGTTAGGTTTGGTTAGGTTTGGTTAGGTTTGGTTAGGTTTGGTTAGGTTTGGTTAGGTTTGGTTAGGTTTGGTTAGGTTTGGTTAGGTTTGGTTAGGTTTGGTTAGGTTTGGTTATGTTTGGTTAGGTTTGGTTAGGTTTGGTTAGGTTTGGTTAGGTTTGGTTAGGTTTGGTTAGGTTTGGTTCGGTTTGGTTCGGTTAGGTTCGGTTAGGTTCGGTTAGGTTCGGTTAGGTTCGGTTAGGTTCGGTTAGGTTCGGTTAGGTTCGGTTAGGTTCGGTTAGGTTTGGTTAGGTTTGGTTAGGTTTGGTTAGGTTTGGTTAGGTTTGGTTAGGTTTGGTTAGGTTTGGTTAGGTTTGGTTAGGTTGGTTGGTTAGGTTTGGTTAGGTTTGGTTAGGTTTGGTTAGGTTTGGTTAGGTTTGGTTAGGTTTGGTTAGGTTGGTTAGGTTTGGTTAGGTTTGGTTAGGTTTGGTTAGGTTTGGTTAGGTTTGGTTAGGTTTGGTTAGGTTTGGTTAGGTTTGGTTAGGTTTGGTCAGGTTTGGTCAGGTTTGGTCAGGTTTGGTCAGGTTTGGTCAGGTTTGGTCAGGTTTGGTCAGGTTTGGTCAGGTTTGGTCAGGTTTGGTCAGGTTTGGTTAGGTTTGGTTAGGTTTGGTCAGGTTTGGTCAGGTTTGGTCAGGTTTGGTCAGGTTTGGTCAGGTTTGGTCAGGTTTGGTCAGGTTTGGTCAGGTTTGGTCAGGTTTGGTCAGGTTTGGTCAGGTTTGGTCAGGTTTGGTTAGGTTTGGTTAGGTTTGGTTAGGTTTGGTTAGGTAGGTTTGGTTAGGTTAGGTTTGGTTAGGTTTGGTTTGGTTAGGTTTGGTTAGGTTTGGTTAGGTTTGGTTAGGTTTGGTTAGGTTTGGTTAGGTTTGGTTAGTTTGGTTAGGTTTGGTTAGGTTTGGTTAGGTTTGGTTAGGTTTGGTCAGGTTTGGTCAGGTTTGGTCAGGTTTGGTCAGGTTTGGTCAGGTTTGGTCAGGTTTGGTCAGGTTTGGTCAGGTTTGGTCAGGTTTGGTCAGGTTTGGTTAGGTTTAGGTTTGGTTAGGTTTGGTTAGGTTTGGTTAGGTTTGGTTAGGTTTGGTTAGGTTTGGTTAGGTTTGGTTAGGTTTGGTTAGGTTTGGTTAGGTTTGGTTAGGTTTGGTTAGGTTTGGTTAGGTTTGGTTAGGTTTGGTTAGGTTTGGTTAGGTTTGGTTAGGTTTGGTTAGGTTTGGTTAGGTTTGGTTAGGTTTGGTTAGGTTTGGTTAGGTTTGGTTAGGTTTGGTTAGGTTTGGTTAGGTTTGGTTAGGTTAGGTTTGGTTAGGTTTGGTTAGGTTTGGTTAGGTTTGGTTAGGTTTGGTTAGGTTTGGTTAGGTTTGGTTAGGTTTGGTTTGGTTTGGTTTGGTTTGGTTTGGTTAGGTTTGGTTAGGTTTGGTTAGGTTTGGTTAGGTTTGGTTAGGTTTGGTTAGGTTTGGTTAGGTTTGGTTAGGTTTGGTTAGGTTTGGTTAGGTTTGGTTAGGTTTGGTCAGGTTTGGTCAGGTTTGGTCAGGTTTGGTTAGGTTTGGTTAGGTTTGGTTAGGTTTGGTTAGGTTTGGTTAGGTTTGGTTAGGTTTGGTTAGGTTTGGTTAGGTAGGTTTGGTTAGGTTTGGTTAGGTTTGGTTTGGTTAGGTTTGGTTAGGTTTGGTTAGGTTTGGTTAGGTTTGGTTAGGTTTGGTTAGGTTTGGTTAGGTTTGGTTTGGTTAGGTTTGGTTAGGTTTGGTTAGGTTTGGTTAGGTTAGGTTTGGTTAGGTTTGGTTAGGTTTGGTCAGGTTTGGTCAGGTTTGGTCAGGTTTGGTCAGGTTTGGTCAGGTTTGGTCAGGTTTGGTCAGGTTTGGTCAGGTTTGGTCAGGTTTGGTTAGGTTTGGTTAGGTTTGGTTAGGTTTGGTTAGGTTTGGTTAGGTTTGGTTAGGTTTGGTTAGGTTTGGTTAGGTTTGGTTAGGTTTGGTTAGGTTTGGTTAGGTTTGGTTAGGTTTGGTTAGGTTTGGTTAGGTTTGGTTAGGTTTGGTTAGGTTTGGTTAGGTTTGGTTAGGTTTGGTTAGGTTTGGTTAGGTTTGGTTAGGTTTGGTTAGGTTTGGTTAGGTTTGGTTAGGTTTGGTTAGGTTTGGTTAGGTTAGGTTTGGTTAGGTTTGGTTAGGTTTGGTTAGGTTTGGTTAGGTTTGGTTTGGTTTGGTTTGGTTTGGTTTGGTTAGGTTTGGTTAGGTTTGGTTAGGTTTGGTTAGGTTTGGTTAGGTTTGGTTAGGTTTGGTTAGGTTTGGTTAGGTTTGGTTAGGTTTGGTTTGGTTAGGTTTGGTTAGGTTTGGTTAGGTTTGGTTAGGTTTGGTTAGGTTTGGTTAGGTTTGGTTAGGTTTGGTTAGGTTTGGTTAGGTTTGGTTAGGTTTGGTTAGGTTTGGTTAGGTTTGGTTAGGTTTGGTTAGGTTTGGTTAGGTTTGGTTAGGTTTGGTTAGGTTTGGTTAGGTTTGGTTAGGTTTGGTTAGGTTTGGTTAGGTTTGGTTAGGTTTGGTTAGGTTTGGTTAGGTTTGGTTAGGTTTGGTTAGGTTTGGTTAGGTTTGGTTAGGTTTGGTTAGGTTTGGTTAGGTTTGGTTAGGTTTGGTTAGGTTTGGTTAGGTTTGGTTAGGTTTGGTTAGGTTTGGTTAGGTTTGGTTAGGTTTGGTTAGGTTTGGTTAGGTTTGGTTAGGTTTGGTTAGGTTTGGTTAGGTTTGGTTAGGTTTGGTTAGGTTTGGTTAGGTTTGGTTAGGTTTGGTTAGGTTTGGTTAGGTTTGGTTAGGTTTGGTTAGGTTTGGTTAGGTTTGGTTAGGTTTGGTTAGGTTTGGTTAGGTTTGGTTAGGTTTGGTTAGGTTTGGTTAGGTTTGGTTAGGTTTGGTTAGGTTTGGTTAGGTTTGGTTAGGTTTGGTTAGGTTTGGTTAGGTTTGGTTAGGTTTGGTTAGGTTTGGTTAGGTTTGGTTAGGTTTGGTTAGGTTTGGTTAGGTTTGGTTAGGTTTGGTTAGGTTTGGTTAGGTTTGGTTAGGTTTGGTTAGGTTTGGTTAGGTTTGGTTAGGTTTGGGTAGGTTTGGGTAGGTTTGGGTAGGTTTGGGTAGGTTTGGTTAGGTTTGGTTAGGTTTGGTTAGGTTTGGTTTGGTTAGGTTTGGTTAGGTTTGGTTAGGTTTGGTTAGGTTTGGTTAGGTTTGGTTAGGTTTGGTTAGGTTTGGTTAGGTTTGGTTAGGTTTGGTTAGGTTTGGTTAGGTTTGGTTTGGTTAGGTTTGGTTAGGTTTGGTTAGGTTTGGTTAGGTTTGGTTAGGTTTGGTTAGGTTTGGTTAGGTTTGGTTAGGTTTGGTTAGGTTTGGTTAGGTTTGGTTAGGTTTGGTTAGGTTTGGTTAGGTTTGGTTAGGTTTGGTTAGGTTTGGGTAGGTTTGGGTAGGTTTGGGTAGGTTTGGGTAGGTTTGGTTAGGTTTGGTTAGGTTTGGTTAGGTTTGGTTAGGTTTGGTTAGGTTTGGTTAGGTTTGGTTAGGTTTGGTTAGGTTTGGTTAGGTTTGGTTAGGTTTGGTTAGGTTTGGTTAGGTTTGGTTAGGTTAGGTTTGGTTAGGTTTGGTTAGGTTTGGTTAGGTTTGGTTAGGTTTGGTTAGGTTTGGTTAGGTTTGGTTCGGTTTGGTTGGGTTTGGTTGGGTTTGGTTAGGTTTGGTTAGGTTGGGTTAGGTTGGGTTAGGTTGGGTTAGGTTGGGTTGGGTAGGTTTGGGTAGGTTTGGGTAGGTTTGGGTAGGTTTGCCTAGGTTTGCCTAGGTTTGCCTAGGTTTGGCTAGGTTTGGCTAGGTTTGGCTAGGTTTGGCTAGGTTTGGTTAGGTTTGGTTAGGTTTGGTTAGGTTTGGTTAGGTTTGGTTAGGTTTGGTTAGGTTTGGTTAGGTTTGGTTAGGTTTGGTTAGGTTTGGTTAGGTTTGGTTAGGTTTGGTTAGGTTTGGTCAGGTTTGGTCAGGTTTGGTCAGGTTTGGTCAGGTTTGGTTAGGTTTGGTTAGGTTTGGTTAGGTTTGGTTAGGTTTGGTTAGGTTTGGTTAGGTTTGGTTAGGTTTGGTCAGGTTTGGTCAGGTTTGGTCAGGTTTGGTTAGGTTTGGTTCGGTTTGGTTGGGTTTGGTTAGGTTTGGTTAGGTTTGGTTAGGTTGGGTTAGGTTGGGTTAGGTTGGGTTGGGTTAGGTTTGGGTAGGTTTGGGTAGGTTTGCCTAGGTTTGGCTAGGTTTGGCTAGGTTTGGCTTGGTTTGGTTAGGTTTGGTTAGGTTAGGTTTGGTTAGGTTTGGTTAGGTTTGGTTAGGTTTGGTTAGGTTTGGTTTGGTTAGGTTTGGTTAGGTTTGGTTAGGTTTGGTTAGGTTTGGTTAGGTTTGGCTAGGTTTGGCTAGGTTTGGTTAGGTTTGGTTAGGTTTGGTTAGGTTTGGTTGGGTTTGGTTAGGTTAGGTTTGGTTAGGTTTGGTTAGGTTTGGTTAGGTTTGGTTAGGTTTGGTTAGGTTTGGTTAGGTTTGGTTAGGTTTGGTTAGGTTTGGTTAGGTTTGGTTAGGTTTGGTTAGGTTTGGTTAGGTTTGGTTAGGTTTGGTTAGGTTTGGTTAGGTTTGGTTAGGTTTGGTTAGGTTTGGTTAGGTTTGGTTAGGTTTGGTTAGGTTTGGTTAGGTTTGGTTAGGTTTGGTTAGGTTTGGTTAGGTTTGGTTAGGTTTGGTTAGGTTTGGTTAGGTTTGGTTAGGTTTGTTTAGGTTTGGTTAGGTTTGGTTAGGTTTGGTTAGGTTTGGTTAGGTTTGGTTAGGTTTGGTTAGGTTTGGTTAGGTTTGGTTAGGTTTGGTTAGGTTTGGTTAGGTTTGGTTAGGTTTGGTTAGGTTTGGTTAGGTTTGGTTAGGTTTGGTTAGGTTTGGTTAGGTTTGGTTAGGTTAGGTTTGGTTAGGTTTGGTTAGGTTTGGTTAGGTTTGGTTAGGTTTGGTTAGGTTTGGTTAGGTTTGGTTAGGTTTGGTTAGGTTTGGTTAGGTTTGGTTAGGTTTGGTTAGGTTTGGTTAGGTTTGGTTAGGTTTGGTTAGGTTTGGTCAGGTTTGGTCAGGTTTGGTCAGGTTTGGTCAGGTTTGGTCAGGTTCGGTCAGGTTCGGTCAGGTTTGGTGAGGTTTGGTGAGGTTTGGTTAGGTTTGGTTAGGTTTGGTTAGGTTTGGTTAGGTTTGGTCAGGTTTGGTCAGGTTTGGTCAGGTTTGGTCAGGTTTGGTCAGGTTTGGTCAGGTTTGGTTAGGTTTGGTTAGGTTTGGTTAGGTTTGGTTAGGTTTGGTTAGGTTTGGTTGGGTTTGGTTGGGTTTGGTTAGGTTTGGTTAGGTTGGGTTAGGTTGGGTTAGGTTGGGTTGGGTTGGGTTTGGGTAGGTTTGGGTAGGTTTGGGTAGGTTTGGGTAGGTTTGCCTAGGTTTGGCAAGGTTTGGCTAGGTTTGGCTAGGTTTGGCTAGGTTTGGCTTGGTTTGGTTAGGTTTGGTTAGGTTTGGTTAGGTTTGGTTAGGTTTGGTTAGGTTTGGTTAGGTTTGGTTAGGTTTGGTTAGGTTTGGTTAGGTTTGGTTAGGTTTGGTTAGGTTTGGTTAGGTTTGGTTAGGTTTGGTTAGGTTTGGTTAGGTTTGGTTAGGTTTGGTTAGGTTTGGTTAGGTTTGGTTAGGTTTGGTTAGGTTTGGTTAGGTTTGGTTAGGTTTGGTTAGGTTTGGTTAGGTTTGGTTAGGTTTGGTTAGGTTTGGTTAGGTTTGGTTAGGTTTGGTTAGGTTTGGTTAGGTTTGGTTAGGTTTGGTTAGGTTTGGTTAGGTTTGGTTAGGTTTGGTTAGGTTTGGTTAGGTTTGGTTAGGTTTGGTTAGGTTTGGTTAGGTTTGGTTAGGTTTGGTTAGGTTTGGTTAGGTTTGGTTAGGTTTGGTTAGGTTTGGTTAGGTTTGGTTAGGTTTGGTTAGGTTTGGTTAGGTTTGGTTAGGTTTGGTTAGGTTTGGTTAGGTTTGGTTAGGTTTGGTTAGGTTTGGTTAGGTTTGGTTAGGTTTGGTTAGGTTTGGTTAGGTTTGGTTAGGTTTGGTTAGGTTTGGTTAGGTTTGGTTAGGTTTGGTTAGGTTTGGTTAGGTTTGGTTAGGTTTGGTTAGGTTTGGTTAGGTTTGGTTAGGTTTGGTTAGGTTTGGTTAGGTTTGGTTAGGTTTGGTTAGGTTTGGTTAGGTTTGGTTAGGTTTGGTTAGGTTTGGTTTGGTTAGGTTTGGTTAGGTTTGGTTAGGTTTGGTTAGGTTTGGTTAGGTTTGGTTAGGTTTGGTTAGGTTTGGTTAGGTTTGGTTAGGTTTGGTTAGGTTTGGTTAGGTTTGGTTAGGTTTGGTTAGGTTTGATTAGGTTTGGTTAGGTTTGGTTAGGTTTGGTTAGGTTTGGTTAGGTTTGGTTAGGTTTGGTTAGGTTTGGTTAGGTTTGGTTAGGTTTGGTTAGGTTTGGTTAGGTTTGGTTAGGTTTGGTTAGGTTTGGTTAGGTTTGGTTAGGTTTGGTTAGGTTTGGTTAGGTTTGGTTAGGTTTGGTTAGGTTTGGTTAGGTTTGGTTAGGTTTGGTTAGGTTTGGTTAGGTTTGGTTAGGTTTGGTTAGGTTTGGTTAGGTTTGGTTAGGTTTGGTTAGGTTTGGTTAGGTTTGGTTAGGTTTGGTTAGGTTTGGTTAGGTTTGGTTAGGTTTGGTTAGGTTTGGTTAGGTTTGGTTAGGTTTGGTTAGGTTTGGTTAGGTTTGGTTAGGTTTGGTTAGGTTTGGTTAGGTTTGGTTAGGTTTGGTTAGGTTTGGTTAGGTTTGGTTAGGTTTGGTTAGGTTTGGTTAGGTTTGGTTAGGTTTGGTTAGGTTTGGTTAGGTTTGGTTAGGTTTGGTTAGGTTTGGTTAGGTTTGGTTAGGTTTGGTTAGGTTTGGTTAGGTTTGGTTAGGTTTGGTTAGGTTTGGTTAGGTTTGGTTAGGTTTGGTTAGGTTTGGTTAGGTTTGGTTAGGTTTGGTTAGGTTTGGTTAGGTTTGGTTAGGTTTGGTTAGGTTTGGTTAGGTTTGGTTAGGTTTGGTTAGGTTTGGTTAGGTTTGGTTAGGTTTGGTTAGGTTTGGTTAGGTTTGGTTAGGTTTGGTTAGGTTTGGTTAGGTTTGGTTAGGTTTGGTTAGGTTTGGTTAGGTTTGGTTAGGTTTGGTTAGGTTTGGTTAGGTTTGGTTAGGTTTGGTTAGGTTTGGTTAGGTTTGGTTAGGTTTGGTTAGGTTTGGTTAGGTTTGGTTAGGTTTGGTTAGGTTTGGTTAGGTTTGGTTAGGTTTGGTTAGGTTTGGTTAGGTTTGGTTAGGTTTGGTTAGGTTTGGTTAGGTTTGGTTAGGTTTGGTTAGGTTTGGTTAGGTTTGGTTAGGTTTGGTTAGGTTTGGTTAGGTTTGGTTAGGTTTGGTTAGGTTTGGTTAGGTTTGGTTAGGTTTGGTTAGGTTTGGTTAGGTTTGGTTAGGTTTGGTTAGGTTTGGTTAGGTTTGGTTAGGTTTGGTTAGGTTAGGTTTGGTTAGGTTTGGTTAGGTTTGGTTAGGTTTGGTTAGGTTTGGTTAGGTTTGGTTAGGTTTGGTTAGGTTTGGTTAGGTTTGGTTAGGTTTGGTTAGGTTTGGTTAGGTTTGGTTAGGTTTGGTTAGGTTTGGTTAGGTTTGGTTAGGTTTGGTTAGGTTTGGTTAGGTTTGGTTAGGTTTGGTTAGGTTTGGTTAGGTTTGGTTAGGTTTGGTTAGGTTTGGTTAGGTTTGGTTAGGTTTGGTTAGGTTTGGTTAGGTTTGGTTAGGTTTGGTTAGGTTTGGTTAGGTTTGGTTAGGTTTGGTTAGGTTTGGTTAGGTTTGGTTAGGTTTGGTTAGGTTTGGTTAGGTTTGGTTAGGTTTGGTTAGGTTTGGTTAGGTTTGGTTAGGTTTGGTTAGGTTTGGTTAGGTTTGGTTAGGTTTGGTTAGGTTTGGTTAGGTTTGGTTAGGTTTGGTTAGGTTTGGTTAGGTTTGGTTAGGTTTGGTTAGGTTTGGTTAGGTTTGGTTAGGTTTGGTTAGGTTTGGTTAGGTTTGGTTAGGTTTGGTTAGGTTTGGTTAGGTTTGGTTAGGTTTGGTTAGGTTTGGTTAGGTTTGGTTAGGTTTGGTTAGGTTTGGTTAGGTTTGGTTAGGTTTGGTTAGGTTTGGTTAGGTTTGGTTAGGTTTGGTTAGGTTTGGTTAGGTTTGGTTAGGTTTGGTTAGGTTTGGTTAGGTTTGGTTAGGTTTGGTTAGGTTTGGTTAGGTTTGGTTAGGTTTGGTTAGGTTTGGTTTGGTTTGGTTTGGTTAGGTTTGGTTAGGTTTGGTTAGGTTTGGTTAGGTTTGGTTAGGTTTGGTTAGGTTTGGTTAGGTTTGGTTAGGTTTGGTTAGGTTTGGTTAGGTTTGGTTAGGTTTGGTTAGGTTTGGTTAGGTTTGGTTAGGTTTGGTTAGGTTTGGTTAGGTTTGGTTAGGTTTGGTTAGGTTTGGTTAGGTTTGGTTAGGTTTGGTTAGGTTTGGTTAGGTTTGGTTAGGTTTGGTTAGGTTTGGTTAGGTTTGGTTAGGTTTGGTTAGGTTTGGTTAGGTTTGGTTAGGTTTGGTTAGGTTTGGTTAGGTTTGGTTAGGTTTGGTTAGGTTTGGTTAGGTTTGGTTAGGTTTGGTTAGGTTTGGTTAGGTTTGGTTAGGTTTGGTTAGGTTTGGTTAGGTTTGGTTAGGTTTGGTTAGGTTTGGTTAGGTTTGGTTAGGTTTGGTTAGGTTTGGTTAGGTTTGGTTAGGTTTGGTTAGGTTTGGTTAGGTTTGGTTAGGTTTGGTTAGGTTTGGTTAGGTTTGGTTAGGTTTGGTTAGGTTTGGTTAGGTTTGGTTAGGTTTGGTTAGGTTTGGTTAGGTTTGGTTAGGTTTGGTTAGGTTTGGTTAGGTTTGGTTAGGTTTGGTTAGGTTTGGTTAGGTTTGGTTAGGTTTGGTTAGGTTTGGTTAGGTTTGGTTAGGTTTGGTTAGGTTTGGTTAGGTTTGGTTAGGTTTGGTTAGGTTTGGTTAGGTTTGGTTAGGTTTGGTTAGGTTTGGTTAGGTTTGGTTAGGTTTGGTTAGGTTTGGTTAGGTTTGGTTAGGTTTGGTTAGGTTTGGTTAGGTTTGGTTAGGTTTGGTTAGGTTTGGTTAGGTTTGGTTAGGTTTGGTTAGGTTTGGTTAGGTTTGGTTAGGTTTGGTTAGGTTTGGTTAGGTTTGGTTAGGTTTGGTTAGGTTTGGTTAGGTTTGGTTAGGTTTGGTTAGGTTTGGTTAGGTTTGGTTAGGTTTGGTTAGGTTTGGTTAGGTTTGGTTAGGTTTGGTTAGGTTTGGTTAGGTTTGGTTAGGTTTGGTTAGGTTTGGTTAGGTTTGGTTAGGTTTGGTTAGGTTTGGTTAGGTTTGGTTAGGTTTGGTTAGGTTTGGTTAGGTTTGGTTAGGTTTGGTTAGGTTTGGTTAGGTTTGGTTAGGTTTGGTTAGGTTTGGTTAGGTTTGGTTAGGTTTGGTTAGGTTTGGTTAGGTTTGGTTAGGTTTGGTTAGGTTTGGTTAGGTTTGGTTAGGTTGGTTAGGTTTGGTTAGGTTTGGTTAGGTTTGGTTAGGTTTGGTTAGGTTTGGTTAGGTTTGGTTTGGTTAGGTTTGGGTGGTTTGGGTAGGTTTGGGTAGGTTTGGGTAGGTTTGGGTAGGTTTGGGTAGGTTTGGGTAGGTTTGGTAGGTTTGGTTAGGTTTGGTTAGGTTTGGTTAGGTTTGGTTAGGTTTGGTTAGGTTTGGTTAGGTTTGGTTAGGTTTGGTTAGGTTTGGTTAGGTTTGGTTAGGTTTGGTTAGGTTTGGTTAGGTTTGGTTAGGTTTGGTTAGGTTTGGTTAGGTTTGGTTAGGTTTGGTTAGGTTTGGTTAGGTTTGGTTAGGTTTGGTTAGGTTTGGTTAGGTTTGGTTAGGTTTGGTTAGGTTTGGTTAGGTTTGGTTAGGTTTGGTTAGGTTTGGTTAGGTTTGGTTAGGTTTGGTTAGGTTTGGTTAGGTTTGGTTAGGTTTGGTTAGGTTTGGTTAGGTTTGGTTAGGTTTGGTTAGGTTTGGTTAGGTTTGGTTAGGTTTGGTTAGGTTTGGTTAGGTTTGGTTATGTTTGGTTATGTTTGGTTAGGTTTGGTCAGGTTTGGTCAGGTTTGGTCAGGTTTGGTCAGGTTTGGTCAGGTTTGGTCAGGTTTGGTCAGGTTTGGTCAGGTTTGGTCAGGTTTGGTCAGGTTTGGTCAGGTTTGGTCAGGTTTGGTCAGGTTTGGTCAGGTTTGGTTAGGTTTGGTTAGGTTTGGTTAGGTTTGGTTAGGTTTGGTCAGGTTTGGTCAGGTTTGGTCAGGTTTGGTTTGGTTAGGTTTGGTTAGGTTTGGTTAGGTTTGGTTAGGTTTGGTTAGGTTTGGTTGGGTTTGGTTAGGTTGGGTTAGGTTGGGTTAGGTTGGGTTGGGTTAGGTTTGGGTAGGTTTGCCTAGGTTTGCCTAGGTTTGCCTAGGTTTGCCTAGGTTTGGCTTGGTTTGGTTAGGTTTGGTTAGGTTTGGTTAGGTTTGGTTAGGTTTGGTTAGGTTTGGTTAGGTTTGGTTAGGTTTGGTTAGGTTTGGTTAGGTTTGGTTAGGTTTGGTTAGGTTTGGTTAGGTTTGGTTAGGTTTGGTTAGGTTTGGTTAGGTTTGGTTAGGTTTGGTTAGGTTTGGTTAGGTTTGGTTAGGTTTGGTTAGGTTTGGTTAGGTTTGGTTAGGTTTGGTTAGGTTTGGTTAGGTTTGGTTAGGTTTGGTTAGGTTTGGTTAGGTTTGGTTAGGTTTGGTTAGGTTTGGTTAGGTTTGGTTAGGTTTGGTTAGGTTTGGTTAGGTTTGGTTAGGTTTGGTTAGGTTTGGTTAGGTTTGGTTAGGTTTGGTTAGGTTTGGTTAGGTTTGGTTAGGTTTGGTTAGGTTTGGTTAGGTTTGGTTAGGTTTGGTTAGGTTTGGTTAGGTTTGGTTAGGTTTGGTTAGGTTTGGTTAGGTTTGGTTAGGTTTGGTTAGGTTTGGTTAGGTTTGGTTAGGTTTGGTTAGGTTTGGTTAGGTTTGGTTAGGTTTGGTTAGGTTTGGTTAGGTTTGGTTAGGTTTGGTTAGGTTTGGTTAGGTTTGGTTAGGTTTGGTTAGGTTTGGTTAGGTTTGGTTAGGTTTGGTTAGGTTTGGTTAGGTTTGGTTAGGTTAGGTTTGGTTAGGTTTGGTTAGGTTTGGTTAGGTTTGGTTAGGTTTGGTTAGGTTTGGTTAGGTTTGGTTAGGTTTGGTTAGGTTTGGTTAGGTTTGGTTAGGTTTGGTTAGGTTTGGTTAGGTTTGGTTAGGTTTGGTTAGGTTTGGTTAGGTTTGGTTAGGTTTGGTTAGGTTTGGTTAGGTTTGGTTAGGTTTGGTTAGGTTTGGTTAGGTTTGGTTAGGTTTGGTTAGGTTTGGTTAGGTTTGGTTAGGTTTGGTTAGGTTTGGTTAGGTTTGGTTAGGTTTGGTTAGGTTTGGTTAGGTTTGGTTAGGTTTGGTTAGGTTTGGTTAGGTTTGGTTAGGTTTGGTTAGGTTTGGTTAGGTTTGGTTAGGTTTGGTTAGGTTTGGTTAGGTTTGGTTAGGTTTGGTTAGGTTTGGTTAGGTTTGGTTAGGTTTGGTTAGGTTTGGTTAGGTTTGGTTAGGTTTGGTTAGGTTTGGTTAGGTTTGGTTAGGTTTGGTTAGGTTTGGTTAGGTTTGGTTAGGTTTGGTTAGGTTTGGTTAGGTTTGGTTAGGTTTGGTTAGGTTTGGTTAGGTTTGGTTAGGTTTGGTTAGGTTTGGTTAGGTTTGGTTAGGTTTGGTTAGGTTTGGTTAGGTTTGGTTAGGTTTGGTTAGGTTTGGTTAGGTTTGGTTAGGTTTGGTTAGGTTTGGTTAGGTTTGGTTAGGTTTGGTTAGGTTAGGTTTGGTTAGGTTTGGTTAGGTTTGGTTGTTAGGTTTGGTTAGGTTTGGTTAGGTTTGGTTAGGTTTGGTTAGGTTTGGTTAGGTTTGGTTAGGTTTGGTTAGGTTTGGTTAGGTTTGGTTAGGTTTGGTTAGGTTTGGTTAGGTTTGGTTAGGTTTGGTTAGGTTTGGTTCGGTTTGGTTCGGTTTGGTTAGGTTAGGTTCGGTTAGGTTCGGTTAGGTTCGGTTAGGTTCGGTTAGGTTCGGTTAGGTTCGGTTAGGTTCGGTTAGGTTCGGTTAGGTTCGGTTAGGTTCGGTTAGGTTCGGTTAGGTTCGTTTAGGTTCGGTTAGGTTTGGTTAGGTTTGGTTAGGTTTGGTTAGGTTTGGTTAGGTTTGGTTAGGTTTGGTTAGGTTTGGTTAGGTTTGGTTAGGTTTGGTTAGGTTTGGTTAGGTTTGGGTAGGTTTGGGTAGGTTTGGGTAGGTTTGGGTAGGTTTGGGTAGGTTTGGGTAGGTTTGGGTAGGTTTGGTTAGGTTTGGTTAGGTTTGGTTAGGTTTGGTTAGGTTTGGTTAGGTTTGGTTAGGTTTGGTTAGGTTTGGTTAGGTTTGGTTAGGTTTGGTTAGGTTTGGTTAGGTTTGGTTAGGTTTGGTTAGGTTTGGTTAGGTTTGGTTAGGTTTGGTTAGGTTTGGTTAGGTTTGGTTAGGTTTGGTTAGGTTTGGTTAGGTTTGGTTAGGTTTGGTTAGGTTTGGTTAGGTTTGGTTAGGTTTGGTTAGGTTTGGTTAGGTTTGGTTAGGTTTGGTTAGGTTTGGTTAGGTTTGGTTAGGTTGGTAGGTTGGTCAGGTTTGGTCAGGTTTGGTCAGGTTTGGTCAGGTTTGGTCAGGTTTGGTCAGGTTTGGTCAGGTTTGGTCAGGTTTGGTCAGGTTTGGTCAGGTTTGGTCAGGTTTGGTCAGGTTTGGTCAGGTTTGGTCAGGTTTGGTCAGGTTTGGTCAGGTTTGGTCAGGTTTGGTCAGGTTTGGTTAGGTTTGGTCAGGTTTGGTCAGGTTTGGTCAGGTTTGGTCAGGTTTGGTCAGGTTTGGTCAGGTTTGGTCAGGTTTGGTCAGGTTTGGTCAGGTTTGGTCAGGTTTGGTTAGGTTTGGTTAGGTTTGGTTAGGTTTGGTTAGGTTTGGTTAGGTTTGGTTAGGTTTGGTTAGGTTTGGTTAGGTTTGGTTTGGTTAGGTTTGGTTAGGTTTGGTTAGGTAGGTTTGGTTAGGTTTGGTTAGGTTTGGTTTGGTTAGGTTTGGTTAGGTTTGGTTAGGTTTGGTTAGGTTTGGTTTGGTTAGGTTTGGTTAGGTTTGGTTAGGTTTGGTTAGGTTTGGTCAGGTTTGGTCAGGTTTGGTCAGGTTTGGTCAGGTTTGGTCAGGTTTGGTCAGGTTTGGTCAGGTTTGGTCAGGTTTGGTCAGGTTTGGTCAGGTTTGGTCAGGTTTGGTTAGGTTAGGTTTGGTTAGGTTTGGTTAGGTTTGGTTAGGTTTGGTTAGGTTTGGTTGGGTTTGGTTGGGTTTGGTTGGGTTTGGTTGGGTTTGGTTAGGTTGGGTTAGGTTGGGTTAGGTTGGGTTGGGTTAGGTTTGGGTAGGTTTGCCTAGGTTTGCCTAGGTTTGCCTAGGTTTGCCTAGGTTTGGCTTGGTTTGGTTAGGTTTGGTTAGGTTTGGTTAGGTTTGGTTAGGTTTGGTTAGGTTTGGTTAGGTTTGGTTAGGTTTGGTTAGGTTTGGTTAGGTTTGGTTAGGTTTGGTTAGGTTTGGTTAGGTTTGGTTAGGTTTGGTTAGGTTTGGTTAAGTTTGGTTAGGTTTGGTTAGGTTTGGTTAGGTTTGGTTAGGTTTGGTTAGGTTTGGTTAGGTTTGGTTAGGTTTGGTTAGGTTTGGTTAGGTTTGGTTAGGTTTGGTTAGGTTTGGTTAGGTTTGGTTAGGTTTGGTTAGGTTTGGTTAGGTTTGGTTAGGTTTGGTTAGGTTTGGTTAGGTTTGGTTAGGTTTGGTTAGGTTTGGTTAGGTTTGGTTAGGTTTGGTTAGGTTTGGTTAGGTTTGGTTAGGTTTGGTTAGGTTTGGTTAGGTTTGGTTAGGTTTGGTTAGGTTTGGTTAGGTTTGGTTAGGTTTGGTTAGGTTTGGTTAGGTTTGGTTAGGTTTGGTTAGGTTTGGTTAGGTTTGGTTAGGTTTGGTTAGGTTTGGTTAGGTTTGGTTAGGTTTGGTTAGGTTTGGTTAGGTTTGGTTAGGTTTGGTTAGGTTTGGTTAGGTTTGGTTAGGTTTGGTTAGGTTTGGTTAGGTTTGGTTAGGTTTGGTTAGGTTTGGTTAGGTTTGGTTAGGTTTGGTTAGGTTTGGTTAGGTTTGGTTAGGTTTGGTTAGGTTTGGTTAGGTTTGGTTAGGTTTGGTTAGGTTTGGTTAGGTTTGGTTAGGTTTGGTTAGGTTTGGTTAGGTTTGGTTAGGTTTGGTTAGGTTTGGTTAGGTTTGGTTAGGTTTGGTTAGGTTTGGTTAGGTTTGGTTAGGTTTGGTTAGGTTTGGTTAGGTTTGGTTAGGTTTGGTTAGGTTTGGTTAGGTTTGGTTAGGTTTGGTTAGGTTTGGTTAGGTTAGGTTTGGTTAGGTTTGGTTAGGTTTGGTTAGGTTTGGTTAGGTTTGGTTAGGTTTGGTTAGGTTTGGTTAGGTTTGGTTAGGTTTGGTTAGGTTTGGTTAGGTTTGGTTAGGTTTGGTTAGGTTTGGTTAGGTTTGGTTCGGTTTGGTTCGGTTAGGTTCGGTTAGGTTCGGTTAGGTTCGGTTAGGTTCGGTTAGGTTCGGTTAGGTTCGGTTAGGTTCGGTTAGGTTCGGTTAGGTTCGGTTAGGTTCGGTTAGGTTTGGTTAGGTTTGGTTAGGTTTGGTTAGGTTTGGTTAGGTTTGGTTAGGTTTGGTTAGGTTTGGTTAGGTTTGGTTAGGTTTGGTTAGGTTTGGTTAGGTTTGGTTAGGTTTGGTTAGGTTTGGTTAGGTTTGGTTAGGTTTGGTTAGGTTTGGTTAGGTTTGGTTAGGTTTGGTTTGGTTTGGTTAGGTTTGGTTAGGTTTGGTTAGGTTTGGTTAGGTTTGGTTAGGTTTGGTTAGGTTTGGTTAGGTTTGGTTAGGTTTGGTTAGGTTTGGTTAGGTTTGGTTAGGTTTGGTTAGGTTTGGTTAGGTTTGGTTAGGTTTGGTTAGGTTTGGTTAGGTTTGGTTAGGTTTGGTTAGGTTTGGTTAGGTTTGGTTAGGTTTGGTTAGGTTTGGTTAGGTTTGGTTAGGTTTGGTTAGGTTTGGTTAGGTTTGGTTAGGTTTGGTTAGGTTTGGTTAGGTTTGGTTAGGTTTGGTTAGGTTTGGTTAGGTTTGGTTAGGTTTGGTTAGGTTTGGTTAGGTTTGGTTAGGTTTGGTTAGGTTTGGTTAGGTTTGGTTAGGTTTGGTTCGGTTTGGTTCGGTTAGGTTCGGTTAGGTTCGGTTAGGTTCGGTTAGGTTCGGTTAGGTTCGGTTAGGTTCGGTTAGGTTCGGTTAGGTTCGGTTAGGTTCGGTTAGGTTTGGTTAGGTTTGGTTAGGTTTGGTTAGGTTTGGTTAGGTTTGGTTAGGTTTGGTTAGGTTTGGTTAGGTTTGGTTAGGTTTGGTTAGGTTTGGTTAGGTTTGGTTAGGTTTGGTTAGGTTTGGTTAGGTTTGGTTATGTTTGGTTAGGTTTGGTTAGGTTTGGTTAGGTTTGGTTAGGTTTGGTTAGGTTTGGTTAGGTTTGGTTCGGTTTGGTTCGGTTAGGTTCGGTTAGGTTCGGTTAGGTTCGGTTAGGTTCGGTTAGGTTCGGTTAGGTTCGGTTAGGTTCGGTTAGGTTCGGTTAGGTTCGGTTAGGTTCGGTTAGGTTTGGTTAGGTTTGGTTAGGTTTGGTTAGGTTTGGTTAGGTTTGGTTAGGTTTGGTTAGGTTTGGTTAGGTTTGGTTAGGTTTGGTTAGGTTTGGTTAGGTTTGGTTAGGTTTGGTTAGGTTTGGTTAGGTTTGGTTAGGTTTGGTTAGGTTTGGTTAGGTTTGGTTAGGTTTGGTTAGGTTTGGTTAGGTTTGGTTAGGTTTGGTTAGGTTTGGTTAGGTTTGGTCAGGTTTGGTCAGGTTTGGTCAGGTTTGGTCAGGTTTGGTCAGGTTTGGTCAGGTTTGGTCAGGTTTGGTCAGGTTTGGTCAGGTTTGGTCAGGTTTGGTTAGGTTTGGTCAGGTTTGGTCAGGTTTGGTCAGGTTTGGTCAGGTTTGGTCAGGTTTGGTCAGGTTTGGTCAGGTTTGGTCAGGTTTGGTCAGGTTTAGTCAGGTTTGGTCAGGTTTGGTCAGGTTTGGTCAGGTTTGGTCAGGTTTGGTTAGGTTTGGTTAGGTTTGGTTAGGTTTGGTTAGGTAGGTTTGGTTAGGTTAGGTTTGGTTAGGTTTGGTTTGGTTAGGTTTGGTTAGGTTTGGTTAGGTTTGGTTAGGTTTGGTTAGGTTTGGTTAGGTTTGGTTAGGTTTGGTTAGGTTTGGTTAGGTTTGGTTAGGTTTGGTCAGGTTTGGTCAGGTTTGGTCAGGTTTGGTCAGGTTTGGTCAGGTTTGGTCAGGTTTGGTCAGGTTTGGTCAGGTTTGGTCAGGTTTGGTCAGGTTTGGTTAGGTTTGGTTAGGTTTGGTTAGGTTTGGTTAGGTTTGGTTAGGTTTGGTTAGGTTTGGTTAGGTTTGGTTAGGTTTGGTTAGGTTTGGTTAGGTTTGGTTAGGTTTGGTTAGGTTTGGTTAGGTTTGGTTAGGTTTGGTTAGGTTTGGTTAGGTTTGGTTAGGTTTGGTTAGGTTTGGTTAGGTTTGGTTAGGTTTGGTTAGGTTTGGTTAGGTTTGGTTAGGTTTGGTTAGGTTTGGTTAGGTTTGGTTAGGTTTGGTTAGGTTTGGTTAGGTTTGGTTAGGTTAGGTTTGGTTAGGTTTGGTTAGGTTTGGTTAGGTTTGGTTAGGTTTGGTTAGGTTTGGTTAGGTTTGGTTAGGTTTGGTTTGGTTTGGTTTGGTTTGGTTTGGTTAGGTTTGGTTAGGTTTGGTTAGGTTTGGTTAGGTTTGGTTAGGTTTGGTTAGGTTTGGTTAGGTTTGGTTAGGTTTGGTTAGGTTTGGTTAGGTTTGGTTAGGTTTGGTCAGGTTTGGTCAGGTTTGGTCAGGTTTGGTTAGGTTTGGTTAGGTTTGGTTAGGTTTGGTTAGGTTTGGTTAGGTTTGGTTAGGTTTGGTTAGGTTTGGTTAGGTAGGTTTGGTTAGGTTTGGTTAGGTTTGGTTTGGTTAGGTTTGGTTAGGTTTGGTTAGGTTTGGTTAGGTTTGGTTAGGTTTGGTTAGGTTTGGTTAGGTTTGGTTTGGTTAGGTTTGGTTAGGTTTGGTTAGGTTTGGTTAGGTTTGGTTAGGTTAGGTTTGGTTAGGTTTGGTTAGGTTTGGTCAGGTTTGGTCAGGTTTGGTCAGGTTTGGTCAGGTTTGGTCAGGTTTGGTCAGGTTTGGTCAGGTTTGGTCAGGTTTGGTCAGGTTTGGTTAGGTTTGGTTAGGTTTGGTTAGGTTTGGTTAGGTTTGGTTAGGTTTGGTTAGGTTTGGTTAGGTTTGGTTAGGTTTGGTTAGGTTTGGTTAGGTTTGGTTAGGTTTGGTTAGGTTTGGTTAGGTTTGGTTAGGTTTGGTTAGGTTTGGTTAGGTTTGGTTAGGTTTGGTTAGGTTTGGTTAGGTTTGGTTAGGTTTGGTTAGGTTTGGTTAGGTTTGGTTAGGTTTGGTTAGGTTTGGTTAGGTTTGGTTAGGTTTGGTTAGGTTTGGTTAGGTTTGGTTAGGTTAGGTTTGGTTAGGTTTGGTTAGGTTTGGTTAGGTTTGGTTAGGTTTGGTTTGGTTTGGTTTGGTTTGGTTTGGTTAGGTTTGGTTAGGTTTGGTTAGGTTTGGTTAGGTTTGGTTAGGTTTGGTTAGGTTTGGTTAGGTTTGGTTAGGTTTGGTTAGGTTTGGTTTGGTTAGGTTTGGTTAGGTTTGGTTAGGTTTGGTTAGGTTTGGTTAGGTTTGGTTAGGTTTGGTTAGGTTTGGTTAGGTTTGGTTAGGTTTGGTTAGGTTTGGTTAGGTTTGGTTAGGTTTGGTTAGGTTTGGTTAGGTTTGGTTAGGTTTGGTTAGGTTTGGTTAGGTTTGGTTAGGTTTGGTTAGGTTTGGTTAGGTTTGGTTAGGTTTGGTTAGGTTTGGTTAGGTTTGGTTAGGTTTGGTTAGGTTTGGTTAGGTTTGGTTAGGTTTGGTTAGGTTTGGTTAGGTTTGGTTAGGTTTGGTTAGGTTTGGTTAGGTTTGGTTAGGTTTGGTTAGGTTTGGTTAGGTTTGGTTAGGTTTGGTTAGGTTTGGTTAGGTTTGGTTAGGTTTGGTTAGGTTTGGTTAGGTTTGGTTAGGTTTGGTTAGGTTTGGTTAGGTTTGGTTAGGTTTGGTTAGGTTTGGTTAGGTTTGGTTAGGTTTGGTTAGGTTTGGTTAGGTTTGGTTAGGTTTGGTTAGGTTTGGTTAGGTTTGGTTAGGTTTGGTTAGGTTTGGTTAGGTTTGGTTAGGTTTGGTTAGGTTTGGTTAGGTTTGGTTAGGTTTGGTTAGGTTTGGTTAGGTTTGGTTAGGTTTGGTTAGGTTTGGTTAGGTTTGGTTAGGTTTGGTTAGGTTTGGTTAGGTTTGGTTAGGTTTGGTTAGGTTTGGTTAGGTTTGGTTAGGTTTGGTTAGGTTTGGTTAGGTTTGGTTAGGTTTGGTTAGGTTTGGTTAGGTTTGGGTAGGTTTGGGTAGGTTTGGGTAGGTTTGGGTAGGTTTGGTTAGGTTTGGTTAGGTTTGGTTAGGTTTGGTTTGGTTAGGTTTGGTTAGGTTTGGTTAGGTTTGGTTAGGTTTGGTTAGGTTTGGTTAGGTTTGGTTAGGTTTGGTTAGGTTTGGTTAGGTTTGGTTAGGTTTGGTTTGGTTAGGTTTGGTTAGGTTTGGTTAGGTTTGGTTAGGTTGGTTTGGTTAGGTTTGGTTAGGTTTGGTTAGGTTTGGTTAGGTTTGGTTAGGTTTGGTTAGGTTTGGTTAGGTTTGGTTAGGTTTGGTTAGGTTTGGTTAGGTTTGGTTAGGTTTGGGTAGGTTTGGGTAGGTTTGGGTAGGTTTGGGTAGGTTTGGTTAGGTTTGGTTAGGTTTGGTTAGGTTTGGTTAGGTTTGGTTAGGTTTGGTTAGGTTTGGTTAGGTTTGGTTAGGTTTGGTTAGGTTTGGTTAGGTTTGGTTAGGTTTGGTTAGGTTTGGTTAGGTTTGGTTAGGTTAGGTTTGGTTAGGTTTGGTTAGGTTTGGTTAGGTTTGGTTAGGTTTGGTTAGGTTTGGTTAGGTTTGGTTCGGTTTGGTTGGGTTTGGTTGGGTTTGGTTAGGTTTGGTTAGGTTGGGTTAGGTTGGGTTAGGTTGGGTTAGGTTGGGTTGGGTAGGTTTGGGTAGGTTTGGGTAGGTTTGGGTAGGTTTGCCTAGGTTTGCCTAGGTTTGCCTAGGTTTGGCTAGGTTTGGCTAGGTTTGGCTAGGTTTGGCTAGGTTTGGTTAGGTTTGGTTAGGTTTGGTTAGGTTTGGTTAGGTTTGGTTAGGTTTGGTTAGGTTTGGTTAGGTTTGGTTAGGTTTGGTTAGGTTTGGTTAGGTTTGGTTAGGTTTGGTTAGGTTTGGTTAGGTTTGGTTAGGTTTGGTCAGGTTTGGTCAGGTTTGGTCAGGTTTGGTCAGGTTTGGTCAGGTTTGGTCAGGTTTGGTCAGGTTTGGTTAGGTTTGGTTAGGTTTGGTTAGGTTTGGTTAGGTTTGGTTAGGTTGGTTAGGTTTGGTCAGGTTTGGTCAGGTTTGGTCAGGTTTGGTTAGGTTTGGTTCGGTTTGGTTGGGTTTGGTTAGGTTTGGTTAGGTTGGGTTAGGTTGGGTTAGGTTGGGTTGGGTTAGGTTTGGGTAGGTTTGGGTAGGTTTGCCTAGGTTTGGCTAGGTTTGGCTAGGTTTGGCTTGGTTTGGTTAGGTTTGGTTAGGTTAGGTTTGGTTAGGTTTGGTTAGGTTTGGTTAGGTTTGGTTAGGTTTGGTTTGGTTAGGTTTGGTTAGGTTTGGTTAGGTTTGGTTAGGTTTGGTTAGGTTTGGCTAGGTTTGGCTAGGTTTGGTTAGGTTTGGTTAGGTTTGGTTGGGTTTGGTTAGGTTAGGTTTGGTTAGGTTTGGTTAGGTTTGGTTAGGTTTGGTTAGGTTTGGTTAGGTTTGGTTAGGTTTGGTTAGGTTTGGTTAGGTTTGGTTAGGTTTGGTTAGGTTTGGTTAGGTTTGGTTAGGTTTGGTTAGGTTTGGTTAGGTTTGGTTAGGTTTGGTTAGGTTTGGTTAGGTTTGGTTAGGTTTGGTTAGGTTTGGTTAGGTTTGGTTAGGTTTGGTTAGGTTTGGTTAGGTTTGGTTAGGTTTGGTTAGGTTTGGTTAGGTTTGGTTAGGTTTGGTTAGGTTTGGTTAGGTTTGGTTAGGTTTGGTTAGGTTTGGTTAGGTTTGGTTAGGTTTGGTTAGGTTTGGTTAGGTTTGGTTAGGTTTGGTTAGGTTTGGTTAGGTTTGGTTAGGTTTGGTTAGGTTTGGTTAGGTTTGGTTAGGTTTGGTTAGGTTTGGTTAGGTTTGGTTAGGTTTGGTTAGGTTTGGTTAGGTTAGGTTTGGTTAGGTTTGGTTAGGTTTGGTTAGGTTTGGTTAGGTTTGGTTAGGTTTGGTTAGGTTTGGTTAGGTTTGGTTAGGTTTGGTTAGGTTTGGTTAGGTTTGGTTAGGTTTGGTTAGGTTTGGTTAGGTTTGGTTAGGTTTGGTTAGGTTTGGTTAGGTTTGGTCAGGTTTGGTCAGGTTTGGTCAGGTTTGGTCAGGTTTGGTCAGGTTCGGTCAGGTTCGGTCAGGTTTGGTGAGGTTTGGTGAGGTTTGGTTAGGTTTGGTTAGGTTTGGTTAGGTTTGGTTAGGTTTGGTTAGGTTTGGTCAGGTTTGGTCAGGTTTGGTCAGGTTTGGTCAGGTTTGGTCAGGTTTGGTCAGGTTTGGTTAGGTTTGGTTAGGTTTGGTTAGGTTTGGTTAGGTTTGGTTAGGTTTGGTTGGGTTTGGTTGGGTTTGGTTAGGTTTGGTTAGGTTGGGTTAGGTTGGGTTAGGTTGGGTTGGGTTGGGTTTGGGTAGGTTTGGGTAGGTTTGGGTAGGTTTGGGTAGGTTTGCCTAGGTTTGGCAAGGTTTGGCTAGGTTTGGCTAGGTTTGGCTTGGTTTGGTTAGGTTTGGTTAGGTTTGGTTAGGTTTGGTTAGGTTTGGTTAGGTTTGGTTAGGTTTGGTTAGGTTTGGTTAGGTTTGGTTAGGTTTGGTTAGGTTTGGTTAGGTTTGGTTAGGTTTGGTTAGGTTTGGTTAGGTTTGGTTAGGTTTGGTTAGGTTTGGTTAGGTTTGGTTAGGTTTGGTTAGGTTTGGTTAGGTTTGGTTAGGTTTGGTTAGGTTTGGTTAGGTTTGGTTAGGTTTGGTTAGGTTTGGTTAGGTTTGGTTAGGTTTGGTTAGGTTTGGTTAGGTTTGGTTAGGTTTGGTTAGGTTTGGTTAGGTTTGGTTAGGTTTGGTTAGGTTTGGTTAGGTTTGGTTAGGTTTGGTTAGGTTTGGTTAGGTTTGGTTAGGTTTGGTTAGGTTTGGTTAGGTTTGGTTAGGTTTGGTTAGGTTTGGTTAGGTTTGGTTAGGTTTGGTTAGGTTTGGTTAGGTTTGGTTAGGTTTGGTTAGGTTTGGTTAGGTTTGGTTAGGTTTGGTTAGGTTTGGTTAGGTTTGGTTAGGTTTGGTTAGGTTTGGTTAGGTTTGGTTAGGTTTGGTTAGGTTTGGTTAGGTTTGGTTAGGTTTGGTTAGGTTTGGTTAGGTTGGTTAGGTTTGGTTAGGTTTGGTTAGGTTTGGTTAGGTTTGGTTAGGTTTGGTTAGGTTTGGTTAGGTTTGGTTAGGTTTGGTTAGGTTTGGTTAGGTTTGGTTAGGTTTGGTTAGGTTTTGGTTAGGTTTGGTTAGGTTTGGTTAGGTTTGGTTAGGTTTGGTTAGGTTTGGTTAGGTTTGGTTAGGTTTGGTTAGGTTTGGTTAGGTTTGGTTAGGTTTGGTTAGGTTTGGTTAGGTTTGGTTAGGTTTGGTTAGGTTTGGTTAGGTTTGGTTAGGTTTGGTTAGGTTTGGTTAGGTTTGGTTAGGTTTGGTTAGGTTTGGTTAGGTTTGGTTAGGTTTGGTTAGGTTTGGTTAGGTTTGGTTAGGTTTGGTTAGGTTTGGTTAGGTTTGGTTAGGTTTGGTTAGGTTTGGTTAGGTTTGGTTAGGTTTGGTTAGGTTTGGTTAGGTTTGGTTAGGTTTGGTTAGGTTTGGTTAGGTTTGGTTAGGTTTGGTTAGGTTTGGTTAGGTTTGGTTAGTTTGGTTAGGTTTGGTTAGGTTTGGTTAGGTTTGGTTAGGTTTGGTTAGGTTTGGTTAGGTTTGGTTAGGTTTGGTTAGGTTTGGTTGGTTTGGTTAGGTTTGGTTAGGTTTGGTTAGGTTTGGTTAGGTTGGTTAGGTTTGGTTAGGTTTGGTTAGGTTTGGTTAGGTTTGGTTAGGTTTGGTTAGGTTTGGTTTGGGTTGGTTTGGTTGGTTAGGTTTGGTTAGGTTTGGTTGGTTTGGTTAGGTTTGGTTAGGTTTGGTTAGGTTTGGTTAGGTTTGGTAGGTTTGGTAGGTTTGGTTAGGTTTGGTTGGGGGTTTGGTTGGTTTGGTTAGGTTTGGTTAGGTTGGTTAGGTTGGTTAGGTTTGGTTAGGTTTGGTTAGGTTTGGTTAGGTTGGTGGGTGGTGGGTGGTTTGGTTAGGTTTGGTTAGGTTTGGTTAGGTTTGGTTAGGTTTGGTTAGGTTTGGTTAGGTTGGTTGGGTTGGTTAGGTTTGGTTAGGTTTGGTTAGGTTTGGTTAGGTTTGGTTAGGTTTGGTTAGGTTTGGTTAGGTTTGGTTAGGTTTGGTTAGGTTTGGTTAGGTTGGTAGGTTTGGTTAGGTTTGGTTAGGTTTGGTTAGGTTTGTTAGGTTTGGTTAGGTTTGGTTAGGTTTGGTTAGGTTTGGTTAGGTTTGGTTAGGTTTGGTTAGGTTTGGTTAGGTTTGGTTAGGTTTGGTTAGGTTTGGTTAGGTTTGGTTAGGTTTGGTTGGTTGGTTAGGTTGGTTAGGTTTGGTTAGGGTTTGGTAGGTTTGGTTAGGTTTGGTTAGGTTGGTTAGGTTTGGTTAGGTTAGGTTGGGGTTGGTAGGTTTGGTTAGGTTGGTGGTTAGGTTTGGTTAGGTTTGGTTAGGTTTGGTTAGTTTGGTTAGGTTTGGTTAGGTTTGGTTAGGTTTGGTTAGGTTTGGTTAGGTTTGGTTAGGTTTGGTTAGGTTTGGTTAGGTTTGGTTAGGTTTGGTTAGGTTGGTTAGGTTTGGTTAGGTTTGGTTAGGTTTGGTTAGGTTTGGTTAGGTTTGGTTAGGTTTGGTTAGGTTTGGTTAGGTTTGGTTAGGTTTGGTTAGGTTGGTTAGGTTGGTTAGGTTTGGTTAGGTTTGGTTAGGTTTGGTTAGGTTTGGTTAGGTTTGGTTAGGTTTGGTTAGGTTGGGTTAGGTTTGGTTAGGTTTGGTTAGGTTTGGTTGGGTTGGTTAGGTTTGGTTAGGTTTGGTTAGGTTTGGTTAGGTTTGGTAGGGTTGGGTTGGTTTGGTTGGTTTGGTTAGGTTTGGTTAGGTTGGTGGGTTGGTTAGGTTGGTTAGGTTGGTTAGGTTTGGTTAGGTTTGGTTAGGTTTGGTTAGGTTTGGTTAGGTTTGGTTAGGTTTGGTAGGTTTGGTTAGGTTTGGTAGGTTGGTTAGGTTTGGTTAGGTTTGGTTAGGTTTGGTTAGGTTTGGTTAGGTTTGGTTAGGTTTGGTTAGGTTTGTTAGGTTTGGTTAGGTTTGGTAGGTTTGGTTAGGTTTGGTTAGGTTTGGTAGGTTTGGTTAGGTTTGGTTAGGTTTGGTTAGGTTTGGTTAGGTTTGGTTAGGTTTGGTTAGGTTTGGTGGGTGGTTAGGTTTGGTGGGGTTTGGTAGGTTTGGTAGGTGTGGGTTGGGTTTGGTGGGTTTGGTTGGTTGGTGGTTGGTTTGGTTGGTGGTGGGTTTGGTTAGGTTTGGTTAGGTTGGTGGTTTGGTGGTTTGGTTAGGTTTGGTAGGTTTGGTTAGGTTTGGTTAGGTTTGGTTAGGTTTGGTTAGGTTTGGTTAGGTTTGGTTAGGTTTGGTTAGGTTTGGTTAGGTTTGGTTAGGTTGGTTAGGTTTGGTTAGGTTTGGTTAGGTTTGGTTAGTTGGTTAGTTGGTTAGGTTTGGTTAGGTTTGGTTAGGTTTGGTTAGGTTTGGTTAGGTTTGGTTAGGTTTGGTTAGGTTGGTTAGGTTTGGTTAGGTTTGGTTAGGTTTGGTTAGGTTTGGTTAGGTTTGGTTAGGTTTGGTTAGGTTTGGTTAGGTTTGGTTAGGTTTGGTTAGGTTTGGTTGGTTGGTGGTTTGGTTGGTTGGTAGGTTTGGTTAGGTTTGGTTAGGTTTGGTTAGGTTTGGTTAGGTTTGGTTAGGTTTGGTTAGGGGGGGTTTGGTGGTAGGTTGGTTAGGTTTGGTTAGGTGGTGGTGGTTGGGTAGGTTGGTTAGGTTTGGTTAGGTTTGGTTAGGTTTGGTTAGGGTTTGGTTAGGTTTGGTTAGGTTTGGTGGGGTTTGGTTAGGTTTGGTTAGGTTGTTGGGGTTTGGTTAGGTTTGGTTAGGTTTGGTTAGGTTTGGTTAGGTTTGGTTAGGTTTGGTTAGGTTTGGTTAGGGTTGGTTAGTTGGTTAGGTTTGGTTAGGTTTGGTTAGGTTTGGGTTGGTTTGGTTAGGTTTGGTAGGTTTGGTTAGGTTTGGTAGGTTTGGTTAGGTTTGGTTAGGTTTGGTTAGGTTGGTTAGGTTTGGTTAGGTTTGGTTAGGTTTGGTTAGGTTTGGTTAGGTTTGGTTAGGTTTGGTTAGGTTTGGTTAGGTTTGGTTAGGTTTGGTTAGGTTTGGTTAGGTTTGGTTAGGTTTGGTTAGGTTTGGTTAGGTTTGGTTAGGTTTGGTTAGGTTTGGTTAGGTTTGGTTAGGTTTGGTTAGGTTTGGTTAGGTTTGGTTAGGTTTGGTTAGGTTTGGTTAGGTTTGGTTAGGTTTGGTTAGGTTTGGTTAGGTTTGGTTAGGTTTGGTTAGGTTTGGTTTGGTTAGGTTTGGGTAGGTTTGGGTAGGTTTGGGTAGGTTTGGGTAGGTTTGGGTAGGTTTGGTTAGGTTTGGTTAGGTTTGGTTAGGTTTGGTTAGGTTTGGTTAGGTTTGGTTAGGTTTGGTTAGGTTTGGTTAGGTTTGGTTAGGTTTGGTTAGGTTTGGTTAGGTTTGGTTAGGTTTGGTTAGGTTTGGTTAGGTTTGGTTAGGTTTGGTTAGGTTTGGTTAGGTTTGGTTAGGTTTGGTTAGGTTTGGTTAGGTTTGGTTAGGTTTGGTTAGGTTTGGTTAGGTTTGGTTAGGTTTGGTTAGGTTTGGTTAGGTTTGGTTAGGTTTGGTTAGGTTTGGTTAGGTTTGGTTAGGTTTGGTTAGGTTTGGTTAGGTTTGGTTAGGTTTGGTTAGGTTTGGTTAGGTTTGGTTAGGTTTGGTTAGGTTTGGTTAGGTTTGGTTAGGTTTGGTTAGGTTTGGTTAGGTTTGGTTATGTTTGGTTATGTTTGGTTAGGTTTGGTCAGGTTTGGTCAGGTTTGGTCAGGTTTGGTCAGGTTTGGTCAGGTTTGGTCAGGTTTGGTCAGGTTTGGTCAGGTTTGGTCAGGTTTGGTCAGGTTTGGTCAGGTTTGGTCAGGTTTGGTCAGGTTTGGTCAGGTTTGGTTAGGTTTGGTTAGGTTTGGTTAGGTTTGGTTAGGTTTGGTCAGGTTTGGTCAGGTTTGGTCAGGTTTGGTCAGGTTTGGTTAGGTTTGGTTAGGTTAGGTTTGGTTAGGTTTGGTTAGGTTTGGTTAGGTTTGGTTAGGTTTGGTTGGGTTTGGTTAGGTTGGGTTAGGTTGGGTTAGGTTGGGTTGGGTTAGGTTTGGGTAGGTTTGCCTAGGTTTGCCTAGGTTTGCCTAGGTTTGCCTAGGTTTGGCTTGGTTTGGTTAGGTTTGGTTAGGTTTGGTTAGGTTTGGTTAGGTTTGGTTAGGTTTGGTTAGGTTTGGTTAGGTTTGGTTAGGTTTGGTTAGGTTTGGTTAGGTTTGGTTAGGTTTGGTTAGGTTTGGTTAGGTTTGGTTAGGTTTGGTTAGGTTTGGTTAGGTTTGGTTAGGTTTGGTTAGGTTTGGTTAGGTTTGGTTAGGTTTGGTTAGGTTTGGTTAGGTTTGGTTAGGTTTGGTTAGGTTTGGTTAGGTTTGGTTAGGTTTGGTTAGGTTTGGTTAGGTTTGGTTAGGTTTGGTTAGGTTTGGTTAGGTTTGGTTAGGTTTGGTTAGGTTTGGTTAGGTTTGGTTAGGTTTGGTTAGGTTTGGTTAGGTTTGGTTAGGTTTGGTTAGGTTTGGTTAGGTTTGGTTAGGTTTGGTTAGGTTTGGTTAGGTTTGGTTAGGTTTGGTTAGGTTTGGTTAGGTTTGGTTAGGTTTGGTTAGGTTTGGTTAGGTTTGGTTAGGTTTGGTTAGGTTTGGTTAGGTTTGGTTAGGTTTGGTTAGGTTTGGTTAGGTTTGGTTAGGTTTGGTTAGGTTTGGTTAGGTTTGGTTAGGTTTGGTTAGGTTTGGTTAGGTTTGGTTAGGTTTGGTTAGGTTTGGTTAGGTTTGGTTAGGTTTGGTTAGGTTTGGTTAGGTTTGGTTAGGTTTGGTTAGGTTTGGTTAGGTTTGGTTAGGTTTGGTTAGGTTTGGTTAGGTTTGGTTAGGTTTGGTTAGGTTTGGTTAGGTTTGGTTAGGTTTGGTTAGGTTTGGTTAGGTTTGGTTAGGTTTGGTTAGGTTTGGTTAGGTTTGGTTAGGTTTGGTTAGGTTTGGTTAGGTTTGGTTAGGTTTGGTTAGGTTTGGTTAGGTTTGGTTAGGTTTGGTTAGGTTTGGTTAGGTTTGGTTAGGTTTGGTTAGGTTTGGTTAGGTTTGGTTAGGTTTGGTTAGGTTTGGTTAGGTTTGGTTAGGTTTGGTTAGGTTTGGTTAGGTTTGGTTAGGTTTGGTTAGGTTTGGTTAGGTTTGGTTAGGTTTGGTTAGGTTTGGTTAGGTTTGGTTAGGTTTGGTTAGGTTTGGTTAGGTTTGGTTAGGTTTGGTTAGGTTTGGTTAGGTTTGGTTAGGTTTGGTTAGGTTTGGTTAGGTTTGGTTAGGTTTGGTTAGGTTTGGTTAGGTTTGGTTAGGTTTGGTTAGGTTTGGTTAGGTTTGGTTAGGTTTGGTTAGGTTTGGTTAGGTTTGGTTAGGTTTGGTTAGGTTTGGTTAGGTTTGGTTAGGTTTGGTTAGGTTTGGTTAGGTTTGGTTAGGTTTGGTTAGGTTTGGTTAGGTTTGGTTAGGTTTGGTTAGGTTTGGTTAGGTTTGGTTAGGTTTGGTTAGGTTTGGTTAGGTTTGGTTAGGTTTGGTTAGGTTTGGTTAGGTTTGGTTAGGTTAGGTTTGGTTAGGTTTGGTTAGGTTTGGTTAGGTTTGGTTAGGTTTGGTTAGGTTTGGTTAGGTTTGGTTAGGTTTGGTTAGGTTTGGTTAGGTTTGGTTAGGTTTGGTTAGGTTTGGTTAGGTTTGGTTAGGTTTGGTTAGGTTTGGTTAGGTTTGGTTAGGTTTGGTTAGGTTTGGTTCGGTTTGGTTAGGTTAGGTTCGGTTAGGTTCGGTTAGGTTCGGTTAGGTTCGGTTAGGTTCGGTTAGGTTCGGTTAGGTTCGGTTAGGTTCGGTTAGGTTCGGTTAGGTTCGGTTAGGTTCGGTTAGGTTCGGTTAGGTTCGGTTAGGTTCGGTTAGGTTCGGTTAGGTTTGGTTAGGTTTGGTTAGGTTTGGTTAGGTTTGGTTAGGTTTGGTTAGGTTTGGTTAGGTTTGGTTAGGTTTGGTTAGGTTTGGTTAGGTTTGGTTAGGTTTGGTTAGGTTTGGGTAGGTTTGGGTAGGTTTGGGTAGGTTTGGGTAGGTTTGGGTAGGTTTGGGTAGGTTTGGGTAGGTTTGGTTAGGTTTGGTTAGGTTTGGTTTGGTTAGGTTTGGTTAGGTTTGGTTAGGTTTGGTTAGGTTTGGTTAGGTTTGGTTAGGTTTGGTTAGGTTTGGTTAGGTTTGGTTAGGTTTGGTTAGGTTTGGTTAGGTTTGGTTAGGTTTGGTTAGGTTTGGTTAGGTTTGGTTAGGTTTGGTTAGGTTTGGTTAGGTTTGGTTAGGTTTGGTTAGGTTTGGTTAGGTTTGGTTAGGTTTGGTTAGGTTTGGTTAGGTTTGGTTAGGTTTGGTTAGGTTTGGTTAGGTTTGGTTAGGTTTGGTTAGGTTTGGTTAGGTTTGGTTAGGTTTGGTTAGGTTTGGTTAGGTTTGGTCAGGTTTGGTCAGGTTTGGTCAGGTTTGGTCAGGTTTGGTCAGGTTTGGTCAGGTTTGGTCAGGTTTGGTCAGGTTTGGTCAGGTTTGGTCAGGTTTGGTCAGGTTTGGTCAGGTTTGGTCAGGTTTGGTCAGGTTTGGTCAGGTTTGGTCAGGTTTGGTTAGGTTTGGTCAGGTTTGGTCAGGTTTGGTCAGGTTTGGTCAGGTTTGGTCAGGTTTGGTCAGGTTTGGTCAGGTTTGGTCAGGTTTGGTCAGGTTTGGTCAGGTTTGGTCAGGTTTGGTCAGGTTTGGTTAGGTTTGGTTAGGTTTGGTTAGGTTTGGTTAGGTTTGGTTAGGTTTGGTTAGGTTTGGTTAGGTTTGGTTAGGTTTGGTTTGGTTAGGTTTGGTTAGGTTTGGTTAGGTAGGTTTGGTTAGGTTTGGTTAGGTTTGGTTTGGTTAGGTTTGGTTAGGTTTGGTTAGGTTTGGTTAGGTTTGGTTTGGTTAGGTTTGGTTAGGTTTGGTTAGGTTTGGTTAGGTTTGGTCAGGTTTGGTCAGGTTTGGTCAGGTTTGGTCAGGTTTGGTCAGGTTTGGTCAGGTTTGGTCAGGTTTGGTCAGGTTTGGTCAGGTTTGGTCAGGTTTGGTCAGGTTTGGTTAGGTTAGGTTTGGTTAGGTTTGGTTAGGTTTGGTTAGGTTTGGTTAGGTTTGGTTGGGTTTGGTTGGGTTTGGTTGGGTTTGGTTGGGTTTGGTTAGGTTGGGTTAGGTTGGGTTAGGTTGGGTTGGGTTAGGTTTGGGTAGGTTTGCCTAGGTTTGCCTAGGTTTGCCTAGGTTTGCCTAGGTTTGGCTTGGTTTGGTTAGGTTTGGTTAGGTTTGGTTAGGTTTGGTTAGGTTTGGTTAGGTTTGGTTAGGTTTGGTTAGGTTTGGTTAGGTTTGGTTAGGTTTGGTTAGGTTTGGTTAGGTTTGGTTAGGTTTGGTTAGGTTTGGTTAGGTTTGGTTAGGTTTGGTTAAGTTTGGTTAGGTTTGGTTAGGTTTGGTTAGGTTTGGTTAGGTTTGGTTAGGTTTGGTTAGGTTTGGTTAGGTTTGGTTAGGTTTGGTTAGGTTTGGTTAGGTTTGGTTAGGTTTGGTTAGGTTTGGTTAGGTTTGGTTAGGTTTGGTTAGGTTTGGTTAGGTTTGGTTAGGTTTGGTTAGGTTTGGTTAGGTTTGGTTAGGTTTGGTTAGGTTTGGTTAGGTTTGGTTAGGTTTGGTTAGGTTTGGTTAGGTTTGGTTAGGTTTGGTTAGGTTTGGTTAGGTTTGGTTAGGTTTGGTTAGGTTTGGTTAGGTTTGGTTAGGTTTGGTTAGGTTTGGTTAGGTTTGGTTAGGTTTGGTTAGGTTTGGTTAGGTTTGGTTAGGTTTGGTTAGGTTTGGTTAGGTTTGGTTAGGTTTGGTTAGGTTTGGTTAGGTTTGGTTAGGTTTGGTTAGGTTTGGTTAGGTTTGGTTAGGTTTGGTTAGGTTTGGTTAGGTTTGGTTAGGTTTGGTTAGGTTTGGTTAGGTTTGGTTAGGTTTGGTTAGGTTTGGTTAGGTTTGGTTAGGTTTGGTTAGGTTTGGTTAGGTTTGGTTAGGTTTGGTTAGGTTTGGTTAGGTTTGGTTAGGTTTGGTTAGGTTTGGTTAGGTTTGGTTAGGTTTGGTTAGGTTTGGTTAGGTTTGGTTAGGTTTGGTTAGGTTGGTTAGGTTTGGTTAGGTTTGGTTAGGTTTGGTTAGGTTTGGTTAGGTTAGGTTTGGTTAGGTTTGGTTAGGTTTGGTTAGGTTTGGTTAGGTTTGGTTAGGTTTGGTTAGGTTTGGTTAGGTTTGGTTAGGTTTGGTTAGGTTTGGTTAGGTTTGGTTAGGTTTGGTTAGGTTTGGTTAGGTTTGGTTAGGTTTGGTTCGGTTTGGTTCGGTTAGGTTCGGTTAGGTTCGGTTAGGTTCGGTTAGGTTCGGTTAGGTTCGGTTAGGTTCGGTTAGGTTCGGTTAGGTTCGGTTAGGTTCGGTTAGGTTCGGTTAGGTTTGGTTAGGTTTGGTTAGGTTTGGTTAGGTTTGGTTAGGTTTGGTTAGGTTTGGTTAGGTTTGGTTAGGTTTGGTTAGGTTTGGTTAGGTTTGGTTAGGTTTGGTTAGGTTTGGTTAGGTTTGGTTAGGTTTGGGTAGGTTTGGGTAGGTTTGGGTAGGTTTGGGTAGGTTTGGTTAGGTTTGGTTAGGTTTGGTTAGGTTTGGTTAGGTTTGGTTAGGTTTGGTTAGGTTTGGTTAGGTTTGGTTAGGTTTGGTTAGGTTTGGTTAGGTTTGGTTAGGTTTGGTTAGGTTTGGTTAGGTTTGGTTAGGTTTGGTTAGGTTTGGTTAGGTTTGGTTCGGTTTGGTTCGGTTAGGTTCGGTTAGGTTCGGTTAGGTTCGGTTAGGTTCGGTTAGGTTCGGTTAGGTTCGGTTAGGTTCGGTTAGGTTCGGTTAGGTTCGGTTAGGTTTGGTTAGGTTTGGTTAGGTTTGGTTAGGTTTGGTTAGGTTTGGTTAGGTTTGGTTAGGTTTGGTTAGGTTTGGTTAGGTTTGGTTAGGTTTGGTTAGGTTTGGTTAGGTTTGGTTAGGTTTGGTTAGGTTTGGTTAGGTTTGGTTAGGTTTGGTCAGGTTTGGTCAGGTTTGGTCAGGTTTGGTCAGGTTTGGTCAGGTTTGGTCAGGTTTGGTCAGGTTTGGTCAGGTTTGGTCAGGTTTGGTTAGGTTTGGTCAGGTTTGGTCAGGTTTGGTCAGGTTTGGTCAGGTTTGGTCAGGTTTGGTCAGGTTTGGTCAGGTTTGGTCAGGTTTGGTCAGGTTTGGTCAGGTTTGGTCAGGTTTGGTCAGGTTTGGTCAGGTTTGGTTAGGTTTGGTTAGGTTTGGTTAGGTTTGGTTAGGTTTGGTTAGGTAGGTTTGGTTAGGTTAGGTTTGGTTAGGTTTGGTTTGGTTAGGTTTGGTTAGGTTTGGTTAGGTTTGGTTAGGTTTGGTTAGGTTTGGTTAGGTTTGGTTAGGTTTGGTTAGGTTTGGTTAGGTTTGGTTAGGTTTGGTTTGGTTAAGTTTGGTTAGGTTTGGTTAGGTTTGGTCAGGTTTGGTCAGGTTTGGTCAGGTTTGGTCAGGTTTGGTCAGGTTTGGTCAGGTTTGGTCAGGTTTGGTCAGGTTTGGTTAGGTTTGGTTAGGTTTGGTTAGGTTTGGTTAGGTTTGGTTAGGTTTGGTTAGGTTTGGTTAGGTTTGGTTAGGTTTGGTTAGGTTTGGTTAGGTTTGGTTAGGTTTGGTTAGGTTTGGTTAGGTTTGGTTAGGTTTGGTTAGGTTTGGTTAGGTTTGGTTAGGTTTGGTTAGGTTTGGTTAGGTTTGGTTAGGTTTGGTTAGGTTTGGTTAGGTTTGGTTAGGTTAGGTTTGGTTAGGTTTGGTTAGGTTTGGTTAGGTTTGGTTAGGTTTGGTTTGGTTTGGTTTGGTTTGGTTTGGTTAGGTTTGGTTAGGTTTGGTTAGGTTAGGTTTGGTTAGGTTTGGTTAGGTTTGGTTAGGTTTGGTTAGGTTTGGTTAGGTTTGGTTAGGTTTGGTTAGGTTTGGTTAGGTTTGGTTAGGTTTGGTCAGGTTTGGTCAGGTTTGGTCAGGTTTGGTTAGGTTTGGTTAGGTTTGGTTAGGTTTGGTTAGGTTTGGTTAGGTTTGGTTAGGTTTGGTTAGGTTTGGTTAGGTTTGGTTAGGTTTGGTTAGGTTTGGTTAGGTAGGTTTGGTTAGGTAGGTTTGGTTAGGTTTGGTTTGGTTAGGTTTGGTTAGGTTTGGTTAGGTTTGGTTAGGTTTGGTTAGGTTTGGTTAGGTTTGGTTAGGTTTGGTTTGGTTAGGTTTGGTTAGGTTTGGTTAGGTTAGGTTTGGTTAGGTTTGGTTAGGTTTGGTTAGGTTTGGTCAGGTTTGGTCAGGTTTGGTCAGGTTTGGTCAGGTTTGGTCAGGTTTGGTCAGGTTTGGTCAGGTTTGGTTAGGTTTGGTTAGGTTTGGTTAGGTTTGGTTAGGTTTGGTTAGGTTTGGTTAGGTTTGGTTAGGTTTGGTTAGGTTTGGTTAGGTTTGGTTAGGTTTGGTTAGGTTTGGTTAGGTTTGGTTAGATTTGGTTAGGTTTGGTTAGGTTTGGTTAGGTTTGGTTAGGTTTGGTTAGGTTTGGTTAGGTTTGGTTAGGTTTGGTTAGGTTTGGTTAGGTTTGGTTAGGTTTGGTTAGGTTTGGTTAGGTTTGGTTAGGTTTGGTTAGGTTAGGTTTGGTTAGGTTTGGTTAGGTTTGGTTAGGTTTGGTTAGGTTTGGTTAGGTTTGGTTTGGTTTGGTTTGGTTTGGTTTGGTTAGGTTTGGTTAGGTTTGGTTAGGTTTGGTTAGGTTTGGTTAGGTTTGGTTAGGTTTGGTTAGGTTTGGTTAGGTTTGGTTAGGTTTGGTTAGGTTTGGTTAGGTTTGGTTTGGTTAGGTTTGGTTAGGTTTGGTTAGGTTTGGTTAGGTTTGGTTAGGTTTGGTTAGGTTTGGTTAGGTTTGGTTAGGTTTGGTTAGGTTTGGTTAGGTTTGGTTAGGTTTGGTTAGGTTTGGTTAGGTTTGGTTAGGTTTGGTTAGGTTTGGTTAGGTTTGGTTAGGTTTGGTTAGGTTTGGTTAGGTTTGGTTAGGTTTGGTTAGGTTTGGTTAGGTTTGGTTAGGTTTGGTTAGGTTTGGTTAGGTTTGGTTAGGTTTGGTTAGGTTTGGTTAGGTTTGGTTAGGTTTGGTTAGGTTTGGTTAGGTTTGGTTAGGTTTGGTTAGGTTTGGTTAGGTTTGGTTAGGTTTGGTTAGGTTTGGTTAGGTTTGGTTAGGTTTGGTTAGGTTTGGTTAGGTTTGGTTAGGTTTGGTTAGGTTTGGTTAGGTTTGGTTAGGTTTGGTTAGGTTTGGTTAGGTTTGGTTAGGTTTGGTTAGGTTTGGTTAGGTTTGGTTAGGTTTGGTTAGGTTTGGTTAGGTTTGGTTAGGTTTGGTTAGGTTTGGTTAGGTTTGGTTAGGTTTGGTTAGGTTTGGTTAGGTTTGGTTAGGTTTGGTTAGGTTTGGTTAGGTTTGGTTAGGTTTGGTTAGGTTTGGTTAGGTTTGGTTAGGTTTGGTTAGGTTTGGTTAGGTTTGGTTAGGTTTGGTTAGGTTTGGTTAGGTTTGGTTAGGTTTGGTTAGGTTTGGTTAGGTTTGGTTAGGTTTGGTTAGGTTTGGTTAGGTTTGGTTAGGTTTGGTTAGGTTTGGTTAGGTTTGGTTAGGTTTGGTTAGGTTTGGTTAGGTTTGGTTAGGTTTGGTTAGGTTTGGGTAGGTTTGGGTAGGTTTGGGTAGGTTTGGGTAGGTTTGGGTAGGTTTGGTTAGGTTTGGTTAGGTTTGGTTTGGTTAGGTTTGGTTAGGTTTGGTTAGGTTTGGTTAGGTTTGGTTAGGTTTGGTTAGGTTTGGTTAGGTTTGGTTAGGTTTGGTTAGGTTTGGTTAGGTTTGGTTAGGTTTGGTTAGGTTTGGTTAGGTTTGGTTAGGTTTGGTTAGGTTTGGTTTGGTTAGGTTTGGTTAGGTTTGGTTAGGTTTGGTTAGGTTTGGTTAGGTTTGGTTAGGTTTGGTTAGGTTTGGTTAGGTTTGGTTAGGTTTGGTTAGGTTTGGTTAGGTTTGGTTAGGTTTGGTTAGGTTTGGGTAGGTTTGGGTAGGTTTGGGTAGGTTTGGGTAGGTTTGGTTAGGTTTGGTTAGGTTTGGTTAGGTTTGGTTAGGTTTGGTTAGGTTTGGTTAGGTTTGGTTAGGTTTGGTTAGGTTTGGTTAGGTTTGGTTAGGTTTGGTTAGGTTAGGTTTGGTTAGGTTTGGTTAGGTTTGGTTAGGTTTGGTTAGGTTTGGTTAGGTTTGGTTAGGTTTGGTTAGGTTTGGTTAGGTTTGGTTAGGTTTGGTTCGGTTTGGTTGGGTTTGGTTGGGTTTGGTTAGGTTTGGTTAGGTTGGGTTAGGTTGGGTTAGGTTGGGTTAGGTTGGGTTGGGTAGGTTTGGGTAGGTTTGGGTAGGTTTGGGTAGGTTTGCCTAGGTTTGCCTAGGTTTGCCTAGGTTTGGCTAGGTTTGGCTAGGTTTGGCTAGGTTTGGTTAGGTTTGGTTAGGTTTGGTTAGGTTTGGTTAGGTTTGGTTAGGTTTGGTTAGGTTTGGTTAGGTTTGGTTAGGTTTGGTTAGGTTAGGTTTGGTTAGGTTTGGTTAGGTTTGGTTAGGTTTGGTTAGGTTTGGTTAGGTTTGGTTAGGTTTGGTCAGGTTTGGTCAGGTTTGGTCAGGTTTGGTCAGGTTTGGTCAGGTTTGGTCAGGTTTGGTCAGGTTTGGTTAGGTTTGGTTAGGTTTGGTTAGGTTTGGTTAGGTTTGGTCAGGTTTGGTCAGGTTTGGTTAGGTTTGGTTCGGTTTGGTTGGGTTTGGTTAGGTTTGGTTAGGTTTGGTTAGGTTGGGTTAGGTTGGGTTAGGTTGGGTTGGGTTAGGTTTGGGTAGGTTTGGGTAGGTTTGCCTAGGTTTGGCTAGGTTTGGCTAGGTTTGGCTTGGTTTGGTTAGGTTTGGTTAGGTTAGGTTTGGTTAGGTTTGGTTAGGTTTGGTTAGGTTTGGTTAGGTTTGGTTAGGTTTGGTTAGGTTTGGTTAGGTTTGGTTAGGTTTGGTTAGGTTTGGTTAGGTTTGGTTAGGTTTGGCTAGGTTTGGCTAGGTTTGGTTAGGTTTGGTTAGGTTTGGTTGGGTTTGGTTAGGTTAGGTTTGGTTAGGTTTGGTTAGGTTTGGTTAGGTTTGGTTAGGTTTGGTTAGGTTTGGTTAGGTTTGGTTAGGTTTGGTTAGGTTTGGTTAGGTTTGGTTAGGTTTGGTTAGGTTTGGTTAGGTTTGGTTACGTTTGGTTAGGTTTGGTTAGGTTTGGTTAGGTTTGGTTAGGTTTGGTTAGGTTTGGTTAGGTTTGGTTAGGTTTGGTTAGGTTTGGTTAGGTTTGGTTAGGTTTGGTTAGGTTTGGTTAGGTTTGTTTAGGTTTGGTTAGGTTTGGTTAGGTTTGGTTAGGTTTGGTTAGGTTTGGTTAGGTTTGGTTAGGTTTGGTTAGGTTTGGTTAGGTTTGGTTAGGTTTGGTTAGGTTTGGTTAGGTTTGGTTAGGTTTGGTTAGGTTAGGTTTGGTTAGGTTTGGTTAGGTTTGGTTAGGTTTGGTTAGGTTTGGTTAGGTTTGGTTAGGTTTGGTTAGGTTTGGTTAGGTTTGGTTAGGTTTGGTTAGGTTTGGTTAGGTTTGGTTAGGTTTGGTTAGGTTTGGTTAGGTTTGGTTAGGTTTGGTCAGGTTTGGTCAGGTTTGGTCAGGTTTGGTCAGGTTCGGTCAGGTTCGGTCAGGTTTGGTGAGGTTTGGTGAGGTTTGGTTAGGTTTGGTTAGGTTTGGTTAGGTTTGGTTAGGTTTGGTTAGGTTTGGTCAGGTTTGGTCAGGTTTGGTCAGGTTTGGTCAGGTTTGGTTAGGTTTGGTTAGGTTTGGTTAGGTTTGGTTAGGTTTGGTTGGGTTTGGTTGGGTTTGGTTAGGTTGGGTTAGGTTGGGTTAGGTTGGGTTGGGTTGGGTTTGGGTAGGTTTGGGTAGGTTTGGGTAGGTTTGGGTAGGTTTGCCTAGGTTTGGCAAGGTTTGGCTTGGTTTGGCTAGGTTTGGCTTGGTTTGGTTAGGTTTGGTTAGGTTTGGTTAGGTTTGGTTAGGTTTGGTTAGGTTTGGTTAGGTTTGGTTAGGTTTGGTTAGGTTTGGTTAGGTTTGGTTAGGTTTGGTTAGGTTTGGTTAGGTTTGGTTAGGTTTGGTTAGGTTTGGTTAGGTTTGGTTAGGTTTGGTTAGGTTTGGTTAGGTTTGGTTAGGTTTGGTTAGGTTTGGTTAGGTTTGGTTAGGTTTGGTTAGGTTTGGTTAGGTTTGGTTAGGTTTGGTTAGGTTTGGTTAGGTTTGGTTAGGTTTGGTTAGGTTTGGTTAGGTTTGGTTAGGTTTGGTTAGGTTTGGTTAGGTTTGGTTAGGTTTGGTTAGGTTTGGTTAGGTTTGGTTAGGTTTGGTTAGGTTTGGTTAGGTTTGGTTAGGTTTGGTTAGGTTTGGTTAGGTTTGGTTAGGTTTGGTTAGGTTTGGTTAGGTTTGGTTAGGTTTGGTTAGGTTTGGTTAGGTTTGGTTAGGTTTGGTTAGGTTTGGTTAGGTTTGGTTAGGTTTGGTTAGGTTTGGTTAGGTTTGGTTAGGTTTGGTTAGGTTTGGTTAGGTTTGGTTAGGTTTGGTTAGGTTTGGTTAGGTTTGGTTAGGTTTGGTTAGGTTTGGTTTGGTTTGGTTAGGTTTGGTTAGGTTTGGTTAGGTTTGGTTAGGTTTGGTTAGGTTTGGTTAGGTTTGGTTAGGTTTGGTTAGGTTTGGTTAGGTTTGGTTAGGTTTGGTTAGGTTTGGTTAGGTTTGGTTAGGTTTGGTTAGGTTTGGTTAGATTTGGTTAGGTTTGGTTAGGTTTGGTTAGGTTTGGTTAGGTTTGGTTAGGTTTGGTTAGGTTTGGTTAGGTTTGGTTAGGTTTGGTTAGGTTTGGTTAGGTTTGGTTAGGTTTGGTTAGGTTTGGTTAGGTTTGGTTAGGTTTGGTTAGGTTTGGTTAGGTTTGGTTAGGTTTGGTTAGGTTTGGTTAGGTTTGGTTAGGTTTGGTTAGGTTTGGTTAGGTTTGGTTAGGTTTGGTTAGGTTTGGTTAGGTTTGGTTAGGTTTGGTTAGGTTTGGTTAGGTTTGGTTAGGTTTGGTTAGGTTTGGTTAGGTTTGGTTAGGTTTGGTTAGGTTTGGTTAGGTTTGGTTAGGTTTGGTTAGGTTTGGTTAGGTTTGGTTAGGTTTGGTTAGGTTTGGTTAGGTTTGGTTAGGTTTGGTTAGGTTTGGTTAGGTTTGGTTAGGTTTGGTTAGGTTTGGTTAGGTTTGGTTAGGTTTGGTTAGGTTTGGTTAGGTTTGGTTAGGTTTGGTTAGGTTTGGTTAGGTTTGGTTAGGTTTGGTTAGGTTTGGTTAGGTTTGGTTAGGTTTGGTTAGGTTTGGTTAGGTTTGGTTAGGTTTGGTTAGGTTTGGTTAGGTTTGGTTAGGTTTGGTTAGGTTTGGTTAGGTTTGGTTAGGTTTGGTTAGGTTTGGTTAGGTTTGGTTAGGTTTGGTTAGGTTTGGTTAGGTTTGGTTAGGTTTGGTTAGGTTTGGTTAGGTTTGGTTAGGTTTGGTTAGGTTTGGTTAGGTTTGGTTAGGTTTGGTTAGGTTTGGTTAGGTTTGGTTAGGTTTGGTTAGGTTTGGTTAGGTTTGGTTAGGTTTGGTTAGGTTTGGTTAGGTTTGGTTAGGTTTGGTTAGGTTTGGTTTGGTTAGGTTTGGTTAGGTTTGGTTAGGTTTGGTTAGGTTTGGTTAGGTTTGGTTAGGTTTGGTTAGGTTTGGTTAGGTTTGGTTAGGTTTGGTTAGGTTTGGTTAGGTTTGGTTAGGTTTGGTTAGGTTTGGTTAGGTTTGGTTAGGTTTGGTTAGGTTTGGTTAGGTTTGGTTAGGTTTGGTTAGGTTTGGTTAGGTTTGGTTAGGTTTGGTTAGGTTTGGTTAGGTTTGGTTAGGTTTGGTTAGGTTTGGTTAGGTTTGGTTAGGTTTGGTTAGGTTTGGTTAGGTTTGGTTAGGTTTGGTTAGGTTTGGTTAGGTTTGGTTAGGTTTGGTTAGGTTTGGTTAGGTTTGGTTAGGTTTGGTTAGGTTTGGTTAGGTTTGGTTAGGTTTGGTTAGGTTTGGTTAGGTTTGGTTAGGTTTGGTTAGGTTTGGTTAGGTTTGGTTAGGTTTGGTTAGGTTTGGTTAGGTTTGGTTAGGTTTGGTTAGGTTTGGTTAGGTTTGGTTAGGTTTGGTTAGGTTTGGTTAGGTTTGGTTAGGTTTGGTTAGGTTTGGTTAGGTTTGGTTAGGTTTGGTTAGGTTTGGTTAGGTTTGGTTAGGTTTGGTTAGGTTTGGTTAGGTTTGGTTAGGTTTGGTTAGGTTTGGTTAGGTTTGGTTAGGTTTGGTTAGGTTTGCCTAGGTTTGCCTAGGTTTGCCTAGGTTTGCCTAGGTTTGGCTTGGTTTGGTTAGGTTTGGTTAGGTTTGGTTAGGTTTGGTTAGGTTTGGTTAGGTTTGGTTAGGTTTGGTTAGGTTTGGTTAGGTTTGGTTAGGTTTGGTTAGGTTTGGTTAGGTTTGGTTAGGTTTGGTTAAGTTTGGTTAGGTTTGGTTAGGTTTGGTTAGGTTTGGTTAGGTTTGGTTAGGTTTGGTTAGGTTTGGTTAGGTTTGGTTAGGTTTGGTTAGGTTTGGTTAGGTTTGGTTAGGTTTGGTTAGGTTTGGTTAGGTTTGGTTAGGTTTGGTTAGGTTTGGTTAGGTTTGGTTAGGTTTGGTTAGGTTTGGTTAGGTTTGGTTAGGTTTGGTTAGGTTTGGTTAGGTTTGGTTAGGTTTGGTTAGGTTTGGTTAGGTTTGGTTAGGTTTGGTTAGGTTTGGTTAGGTTTGGTTAGGTTTGGTTAGGTTTGGTTAGGTTTGGTTAGGTTTGGTTAGGTTTGGTTAGGTTTGGTTAGGTTTGGTTAGGTTTGGTTAGGTTTGGTTAGGTTTGGTTAGGTTTGGTTAGGTTTGGTTAGGTTTGGTTAGGTTTGGTTAGGTTTGGTTAGGTTTGGTTAGGTTTGGTTAGGTTTGGTTAGGTTTGGTTAGGTTTGGTTAGGTTTGGTTAGGTTTGGTTAGGTTTGGTTAGGTTTGGTTAGGTTTGGTTAGGTTTGGTTAGGTTTGGTTAGGTTTGGTTAGGTTTGGTTAGGTTTGGTTAGGTTTGGTTAGGTTTGGTTAGGTTTGGTTAGGTTTGGTTAGGTTTGGTTAGGTTTGGTTAGGTTTGGTTAGGTTTGGTTAGGTTTGGTTAGGTTTGGTTAGGTTTGGTTAGGTTTGGTTAGGTTTGGTTAGGTTTGGTTTGGTTAGGTTTGGTTAGGTTTGGTTAGGTTAGGTTTGGTTAGGTTTGGTTAGGTTTGGTTAGGTTTGGTTAGGTTTGGTTAGGTTTGGTTAGGTTTGGTTAGGTTTGGTTAGGTTTGGTTAGGTTTGGTTAGGTTTGGTTAGGTTATGTTAGGTTTGGTTAGGTTTGGTTAGGTTTGGTTAGGTTTGGTTAGGTTTGGTTCGGTTTGGTTCGGTTAGGTTCGGTTTGGTTCGGTTAGGTTCGGTTAGGTTCGGTTAGGTTCGGTTAGGTTCGGTTAGGTTCGGTTAGGTTCGGTTAGGTTCGGTTAGGTTCGGTTAGGTTTGGTTAGGTTTGGTTAGGTTTGGTTAGGTTTGGTTAGGTTTGGTTAGGTTTGGTTAGGTTTGGTTAGGTTTGGTTAGGTTTGGTTAGGTTTGGTTAGGTTTGGTTAGGTTTGGGTAGGTTTGGGTAGGTTTGGGTAGGTTTGGTTAGGTTTGGTTAGGTTTGGTTAGGTTTGGTTAGGTTTGGTTAGGTTTGGTTAGGTTTGGTTAGGTTTGGTTAGGTTTGGTTAGGTTTGGTTAGGTTTGGTTAGGTTTGGTTAGGTTTGGTTAGGTTTGGTTAGGTTTGGTTAGGTTTGGTTAGGTTTGGTTAGGTTTGGTTAGGTTTGGTTAGGTTTGGTTAGGTTTGGTTAGGTTTGGTTCGGTTTGGTTCGGTTAGGTTCGGTTAGGTTCGGTTAGGTTCGGTTAGGTTCGGTTAGGTTCGGTTAGGTTCGGTTAGGTTCGGTTAGGTTCGGTTAGGTTCGGTTAGGTTTGGTTAGGTTTGGTTAGGTTTGGTTAGGTTTGGTTAGGTTTGGTTAGGTTTGGTTAGGTTTGGTTAGGTTTGGTTAGGTTTGGTTAGGTTTGGTTAGGTTTGGTTAGGTTTGGTTAGGTTTGGTTAGGTTTGGTTAGGTTTGGTTAGGTTTGGTTAGGTTTGGTTAGGTTTGGTGAGGTTTGGTCAGGTTTGGTCAGGTTTGGTCAGGTTTGGTCAGGTTTGGTCAGGTTTGGTCAGGTTTGGTCAGGTTTGGTCAGGTTTGGTCAGGTTTGGTCAGGTTTGGTCAGGTTTGGTCAGGTTTGGTCAGGTTTGGTCAGGTTTGGTCAGGTTTGGTCAGGTTTGGTCAGGTTTGGTCAGGTTTGGTCAGGTTTGGTCAGGTTTGGTCAGGTTTGGTCAGGTTTGGTCAGGTTTGGTCAGGTTTGGTCAGGTTTGGTTAGGTTTGGTTAGGTTTGGTTAGGTTTGGTTAGGTTTGGTTAGGTTTGGTTAGGTTTGGTTAGGTTTGGTTAGGTAGGTTTGGTTAGGTTTGGTTAGGTTTGGTTTGGTTAGGTTTGGTTAGGTTTGGTTAGGTTTGGTTAGGTTTGGTTAGGTTTGGTTAGGTTTGGTTAGGTTTGGTTAGGTTTGGTTAGGTTTGGTTAGGTTTGGTTTGGTTAGGTTTGGTTAGGTTTGGTCAGGTTTGGTCAGGTTTGGTCAGGTTTGGTCAGGTTTGGTCAGGTTTGGTCAGGTTTGGTCAGGTTTGGTCAGGTTTGGTCAGGTTTGGTCAGGTTTGGTTAGGTTTGGTTAGGTTTGGTTAGGTTTGGTTAGGTTTGGTTAGGTTTGGTTAGGTTTGGTTAGGTTTGGTTAGGTTTGGTTAGGTTTGGTTAGGTTTGGTTAGGTTTGGTTAGGTTTGGTTAGGTTTGGTTAGGTTTGGTTAGGTTTGGTTAGGTTTGGTTAGGTTTGGTTAGGTTTGGTTAGGTTTGGTTAGGTTAGGTTTGGTTAGGTTTGGTTAGGTTTGGTTAGGTTTGGTTAGGTTTGGTTAGGTTTGGTTAGGTTTGGTTTGGTTTGGTTTGGTTTGGTTTGGTTAGGTTTGGTTAGGTTTGGTTAGGTTTGGTTAGGTTTGGTTAGGTTTGGTTAGGTAGGTTTGGTTAGGTTTGGTTAGGTTTGGTTAGGTTTGGTTTGGTTAGGTTTGGTTAGGTTTGGTTAGGTTTGGTTAGGTTTGGTTAGGTTTGGTTAGGTTTGGTTTGGTTAGGTTTGGTTAGGTTTGGTTAGGTTAGGTTTGGTTAGGTTTGGTTAGGTTTGGTTAGGTTTGGTCAGGTTTGGTCAGGTTTGGTCAGGTTTGGTCAGGTTTGGTCAGGTTTGGTCAGGTTTGGTCAGGTTTGGTCAGGTTTGGTCAGGTTGGTCAGGTTTGGTTAGGTTTGGTTAGGTTTGGTTAGGTTTGGTTAGGTTTGGTTAGGTTTGGTTAGGTTTGGTTAGGTTTGGTTAGGTTTGGTTAGGTTTGGTTAGGTTTGGTTAGGTTTGGTTAGGTTTGGTTAGGTTTGGTTAGGTTTGGTTAGGTTTGGTTAGGTTTGGTTAGGTTTGGTTAGGTTTGGTTAGGTTTGGTTAGGTTAGGTTTGGTTAGGTTTGGTTAGGTTTGGTTAGGTTTGGTTAGGTTTGGTTAGGTTTGGTTTGGTTTGGTTTGGTTTGGTTTGGTTAGGTTTGGTTTGGTTAGGTTTGGTTAGGTTTGGTTAGGTTTGGTTAGGTTTGGTTAGGTTTGGTTAGGTTTGGTTTGGTTAGGTTGGTAGTTGGTTAGGTTTGGTTAGGTTTGGTTAGGTTTGGTTAGGTTTGGTTAGGTTTGGTTAGGTTTGGTTAGGTTTGGTTAGGTTTGGTTAGGTTTGGTTAGGTTTGGTTAGGTTTGGTTAGGTTTGGTTAGGTTTGGTTAGGTTTGGTTAGGTTTGGTTAGGTTTGGTTTGGTTTGGTTTGGTTAGGTTTGGTTAGGTTTGGTTAGGTTTGGTTAGGTTTGGTTAGGTTTGGTTAGGTTTGGTTAGGTTTGGTTAGGTTTGGTTAGGTTTGGTTAGGTTTGGTTAGGTTTGGTTAGGTTTGGTTAGGTTTGGTTAGGTTTGGTTAGGTTTGGTTAGGTTTGGTTAGGTTTGGTTAGTTTGGTTAGGTTTGGTTAGGTTTGGTTAGGTTTGGTTAGGTTTGGTTAGGTTTGGTTAGGTTTGGTTAGGTTTGGTTAGGTTTGGTTAGGTTTGGTTAGGTTTGGTTAGGTTTGGTTAGGTTTGGTTAGGTTTGGTTAGGTTTGGTTTGGTTAGGTTTGGTTAGGTTTGGTTTGGTTAGGTTTGGTTAGGTTTGGTTTGGTTAGGTTTGGTTAGGTTTGGTTAGGTTTGGTTAGGTTTGGTAGGTTTGGTTAGGTTTGGTTAGGTTTGGTTAGGTTTGGTTAGGTTTGGTTAGGTTTGGTTAGGTTTGGTTAGGTTTGGTTAGGTTTGGTTAGGTTTGGTTAGGTTTGGTTAGGTTTGGTTAGGTTTGGTTAGGTTTGGTTAGGTTTGGTTAGGTTTGGTTAGGTTTGGTTAGGTTTGGTTAGGTTTGGTTAGGTTTGGTTAGTTTGTTGGTTAGGTTTGGTTAGGTTTGGTTTGGTTAGGTTTGGTTAGGTTTGGTTAGGTTTGGTTAGGTTTGGTTAGGTTTGGTTAGGTTTGGTTAGGTTTGGTTAGGTTTGGTTAGGTTTGGTTAGGTTTGGTTAGGTTTGGTTAGGTTTGGTTAGGTTTGGTTAGGTTTGGTTAGGTTTGGTTAGGTTTGGTTAGGTTTGGTTAGGTTTGGTTAGGTTTGGTTAGGTTTGGTTAGGTTTGGTTAGGTTTGGTTAGGTTTGGTTAGGTTTGGTTAGGTTTGGTTAGGTTTGGTTAGGTTTGGTTAGGTTTGGTTTGGTTTGGTTTGGTTTGGTTTGGTTTGGTTTGGTTTGGTTTGGTTAGGTTTGGTTTGGTTTGGTTAGGTTTGGTTAGGTTTGGTTAGGTTTGGTTAGGTTTGGTTAGGTTTGGTTAGGTTTGGTTAGGTTTGGTTAGGTTTGGTTAGGTTTGGTTAGGTTTGGTTAGGTTTGGTTAGGTTTGGTTAGGTTTGGTTAGGTTTGGTTAGGTTTGGTTAGGTTTGGTTAGGTTTGGTTAGGTTTGGTTAGGTTTGGTTAGGTTTGGTTAGGTTTGGTTAGGTTTGGTTAGGTTTGGTTAGGTTTGGTTAGGTTTGGTTTGGTTTGGTTTGGTTAGGTTTGGTTAGGTTTGGTTAGGTTTGGTTAGGTTTGGTTAGGTTTGGTTAGGTTTGGTTAGGTTTGGTTAGGTTTGGTTAGGTTTGGTTAGGTTTGGTTAGGTTTGGTTAGGTTTGGTTAGGTTTGGTTAGGTTTGGTTAGGTTTGGTTAGGTTTGGTTAGGTTTGGTTAGGTTTGGTTAGGTTTGGTTAGGTTTGGTTAGGTTTGGTTAGGTTTGGTTAGGTTTGGTTAGGTTTGGTTAGGTTTGGTTAGGTTTGGTTAGGTTTGGTTAGGTTTGGTTAGGTTTGGTTAGGTTTGGTTAGGTTTGGTTAGGTTTGGTTAGGTTTGGTTAGGTTTGGTTAGGTTTGGTTAGGTTTGGTTAGGTTTGGTTAGGTTTGGTTAGGTTTGGTTAGGTTTGGTTAGGTTTGGTTAGGTTTGGTTAGGTTTGGTTAGGTTTGGTTAGGTTTGGTTAGGTTTGGTTTGGTTAGGTTTGGTTAGGTTTGGTTAGGTTTGGTTAGGTTTGGTTAGGTTTGGTTAGGTTTGGTTAGGTTTGGTTAGGTTTGGTTAGGTTTGGTTAGGTTTGGTTAGGTTTGGTTAGGTTTGGTTAGGTTTGGTTAGGTTTGGTTAGGTTTGGTTAGGTTTGGTTAGGTTTGGTTAGGTTTGGTTAGGTTTGGTTAGGTTTGGTTAGGTTTGGTTAGGTTTGGTTAGGTTTGGTTAGGTTTGGTTAGGTTTGGTTAGGTTTGGTTAGGTTTGGTTAGGTTTGGTTAGGTTTGGTTAGGTTTGGTTAGGTTTGGTTAGGTTTGGTTAGGTTTGGTTAGGTTTGGTTAGGTTTAGGTTTGGTTAGGTTTGGTTAGGTTTGGTTAGGTTTGGTTAGGTTTGGTTAGGTTTGGTTAGGTTTGGTTGGGTTTGGTTGGGTTTGGTTGGGTTTGGTTGGGTTTGGTTGGGTTTGGTTGGGTTTGGTTGGGTTTGGTTAGGTTTGGTTAGGTTTGGTTAGGTTTGGTTAGGTTTGGTTAGGTTTGGTTAGGTTTGGTTAGGTTTGGTTAGGTTTGGTTAGGTTTGGTTAGGTTTGGTTAGGTTTGGTTAGGTTTGGTTAGGTTTGGTTAGGTTTGGTTAGGTTTGGTTAGGTTTGGTTTGGTTAGGTTTGGTTAGGTTTGGTTAGGTTTGGTTAGGTTAGGTTTGGTTAGGTTTGGTTAGGTTTGGTTAGGTTTGGTTAGGTTTGGTTAGGTTTGGTTAGGTTTGGTTAGGTTTGGTTAGGTTTGGTTAGGTTTGGTTAGGTTTGGTTAGGTTTGGTTAGGTTTGGTTAGGTTTGGTTAGGTTAGGTTAGGTTAGGTTTGGTTTGGTTTGGTTAGGTTTGGTTAGGTTTGGTTAGGTTTGGTTAGGTTTGGTTAGGTTTGGTTAGGTTTGGTTAGGTTTGGTTAGGTTTGGTTAGGTTTGGTTAGGTTTGGTTAGGTTTGGTTAGGTTTGGTTAGGTTTGGTTAGGTTTGGTTAGGTTTGGTTAGGTTTGGTTAGGTTTGGTTAGGTTTGGTTAGGTTTGGTTAGGTTTGGTTAGGTTTGGTTAGGTTTGGTTAGGTTTGGTTAGGTTTGGTTAGGTTTGGTTAGGTTTGGTTAGGTTTGGTTAGGTTTGGTTAGGTTTGGTTAGGTTTGGTTAGGTTTGGTTAGGTTTGGTTAGGTTTGGTTAGGTTTGGTTAGGTTTGGTTAGGTTTGGTTAGGTTTGGTTAGGTTTGGTTAGGTTTGGTTTGGTTAGGTTTGGTTAGGTTTGGTTTGGTTAGGTTTGGTTAGGTTTGGTTAGGTTTGGTTAGGTTTGGTTAGGTTTGGTTAGGTTTGGTTAGGTTTGGTTAGGTTTGGTTAGGTTTGGTTAGGTTTGGTTAGGTTTGGTTAGGTTTGGTTAGGTTTGGTTAGGTTTGGTTAGGTTTGGTTAGGTTTGGTTAGGTTTGGTTAGGTTTGGTTAGGTTTGGTTAGGTTTGGTTAGGTTTGGTTAGGTTTGGTTAGGTTTGGTTAGGTTTGGTTAGGTTTGGTTAGGTTTGGTTAGGTTTGGTTAGGTTTGGTTAGGTTTGGTTAGGTTTGGTTAGGTTTGGTTAGGTTTGGTTAGGTTTGGTTAGGTTTGGTTAGGTTTGGTTAGGTTTGGTTAGGTTTGGTTAGGTTTGGTTAGGTTTGGTTAGGTTTGGTTAGGTTTGGTTGGGTTTGGTTGGGTTTGGTTGGGTTTGGTTAGGTTTGGTTAGGTTTGGTTAGGTTTGGTTAGGTTTGGTTAGGTTTGGTTAGGTTTGGTTAGGTTTGGTTAGGTTTGGTTAGGTTTGGTTAGGTTTGGTTAGGTTTGGTTTGGTTTGGTTTGGTTTGGTTTGGTTAGGTTTGGTTAGGTTTGGTTAGGTTTGGTTAGGTTTGGTTTGGTTTGGTTTGGTTTGGTTTGGTTTGGTTAGGTTTGGTTTGGTTAGGTTTGGTTTGGTTTGGTTTGGTTTGGTTTGGTTTGGTTTGGTTTGGTTTGGTTTGGTTTGGTTAGGTTTGGTTAGGTTTGGTTAGGTTTGGTTAGGTTTGGTTAGGTTTGGTTAGGTTTGGTTAGGTTTGGTTAGGTTTGGTTAGGTTTGGTTAGGTTTGGTTAGGTTTGGTTAGGTTTGGTTAGGTTTGGTTAGGTTTGGTTAGGTTTGGTTAGGTTTGGTTAGGTTTGGTTAGGTTTGGTTAGGTTTGGTTAGGTTTGGTTAGGTTTGGTTAGGTTTGGTTAGGTTTGGTTAGGTAGGTTTGGTTAGGTTTGGTTAGGTTTGGTTAGGTTTGGTTAGGTTTGGTTAGGTTTGGTTAGGTTTGGTTAGGTTTGGTTAGGTTTGGTTTGGTTAGGTTTGGTTAGGTTTGGTTAGGTTTGGTTAGGTTTGGTTAGGTTTGGTTAGGTTTGTTTAGGTTTGTTTAGGTTTGGTTTGGTTTGGTTTGGTTTGGTTTGGTTTGGTTTGGTTAGGTTTGGTTAGGTTTGGTTAGGTTTGGTTAGGTTTGGTTAGGTTTGGTTAGGTTTGGTTAGGTTTGGTTAGGTTTGGTTAGGTTTGGTTAGGTTTGGTTAGGTTAGGTTTGGTTAGGTTTGGTTAGGTTTGGTTAGGTTTGGTTAGGTTTGGTTAGGTTTGGTTAGGTTTGGTTAGGTTTGGTTAGGTTTGGTTAGGTTTGGTTAGGTTTGGTTAGGTTTGGTTAGGTTTGGTTAGGTTTGGTTAGGTTTGGTTAGGTTTGGTTAGGTTTGGTTAGGTTTGGTTAGGTTTGGTTAGGTTTGGTTAGGTTTGGTTAGGTTTGGTTAGGTTTGGTTAGGTTTGGTTAGGTTTGGTTAGGTTTGGTTAGGTTTGGTTAGGTTTGGTTAGGTTTGGTTAGGTTTGGTTAGGTTTGGTTAGGTTTGGTTAGGTTTGGTTAGGTTTGGTTAGGTTTGGTTAGGTTTGGTTAGGTAGGTTTGGTTAGGTTTGGTTAGGTTTGGTTAGGTTTGGTTAGGTTTGGTTAGGTTTGGTTAGGTTTGGTTAGGTTTGGTTAGGTTTGGTTAGGTTTGGTTAGGTTTGGTTTGGTTAGGTTTGGTTAGGTTTGGTTAGGTTTGGTTAGGTTTGGTTAGGTTTGGTTAGGTTTGGTTAGGTTTGGTTAGGTTTGGTTAGGTTTGGTTAGGTTTGGTTAGGTTTGGTTAGGTTTGGTTAGGTTTGGTTAGGTTTGGTTAGGTTTGGTTAGGTTTGGTTAGGTTTGGTTAGGTTTGGTTAGGTTTGGTTAGGTTTGGTTAGGTTTGGTTAGGTTTGGTTAGGTTTGGTTAGGTTTGGTTAGGTTTGGTTAGGTTTGGTTAGGTTTGGTTAGGTTTGGTTAGGTTTGGTTAGGTTTGGTTAGGTTTGGTTAGGTTTGGTTAGGTTTGGTTAGGTTTGGTTAGGTTTGGTTAGGTTTGGTTAGGTTTGGTTAGGTTTGGTTAGGTTTGGTTAGGTTTGGTTAGGTTTGGTTAGGTTTGGTTAGGTTTGGTTAGGTTTGGTTAGGTTTGGTTAGGTTTGGTTTGGTTAGGTTTGGTTAGGTTTGGTTAGGTTTGGTTAGGTTTGGTTAGGTTTGGTTAGGTTTGGTTAGGTTTGGTTAGGTTTGGTTTGGTTAGGTTTGGTTAGGTTTGGTTAGGTTTGGTTAGGTTTGGTTAGGTTTGGTTAGGTTTGGTTAGGTTTGGTTAGGTTTGGTTAGGTTTGGTTAGGTTTGGTTAGGTTTGGTTAGGTTTGGTTAGGTTTGGTTAGGTTTGGTTAGGTTTGGTTAGGTTTGGTTAGGTTTGGTTAGGTTTGGTTAGGTTTGGTTAGGTTTGGTTAGGTTTGGTTAGGTTTGGTTAGGTTTGGTTAGGTTTGGTTAGGTTTGGTTAGGTTTGGTTATGTTTGGTTATGTTTGGTTAGGTTTGGTTAGGTTTGGTTAGGTTTGGTTAGGTTTGGTTAGGTTTGGTTAGGTTTGGTTAGGTTTGGTTAGGTTTGGTTAGGTTTGGTTAGGTTTGGTTAGGTTTGGTTAGGTTTGGTTAGGTTTGGTTAGGTTTGGTTAGGTTTGGTTAGGTTTGGTTAGGTTTGGTTAGGTTTGGTTAGGTTTGGTTAGGTTTGGTTAGGTTTGGTTAGGTTAGGTTTGGTTAGGTTTGGTTAGGTTTGGTTAGGTTTGGTTAGGTTTGGTTAGGTTTGGTTAGGTTTGGTTAGGTTTGGTTAGGTTTGGTTAGGTTTGGTTAGGTTTGGTTAGGTTTGGTTAGGTTAGGTTAGGTTAGGTTTGGTTAGGTTTGGTTAGGTTTGGTTAGGTTTGGTTAGGTTTGGTTAGGTTTGGTTAGGTTTGGTTAGGTTTGGTTAGGTTTGGTTAGGTTTGGTTAGGTTTGGTTAGGTTTGGTTAGGTTTGGTTAGGTTTGGTTAGGTTTGGTTAGGTTTGGTTAGGTTTGGTTAGGTTTGGTTAGGTTTGGTTAGGTTTGGTTAGGTTGGTTAGGTTTGGTTAGGTTTGGTTAGGTTTGGTTAGGTTTGGTTAGGTTTGGTTAGGTTTGGTTAGGTTTGGTTAGGTTTGGTTAGGTTTGGTTAGGTTTGGTTAGGTTTGGTTAGGTTTGGTTAGGTTTGGTTAGGTTAGGTTTGGTTAGGTTTGGTTAGGTTTGGTTAGGTTTGGTTAGGTTTGGTTAGGTTTGGTTAGGTTTGGTTAGGTTTGGTTAGGTTTGGTTAGGTTTGGTTAGGTTTGGTTAGGTTTGGTTAGGTTTGGTTAGGTTTGGTTAGGTTTGGTTAGGTTTGGTTAGGTTTGGTTTGGTTAGGTTTGGTTAGGTTTGGTTTGGTTTGGTTTGGTTTGGTTTGGTTTGGTTTGGTTTGGTTTGGTTAGGTTTGGTTAGGT